>OX424574.1:72343393-72376126 GCA_949152435.1 Gastracanthus pulcherrimus
TCCCTGATCTCACAGGTTTACATCATTCTATCTGGCCTATGGATACTCCATGTTAATTTTGTGTAAAAACTATATAAAATATGTTTAAAATAAAAAAAAAATATGTTTGTGTTGAATTTGTTTTACTTTAAAATAATAATATTTAGATATGTGCTATATTTTTCTTCTTTACAAAATGTATATATTATAAACAAAAGGAGTTAGAGAAACTATGGTGAATAATTGGAGAAAAATCACATTTTTTTCAAATAAAATTATTTTTATAGTAGAAAAAAAATTATTATTATACCAACAAAAAATCTTACATCTTAATTTTTTTTTCTTTTTTTCTAACGTACCGAGGCTGTTACGATAGGAAAATAAAATTTTTACAACACTTGTATCTTATATCTAAATTACATTTTTAAAAAGAAAAGAGTATAAATGCGGTTACATATATAACTTAGACTTACATGATTAAATACAGTACATACATGAATTTGAATACATACTAATCGTTTTTGTTTTTATATTTTTCATAACTTTCTTAAATATCACCATGCATCCTTTGTCATTCCTCCGTGTGTCACTTGTAAATAATGAACAAAAAGCTCCAACAGAATTGTAACGACACATATAATACAAAAAATTCACGCAATAATTTCCACACACGTCAGAATCGAAACTTTGAAGTTGACGTGTATTCCACGTGAACACTGTGCAATTTCTTCTGAGTCCATGTAGATGGTATGAGACGGTTGGTTGTAATCCGTAGGAGTCAAAGAATACGCCATGGCCATTCCGACCTTCGGAAGTCGGTCTGCTGGATAGATCACCACTGTATGTGCTGATATTCCCGTTAATGCCCGCTGAATCTGGAGTGAGTTCATCGTAGTGCTTTGAGTAGTAGGGCTCAGAAATGTTATCTCCACTCTTTGATACCGTAGAGGCGTCACCTACTTTTGTTTTACAGATTGGTCGGGCACACATTTAGTTTTCTTCTTGCGGTCACTTGGTGAAATATTACTTATATGCAACGTTTTTCGCAACCATATATGCAATTTATACACATAAGTCAAAGCACATGAAAAATATTCTGCTTTTTTTTCGTGATATGCACAAAAGAAATCTTCTGTTTATGGCAAATTCTTGAATGCAGGACAGCTGTACTCTTTCAAGTTAATTATTTGACGTCCCAAAACTCGTTCGAGCAAATTTACTTTTTGATATCCTCGCACGTAAATATTCTGAGCATTTCTTGCAACAACTCGAAGCGAAGCATATACATCTTCCAAACCCGATTCACCATCGTACCATTCAAGTCCATGATGATAGCATGATAAATAAGAATTTCTAGATATAATTCCTTTCGGTAACTCGTTGTATGAACAAGGTGGTCTCACTATCCAATGCGAGATAAAATTACAATCAAGAGCAAGCACAGCGATTTCTTTCGGTAAATATATACCCTCCTTATCGTGGAATGCTTGTATGTCAACTATGTAGTCGAGTCTCTCCATTGCTACTACAAACAACACTGTCTTTTTTTTAAGAAAAAGAGAAGGGTGGAGTCCACGTGTTGTCCTTTCAACACCTAGAGATGAACTAGCTTCTCATCCCCCTCTCAAATACTATATAGGACACACCCCCACTCCTCAGCTAGACTACCCTCTCCATTATTTCCTCGGAGGAGGAGGAGGAGGAGTAGGAGCTTACGAGTTGTAGTCCAAAATAATCTGTCGAGAAGAGTAGATCTCTAAAATATTGTCAAACTCGGCGTATGCGATACAGTTTACCGTGCTAGTTAAAGGATTATCGAATCGTACTTCTATACGTTCATTTCCGTGGCGAACTAAAGACCAGTGTGTACCGCAGTGTGCAGACATGTCTGGTGCAAGATTAAATGCAAACAGACAAAATCCCTTAGCATAGTTATTTCTATCTATATCGTTAACTTCGTTTAAAAAGTGTTTTCCGGTACCTGAATATAGTGTGTGGTAAGAATCAACATAAAGTGGTGACGCTGTGTTAAATTTCGGCTGTAATGGTTTACTTGGTATCTGAGTGCCATCAACGTAGAGTGACAAATAGTTTATGCCATAATTTTGAAAGTTAAAAGGATTCAGCTTTTTATCACCATCAAAAGCCTTATTATCCACGAACCCTACGATCAGTCTCTTTGGCAGCTGTCCGATAATAACATTGTCTAAACAATTACCAAGTATACCACTGTGCATAGTAAAAGACTTGTTTTAGCATGGGATACTAAAACGCCTGGATTTATTTTAGCGCGTCGTACAATTTAGCTTGCTTCTGATATATGAATACTGTAATTATTGTCTGATGCATCCATTAAACAGAATTCATCCTTTGAACGTATTATGCGAAGTCTTATGTCGTTGCATTTAAAAGAAATCTATCTTGCGAAAAGATATCCGCGTGGAGTCTTCCCAGTAAATCTATAGTCTTTCCCTTAGGCATAACATCCATTTTTCCAGCAGTGTCTGTTGACCATAATGCTGTCGAAAGATGCTATGCTTTTGCGTCAGGTCGGTAATTTAACAAAGTTTCAATATATGCTCGGTATGGATAGTTTGTATTAGCCGGAGTCACTAGTTTTTGATTGAAAAAGATGTCCACTTGACTAAACATGGAGAGTAGAAAGTTGTTTGCAGGTGCTACAGGCGTATCCTTATCCTTGTGGTACGGCGTTAGCTTAACGTTGAGTCTTATCATCGTATGCGCCAGATCTATATACTCTTCGCCTGCTCCGGCGATTAAACATTGATGCTTGATCGGAAAGAGAAGAAACAGGCTTGTATTCCACACATCATGTCGATTCAATAGTAGTTTGTATCATAGGCAATGTAAATAAATCAAGCTCCGATTTCAGACAGTCACAGCTTCATTGATATAAGAAAGACATTTTTATTATTATTTTTTTAGTCAAAAATATCTTGAATTCTCGTTTACTAGATTTTCCACGTCTTCTTCTCACAATCTTTTAACTGTTTTATTTTACCTTTCTTTGAACGCTTCTTTTTTCTCGAGTTCTTACGTACATGGCTTCCACGGGGCATTTGTGACAGTCGCTTATACGCTAGACCTTTATATCCCGATCCTTCCATCAGCTTTGTTATTCTATCCGTAGCCCTACGCTTGAAGTTCCTTCCCGACTTGGTTAAACGACTGTTTAAAAAATCCTTAAACGACATGTTACTCTCAGTTACATCGTCAAGTACATTCATACCAGCCTTAAGAGCTTCTCGTCCAACAGCTCGTGCTCCTCTAGTGATAAATGGCAAAGCTCGGTTTTTCACCTTTTTCATAACCTTTTTCGAACACGTGTCTTTCTCGACAGATACGCACATTTCAACGTTTCAACATACTTTTTTCTCAGGTTCTCGACATTATACAATGTCTCTTAGGCAGGTTTCATTTTAATACTCGAATGTGTACTGTTATTTTAAGCCTTTACTAACATTGGTAATACATCTATGTAACGTTTCGTATTTTTATAAGTGAAATAACGAAACATTCTCTCTTTCAATGTTGTATTAAATCTTTCTACAACAGCAGCCTTAACGTCAGGGTTACGTGCAATTCGGAATCTGATGCCTTATTCTATAAAAATTTTTGAAAAATGTTGCCAACAAATTCTTTTCTACGATCTGTTTGTAGCATATACGGTAAATGATTTTTATTACTACCAAAGCTTTTTTTAAATCCTTTAGTTACCTCGAGAACAATTTTATCGTGTAAAACTTCTACCCGCGTAAACTTGCCGAGAATGTCAATCACAACTAATAAGTGCGAATAATTATCGTTATAACTTTTTAAAGAAGTCAAAACAATAAGAACTGCCTCCCAAACTTGATCCATCCCAGAAACATTATAATATAATAGTGGAAATTTTTTTCTAATAGGTTTACGTAAAGTATAAACGTCATGCCTCATCAACCAATCCTTAATGCGAGACGGTGCTACTCGTTTATTCAATTTAATTAAATTTCTTGCACAAGAAAATCCAGCTTTATTCTCTGGATCGAAATACCGTTGCTCAATATTATCCATCACTTTTAGTTAGTAAATTGTAACCATGTTTTTCCTTTGGACTTCGGTGTAGACGTTCTTGTCCTCTGACGTTTACTAAGATCGCTACTCTTATTTGGACTAAAATTATTATGTGCAGTATTAGAAAACAGACTACTCATTAAAGTTGTACTATCTTCTTGTTCTTCTTCCGAACTACTACTGATACTCTTTCCAAAACACAAACGTGACTTTGACAACAAATCACCAAGGTTCCATAACTCCACATTACCAATAAACTCTTTTGGCGTTGCTGTCGACCGAAGCACACTAACAAACTGTTTTCTTCCTTCGGCTTTCACATTTTTTCTTGCTCTTGCTGCATCGTTTAATAAGTCTATTATATTCGAGTCTTTTATTTTTTCATCATCTATATTTACAGTACCATTCTCGTTCCAGCTTATACGATTCTTAATAGTTTTTAAATGATCGAGCAAAAGTTTTGCTTTCTTTTGATATAATTTTCGTAAACTCGAAATTATATACTCGTCACTCGTACAAGTCTTTGTATTTCTAGTTCTCAGTAGTATATTTTTCTGAATCTAAAATTTTGCTCATCTCACTATCGAGACGTGAAAGATTAGTTCCCTCTGTTTTTACAGTTTTCAAAGATTCGCTTGATGGTAGATCTTTATTTTCAACGGTTGTCGTATTATCACTGATTAATTTGGTACCTGCTTGCATTTTTTGTAAACTCTTTTGAAGAATCAAAAACATCTTTTTTGCCCTCTCCATTTTATTTATTTATTTATCTATTTATTTTTTTGTTAACGATGTGTAAAAACACTTACAAACAGATCCAATACAGGTGGCAACAAGTATGCCAAAAAGTTACCTCCTTTCTGAACAATGATTCGTTTTTTATTTTTCTAATCACTTTTGCGGCCCGAACTGACACTTAAATTTCGTAAAGTTGATTTATATTTTTTCAATTTACTTTTTCGGAACTTTTTAAAGACACTACGCCACCAAAGAAAGTAAGCACCCCAACCACGCGCAGCGCGACACTCGTTTTCCAAGTGTTACCAAGCGTCATGTAGGTAACAGGATAACTCTCGGCCGATAACATATCGGCAATATCGATAAAAGTATGTATTTAAAAATTGTATATTGGAAACATGTCAGTTATGGTTTGCAATACTCGAAAAATATGTAGAAAACCTAAAAACATACAGTAAAACAAATTATATTCAATACTCCAAACCTTATATACAAATGGGGGAGCACTTTATATATCAAATCCATTATTCAGCACTCGTTGGCAGCGATGGTCCTGTGGATAACGTATCTGATTCTTCATTTTTTTATGCGGGTTCAAATCCGTTGCAATGTTTTTTTTTTAAATTTATTATTGTGTATAGGAAATGTATATTACATTAGTATTCTTTAATATTTATGTTAATAAAATAAGCATTTTCAAATAAAGTGTATATTTATTTAACTGTATAATGTATTTAATATAATAATTTGTAGAGTTATGCCGATATGAAAATTTATTTCTCGTTGTATTTATTTTCCATAATTTTATTTACTTATTTGGTACTTAAAATAGAAAGTTTTTGACTATTTATATCGAGTTTTTGAAGATCTATTGTAAATTATGCATAATTTTTCAATAAAAAGTTATTATAATATTAAAGTTTTTTGCATCGCAAAAAATTTGTACACTTTCTTGGTACCGTAACTAAAATGAAGCAATAGTACAATATCAATAGTTAATCTGCACGGATAATTTTAAAAAACCAATGTTTAAAAATATTTTAATTAAAAGAATATATTAAAAAACTTATGTTTTATATACATATCTGTGGGTGAAAGACATAATGACATAAATTAAATTATTTTATTATATACTTCATCATAAAAAAGACGAACAAGTTACAGTTTTTTATCAGAAACATTTTTTTTAAATATATCATCATGGGTATATTTAAAAACATTGTGAATATTAAAATAGGTACTTTTAGAGTTTTTTATGTTCAAGTATACACATTGGTGCAGGTGGAAAAGGTTAAAGGAGCCTGGAGGAAGGGAGAAAGCTCCCGTGGTTTATGTAGGGCTACTGGCGACGGAGACCACGGTTTTATTTAGAATAGTTACATAAAAAGATTATTGAATAATTCTATATAATTTATACATGTCGTGTGATTATAAACAAGTATTTCAAAATTCTTTTATACAGTAATTTCTAAATAAAATGAAAATAATGTCCAATGCACCTTGAATAGTACCTCTAGGGTGGTCTGGAAAACTATTCAAAATAGTAATAATTTAATATTTTTATTTAAGTTTATAAAAATATAATTTATTTTGTAACTACAATAAAAAAAACTAGGGCTGATTTGAACCTGCATAAAAAAATCAGGAGTCAGATACGTTATCCACAGGACCATCGCTGCCGACGAGTGTTAAATAATGGATCTAATATATAAATTGCTCCCCCATTTGTAGATTAGGTTTGTAGTTTAAGCATATTTTCTTTTGCTATATGTTTTTAGGTTTACTACATATTTTTTAAGTATTGCCAACGATAACTGACATGTTTCCAGTGTTCTGTTTTTAAATACATACTTTTATCGATATGTGCTCACAACAAGAAAGCAGCTACCTAGTCCAGTAAACGAAGATCTGAAATACACTTTTCACCTCCAGCTCTGCAATGTGCATATTTAGTATCTTTAGTCAGTTAGAAACTTTTTATTCCTACACAAAAAAGTTTAAAAATGTATCGTAGGGGGGGAAATCAGTAAACAAATCTTTTTTGGCTCTTTTCTCTGAAAGGGTGAACGATATGCAAAAACGGTTTGCAGAACGTTATTCAGAAGACACTAATGCATAATAGAGCACTATTAATTAATTTTCGTTAAGTGAGAAATAAATAACTAGAGTGATTTTTATATTTGCGCAACGCTAGTATATCTATATACATGAGCAGCAACTGTAGCGTCTGAGAGAGCGTTGCCATAACGTGCCACGTGACTGTGCGCCGACGCGTCTGCGGCGCGCGCACGCACACGCACGTAAGTATGAGGGAGAAATCAGATTCCCGCGTCTTTTTCAAACGTATTCACCGCGTGATTTGCATTGAAAAATCGTTTTGAAATATCAATATATGTATTTTCTGTAATGGGACATTACACCTTTAAATTTTCAATGAATTGATAATACATATAAGCTAGAAATGACTCACTTGTCATATAATACCTGTTCTTTTTCGGTATATTCGAATATTTTATAAAAATATAAAGAAAAATATTTAAAAAAAATTGTTGATCATGCCAAAACTATTCTATTTAAAAAAAAAATTATTATTAAATATGAATTAAAAAGAGAAGCTGAATAAAGTTATATACAAATACCCACATTCATATCATAAGTACATGTTTTTTGAATATAATAAAACCTTGAAATCGCCAATTCGATCATGTTGGCTCTCAAAACCTTGCGGATCCCAGGAAATATAGAGATTTATATTATGACCAACCAAAGAGACCTAAGGTTATAGAAAATATTTTGTTATTTTTCCGTTACATTTTGATAAAATGTGCTTTACAGAAAGAAAAGTAATATACCATGAGTGACTCATTTTTACCATAAAATTTATTAACAATTAATTTAAAATTTTAAAGTGTATATGTCCCCTTAAGGGGGCAGGCCTGGGTTAAACTCAAAAAATACATTTATTTCCGAGTCCAGAAAACTATTTATGTTTAAAAGCTCAATCATTCTGAACATTTTTATGCTAGCAAAACACAATAATATCTTAAATTTTGCTGTTGTAAAACCTCAAAATCTTGATCCTACACGTCACAATAAATCATTATTTTCAATACCATATTTATTAAAGGATCTCTGATCCTCCCACGATTCGAGGTGACATGATGAACAAAAATTTATAGTAAATTATTATATTAAAATAGCCCCACACAGATCTACATCCCTGTGCAGATTCCTAACCTCGTACAGATTGTCCTGAAATTCCTCCCCACAAAAAACGTGTGGCGCATTTAATCAGCAATTAGTACATGAATAGTTCATCTACGTCACTAATAATGTTATTACGTTGCAAATGATGTGAACTGGTATGCGAGTTTTTTCAACGACTTCCTTCTACTCTCTACACTCCATACTATTATGCGCCCCACATTTTTCGTGGGGAGGAATTTTCAGGACAATCTGTACGAGGTTACGAATCCTCATGTAGATCTGTATAGGGCTAGCGAAAGTTATTTTATACTTTTTATTCCACTTTAAAAATGTGATTATTTTTAAAATGTTCGATTCTGATAATAATTTGAGTGTTCCGCTATGTATTTTATGTAAATAAAGCTATCCTAAAAGGCTAAATAGAAATTTGATTCTGATGCTTATTTTTGGAGAACGAAATTTTTTAATGTATTTAATCGGCGGGTAAAGTAGGTCTGTCGCATCCCCTTAACGAAAGATGCAATTTTCGCATCTGAAATATACTCTACGATAAAAATCAATACATGCATCTTAAATAACGTAAAAAATCTACAATTTTATGTACCGAATGATTTTCTTTTCGTTGGTATCACGCTGACAAAAGTGGTTTCTTTACATGCATGCGCTTTTAAGAAATCAATGCTTTGCTGCTTTCATGCGTAAACATGACACTATCTTATAACTAGAGGGCACTAGCAGTGGGGTCACGGTGTCCCTCAACATCTAGATTGATACAATACATATACTATAGGAGTCATACGGCGCCCCAGGATAACGCACACAGCAAGATCTCGTATACGTGGCCACTTTCCTGCATGGATACATTAACTGCACCCACCTTATATTATTTACAGTTAATGCCAGTATTGCAACACAAATATCGCATGTGAGTGTAAATAGTAGAAGGACTTACTGGTTTACATGTAGTTTTACCTAAAGATTTACATGCAGGTTTACATGCAGATTTGCATGTAGGTTTGCATGCACGTTCTCATGCTGGTTCGCATGCATATTCGCATGTATGTTCGCAATCGAATGTCTGAGAACTGCTCGAAGGCCGAAAATAGCTTAAAAATATCATAAAAACCGCGGTTTTTCGCCGTTTCAATAAATAGATTTATTAAAAAATTAAGTTTTTTGATAATAAAAATAACAAAGCGCTTGAAAATGTGTTGTTTCTGATAAAAAGTGAATAAATTATTCATGTTGGTGACATCGAATGCCTGGGGATTGCATATTCTAAATATACGGGTTTTTTGCAATTTTGAGGGGGACCCAACATTTGAAAAAATCTGAAAAAGAAATTTAAAATTATAAAATATTAAAATACAGGATTTTCAGCAAAAATTAGCCCCGCAGGTCTCGATGACTGGGAGTTATAAAGATTTTAAATATTTAACGATTTTTTTAGGTTAGAATTCGGACCTACTGAGTGCTGAATAAATTTGTGTAGTTGTGTCGTTGCGAAGCGCTTTTATTATTTTGAATAACTGTAGTTTTCGGGATGGTTTCATAAGATATCTACATGATCATTTTTACAGATTTTCATCGTGAAAGTCTGGAGAAAGAAATAATAATGTGATAATGGTGGCTTTTCGCGGTTTGTGGGTAGGAGAGGGGGAGGGGGGGGGTGCCAAAAATTATTTTTTTCTTATATAAACATATGTGCATAGCTAGTTTTCCGATTCAGGAGGAGGGTCATTTTTACTATATTAACGGTGGGTACCCTTTGATAATTTATTATTTATTAAATATACAAAATCTTGTAATATTTTGTTCTTATTTTACAAAAATAAGTTTAAAGTTATTATAAGATATATCAATCAAAATTAAATTACGTCAACTTTATGATAACGTACATATTTTTGCCAAGTTCAACATATAAAATAACTTTTAAAAAATTTAATAAATTTTTAAAAATTAATATATTTGCTAAAAAATGATTTTAATATTATCCATTCAGCTCCCAAATCTAATCAGTTCTAAGTTCAAACATATGTAATATGCCTGCAAACTTTCAGTACGTAATATGCTTTTCTTGAAGAGTTATGGTGGACAGAAATTTTGGTTTCATACGTACATACAACATACAACATACATCATACATACCCACATAAATACATATAGACAGACATTTTTTGAAATCCTATTGTAAACCCATTTTTATGAGCCAGAAACCCCGAAAACATCGAGATTCATCGAACGTAAAAAAAAAGTTATCATCGTTACAAAGTTTTCTCTTTGAGAAAGCAAAAAAGGTGCAAAAGTAGTACATTTTTACGTTTATTTGAAATGTTTTTTATTATGCCTGATACTAAAGTACATTTTTTTTGAAAATGTAAAACATACAATGCTTTTATTTTTGGGTTAAAAATATAAAAAAATGTGATAGGCAAGCCTTTAAAAAAATTGTATGCGCATGGAACGCTTAGAGAAACGTATATTTCACCCTTTTTCACAATTTTAAATCATTATCTTTTAATAAAACCAACTTATATCGATCAATTTAAGTTCAAAATGCACAAATAACTTTCTGATATGCTTATATTTAACATACTTGAAATTCATAGCGTTGTTTCGGAATCTGGTAAAATTTGACTTTTTGAGTATAGAACCGCCTTAGGTATGAGAATCTATTTCATGCTACAACAACGTGGAAACAGTGCTTTTGTCAACGATTTATTGTTGTTATTATTATTATTATTATTTTTATTGCTATTATTATTATAGATGTCAAATAGTAATGATAAGTAGTAACTACTTGCTGAGATTAGCTATCCAAAGCTGTCTAAGTAGTCCATAGTCTTGTTTACATAGTCACACCACATTTCTCTATTATTTGCGAGTTGCACCCAATCCTCCTCATAATATCCTATTTCTCGTAGATCAATTTTAATATTGTCCTCCCACCTTCGTCTCGGTCTACGTACGGGTCTTGCGCCTGTCGGTCTGCCTACAATCACTCTAAATGCTGCTTTTTATTTCCCATCCTAGTTACATACACAGTCTACCCTAGCCTTCGAGACTTAATCATTCTGGTAATATTTGGCTTCCCGCATACCTGGTGTATTTCGTGGTAATGTAAAATTTTCCATTTTCTAGTAATCTCATCTATTTTCCCCCAAATATATTTCTAAGGACTCTATTCTCAAATACTCTAAATTTATTTTCTTACCTTACGCTAATATACGGCAATCCTAACCCCTGTGTTCACATCTTCCATTTAAATACAAGCTGATCACATTGACCCAATTTCGATAAACAATTTCAAAATTATTTTAACAATTTATAAATATTATTAGGTAAAAAAAATTATTGATTTCAAAAGTTTAAATGCTTTATTTTTCTCCAATACCTACTGAAATTTGTTTAATATGATTTAATGCAAACTTCTCTTAGATAAAAAGTAGATGAAACCTATTGTTGTCAATATTTCATTACATACGATTTCGTGACTCATTTTCTTTGTTTTTTTCTTCTGTTGAATTTATTGTTGGATTCGTTTTGGTTTAAATTGGTTTTTGGTTTTTGAGTTTTTGATTACTGTAGTAATATTGATGTACCAGGCTGCAGTAACAGCTCTTTGCGAACCGCTTTTATTATTTTGAATAACTGTAGTTTTTGGGATGGTTTCATTACGACGAAATGCGAGCTCTGATAGACGAAAATAAGAGCGCTTTTTTTAAACAGTTTTACTTAGGCTTCCGTTTACGTTATTGTCAGTCGATAGGCTACTGCTGCTGCTTCTGCTGCCGTCGCTTAAATCGATAGAAGGGACAGAAGCTGCAGAGTACCGAGCGGCTTGTCGCTAGAGAGAGAGAGAAAGAGAGAGAGAGAGAGAGAGAGAGACAGAGAGAGAGAGAGGGAGAGAGAGAGAGAGAGAGAGAGAGAGAGAGAGAGAGAGAGAGAGAGAGAGAGAGAGAGAGAGAGAGCGTTAAGGGCCCGGAACCTTTGACTTAAGCCCTTCTCCACACTGTTATAATAGCGAGTCTAACGAAGAAAAGCGAGAAACGCTAAAATAAACTGTAAACTATGATGCTTGTGAGCCATCGACAAGCATCAGCTTGCCCGATTTGAATAATTGCTATGAGTTAGTACAGAGCGCGGTTCATCTGGCACTGCTCGAGCACGTGCGAACGCGTCGAAGTGTATGTGTTAGCGCTTGTCTGGTACGTATGCAGCCACTCGATTTCTTATTGTCCTTCGATTGCTCTTACTTCATTCGCTGTTCAGTTACGATATTATTGACTTTTCACGATGTATAATGGATATGCTGATGTGCTGTGCAAATATAGCAGCGCGCAACTTGATAGCTAATATTGGTCTATAAATTTTAAGCGGCAGCTTGATCTTAGCTTTAACTTTAATTTGAGATTGATAAACACATGCACATATGAAATGAAGCTCTTGGATGTGTGGCAAGGTAAATAGAGTTTCTGTTTGTATATAAAGAGGAAGCAATAGAGCAAGAAGAGTCAGAGCTAGTAGAAATAGCCAAAGCTCTGCAGGAAAGTTCAAGCCACTTACCTCATCGTCGTAAATATTTTCATGATCTGCCATTGATGCCGTTGCCTGGGCCTAGCTTTGTTCTATCCACAATGTTCCTATTTCTGTTTCTTCACCGTGGTCACGTAATTGAGCACCACTCCCTTGAAAGTTTTTGTGGTGATGCTGATGCTGATAATGATGCTGGTTCCAGGTTCGGCCACGCTTGTCCCGAACGAAGAGGTGACGACTCGTTGTCCGTTCCGGAGCTGCGAATTTTCGGTACTGCGGGAGCCTGAGGCAATTGAAATAGGAAGAAAGTGTAAAAGGAACGTGTGATAGTGCGCGAGATCACAGAGTCTGCGCGTTTCGGAAGCTGCGCATCCAGCAGGCGAGTTTTAGTAGCAGCACTAGCAGCAGCGACTGACCCTCACCCTCTCTCCTGCCTTACTTGTTACTGCAGCTCCAAGCAGAACGCTGCATCGAAGGCGAGGCGCGAACGATTGCACTGGCATAGAAAGCTGCGATCAGCTCTCCACCGAGTTTTCTGCACGCGATATGTCAGCACGCGCAAGGGGGATAACCGGATAGCCTACGCTGCTCCACCGCCTGCCATCACCGTAGCAGCTTTTATGCAGAATGTTGCCAGGCACGTACGCACAATCAAATTTAACCAACATTAACTATTATAGCTTTCTCAAAGCTAATTTATACACAAAGTTATATATTTATTGCTCCAGCATTGCTGAGATATCACAGATTTGGCTAGCGTCAATTTACGCTAGCCCAGGCATAGCATAACTACCCACACAGCACACAATGTTTCAGTGAAATGTTTCAGGAAACATTTCAAAGAAGCTTACTGTAAGCTTGTGTAAACATTATAAAAAGTTTGCAAAGCCTTTCTGAAATAATATTGTGAAATATTTACAAAATCTTGCAGAAATATTTCATGAAATGTTTATGAAATTATAACAAAATAAATTTCAGAAAACATTTCTAAAATGTTTTAGAAATGCTTTTTTGTAGGTTATTTTTGTCCAGTAAAATTGTTTTTTAAGAATTCAAGAAAATATAAATTTCTGGGAAACATATAAATTTCACAGATTTTTGACATTGTTCAGCAAATTAGAAACTTCAAATAACTAATACTTATATTTATTTATATTTCTACATTAAGATTTATTTACAATTTAGTCGCAATACATACAACACGTTTCAAAAACATATTACTTTTTTTTTCCTTTTATTGTTTTTGTTTTCTTTTCTTTTTTATTAATTTTTAATTCTAATTTTTGCTTTTGTTCGTCGCTTACTTTTCTTCTTTATGTTGAGACAACTTCCGTTTTTCGAACTTTTTTGTTACCATGTTCTTCTTTCACATTCTTTGTTTTACTGACAACAGTTTTAATAGAAGTTGTTTTTAAAAATTTTTCACCAAAATGTTGCCCATTAGTAGTAAAAAATTGCAATAAATGTTTAAAATCCTTTTCTTTTTCTTTCGTTATTCCTACCTTTTTAGCTAATGATACTTTTGACAAATCTACTTCACTGCTGTTTCTTAGTTTAATTGTAATTGGATTGCCATCATAATCGTAATACAAATCAATTTGTACGTTAGGAAAATATACAATTCTAACAACTTTGCTTATTTTAATTACATTTTTCTGCAAGTCTTCGTCTTTCGCAAACAGTTTTTCATAATCTTTCACTTCGCACTGTGAAATAGCAACCATTTCGAATGGAGGATTTCTAGAATTTTTTATTAGTTGCACATAATCATTTTCTGTTTCAATTCTTTCTTGCTTTTTTTCGTACTACCATACAAACCGAAATTTCGATCACACTGGCAGTAGGAATGCCCTCTCACAGGAAATAAATGTTGGATTTCTAATTGCAATTTGTAAGATAAAAATGAAAAGAATTTCAAATTAATGTAATTTCGATTTTGACCTCCTGCAGCATCAGAAAATAAAAATATTTTATCGAAGACGTTTAGTTGTAGTTCTTTCCTTATCGCATACTCAACCATATTACATACGCTGTTGGTGCCCTTTTTTAAAATCCCTTCAAGGAAATGGAACATGTAACTTCGATCACTATCGAAAATGTGTACATTAAACAAATACATCCAAACTAAACGACGAAAAAATTGAGAATTAACTGGTAGTTTTGGCAATAGCAAGTTTTGACCAAAGTCAAATTCACATTTTAGTACATTTACAGTGGACAACATTGAATTTTTTAAGTTTTTATACTTTTCAACTTTCATAAGTAAAACAAAGATCACATACATCAGTACGTGGCAGACCAATAGAGAAATTCACAAAATGATTAAAATAATTAAAATATGTTGTTTTATCAATAGGAATAGCTTCACTCCCTGTTACAGCTGCATAAAAACCCAAAAAGGAAAAATAGAGTGAATGTAATGTTAACGATGTATCAAGAAAATAGTAAAGCTTTGAGCTTTCTCTAGTATAATGTGACTCAGAATGCGGAAGGCTTTTACAATGTTCCAGAATTAAAGTTTTGACATCTTCAGTTAGCTTTACCTTGTGATTATCTTGTTTTCCTCTATTATCAGACATCGTTTTGCCACTTACTATTTTTTCTTGAACCGTTTTTATTCTTCGTTCCTCCAATTTGGAAAATACTGCAAACAAACTTTCGACAAATATCGATACTAGTGCTTTTGTAGTAACAATGAAATTGCCACTGTAAACGTTTTAATTCTTGTGTAGATTCTTTTCTTACAATCATATTTTCTAATATTGTATTCTGTACTTGAAAATCTCCACTGCGCCAAAATTTATGAAACATACTTTTTTGCCATTCATGATCTACTTTTAAAAAACACTTTTTAGGACAACAATTTTTGATTTCTGTGAACGTCTTTTCAAGCACTTTCTTTCCACTAACTGATTCATATTCTAATCCCTATATAAAAGACGTTTGGAAATCATCATTTTATATATACGTATTAATGAAAAAATTTATTTTACAAAATTGATTACAGCTTCATTTTAAATGATTTGAAAATAGTGCATTTTGACACGGGTGTGGAAGTTGATTAACGCATGGGATGCATAAGTAATTAAACTAATTAACCTCAAATTGTTTATTTACATAATATTTCACAACAGCATACAAATTTAGAGAGTTCTTCGTTTTAATTAATTTCGAGTTTTATATACATGTCATTCAATCATATTTGCAACAGAAATTCTTTTTTATAACACGTCTTACGATATTTTACTTACCTTATTTTTACAACTTTTATTAATAGTTTTTTTCCATGCATGCTCATTTCTAATTCTTTTACGTCCTATATTGATCGACATTATACTTATAATTTATTTAGCAAGTAAAACGTTTTTTAAAAAGATTAAAAAAATTAACAAATTTGTGAATAAATGCAGCTTGTAAACGAACAAGAAAATCAGTGTGATTTCAATGCGAAACGAGTTCGACTTTGTTTTGTTTATTTCAGGATAACTTTTATCATGTTTCTTAAATTATTTCTTATTCTATGACTGACATACACTGAGCGTCGTGTGTCGCGCAGACCCGCTAATGTTCGCGCGCATCGTGCAAGTTTGGCAAAATCGCTCTATCTTTGCCACTATTTATCCAATTCATCTGAAATTTTCTGAGAAACTTCTTCAAATGTTAACAAACAAATGTCTCGTTGAAAGTTAGTTGAGTCTTAAACTTCCCTCGATACTTTTTTTCGTTGAACATACTTAACCATATAAAAGGTAGCTCACTGGTTTGCAATTAAATTGTTGAATGAAAAATATTTAATATTTAACTATCTATGAGTTTATTAGCAGCGCTAGACTATTTTACGAGTCTATGCAAAAAATAAGCAAGATCCGTTCATATTTGTCGGAGCTGCAGCGAGCTAAGTTTAAAAAACGTGGTGCAAATAAAATTTAAAATTTTGCCGTTTTTATTTTTTTTTTCAAATACTAAACATTGTACAAACAAAGTATATATATAAAAAGTTGCCATTTTTGATCCTCTGCACGATACTATTTTTTAAAATTCATTTCCGTAAAATTGCAAATTTTGGTCACCATGACGTCAATTTTGATATAACGGCAGCCGGGCCGAGCGCTAAGGACGTTTTAGAATCGATGCCTTCAATTGCATAATAAGTATTATCGAACACAATAATAAATAAAATTTCAAACTTTGGATAGAGTATTATGAAACATTAAATTATTTATAAAAATAAATTATGCATTTATAACTTTGAAAAATTCGTTAATTTTCTAAATGCACACCAAAATATCTCAGTACGAAAATTAGTTATTAAACTGGTTAATTGCGTTAGATACAATGTTTTATTAGTAATGGACACATTACTAATATTAGCTACGTAATAAATAGAAAATAAAATACTAAATAATTATAAAAAAGGCTTAAACATATCAGAACATACTAGGAAAAAATGAATTTCTCTATAATTTTCTTTAAAATTTATAAGTTTCCGTTTTGTAAAAATGCCTCAAATTATAATTTACATAGAAATAAAGTATGTTAGATCATAAGTAGTATGATACATAAATTTAGTATAACTAAGAATCTATATATATATATATATATATATATATATATATATATATATATATATATATATATATATATATCAATATTCCCTAGTCCAGTTGCGTTTTTGCGTAAAAACTAAGACATTACTTAAGATAATATTCAAGATTACGTTGGTTTTTGCACCGGCTTAGGTAACAAAAATTACTTTCCACGGGATAAAATTAGATGATAAAAATCACATACATCTAATAGATTATGTGGAATCGATTATATAAAGTATTAGCGGGTTCGGAGTTTTAGATTTTGCAATAAAAATGAATAATCACCAAAATTTGGGGTGTTTTGAATCTTTAAATTTCTTCTACATGATAAATACTGGTTACACTTGGCTAATATATCAATTAAAATATTGCCGATGTAATGCATAATACGTTTTCGGGGTCAGGGCTTAACTTATACGTAATCGAAATTATTAAACTATTTTAGGTTAATTTTATACTATCCACATGATAAATTTTGCTAAAACTCCGCAGAATAGATTCTTTAATCATTTAGAGTCTATTCGCACCGAAATTATCAGGTTAGCATTTCTAAAACACCGATAATACAAATTTCGCACTTAGTTCCTAGAACGTTACAAGCTTCCATGAGATCCCTGGTAGAAAATTGACCATCACTTATGGCCTGTTCGCTATCTATTGACCAACTTCCGTGGTCAATTTGTAGCCAACATTTACACCATAAGTTGACCATAATATGAGTAAAGATAAATGTACTCTAACCTCAAATACATGTATAAAAGTTTAAATTCGCACAATGTTTTTTGATTTAAACGAATTTACAATATAAAATTTAGTTTACTGACACGAGGAGATATATAAGCGAAGTTGCAGTATTCATACATTCTACAAATTTTAACTCTGATTCTACACGTAAAATATATGCCCATGATGCCTAGTATAGTATAGTATAAGTATATGCGCACGCGAACGGCGTCGGGCGCTTAGGTGGTTTGCTCGCTAAAAGCATATAAGAACATAAGACGCAAGAATAACATTGAGTAGTATATATATATATATATATATATATACACTAGAAATATACAGATACAAAAGAAATAAGTTTGTATTCATCTTATTTATCGTATATACAATAAACATAAACATAATAATAATATTGATTGGTATATATATATTAATATATATATATATATATATATATATATATATATATATATATATATATATATATATATATATATATATATATTCTCTATCAATTACACCACCTTTTGGCCATAAACCGTCGGCCATAAGCTGGGTTGTTGACGATAATATAGGCCATAAATTGACTACACACCATAAAATTAGGCATTATATGGCGAATAGTTAGTCAATCATTCTACCAGGGATTTTTTTAACATTTTTTTTTAAGGAGCAATGAATCTTGCGAGTTGAAAATTATCAGAAGTATAGTTCTATATAAAATTAATATTGAGTAAAAACCTCATTGAATTCCATTATTTAATTTGCGAGTACACATGGTATAACAAATGAAAACGGTATATTTCGAATCTTTATGCGTTTCAAATTAAAAGATTCTATGAGTACTTTATTGTGAAAATAATTTGCTGCACGAAAAATTTTCATACATTCATATTTCTTAACAACAAAATTTTCAACAAACATGAAGTTTAAAATTTTGAAAAATGACCGCAAAATTAAATTGAGTCGACCCTTTGTTCTGAAATTTTAAAGCTATTCTTAGGAATTGATAACAAATATGCATGCAAAGTTTGGTAAGGTTTTACCGCGGAATATTCAACCGCGGATCAGCGACAGTTTAAGTATTCAAATTTTGCGGACATTCGTTAACTCTTAAAGAATTCTTTTTCAAAAAAGTGTGCTTGTTGGGTTGTTATAACGTATACGCAGTTATACAATATATACAGATTCCTATTCACGTACAAAGTTACAACTTCTATTATATTGGCTTTGTATTATGGTCTTGAAGAATATTTTATAAAAATCAAAGCAACTCTGATAGTGTTTACATTACGCTGGGTGCCTTTTAGTTTCATGCATAGTCGAGGTAGTCTGTTTCAAAGAATCACTGACGATTTATTTCTATACGAGGAAACATATATTTTTACATCTCGTTCCTTATGTATTACTTTCATTATTAATCAATCTTACATCGTTTTAAGTTGTTAAATTTACAGGTAATAACTGATTTATAATAAACTTAATATAATTTTAATTTATTTTATTTAATTTATTTAACAAACACTCATGCTTATAATAAATTTATTTAAATATTAAAAAAATTATTCCATTATTTTTATTGAAGTATATTTATATAAATTTATGTTGAATAAGATGTATTAAATCTTATATTTAATTAAAAAGTTGCAATTTAAGGGTTGGATGCAATAAGGACCTTAGTGCTCCAAAATGGCTTGAACTTTTGGACGCTGGAATTTTTGGGACACAGCTTGAATTTAGATTTTGACGATTTATTCTTGTAGAAAATTCTATAGCGCATTTTTTCCTTGAATTGTATTGTATAGTATAAATAAACATAAATTTAATAATAACTAATCTATTTGTTTTTATTATATGTAAGCATTTGAAAGATCTATATATTTCAAAATATGTAATACATCAAATTTTGTATTCTTATTGAAAATTTTATAGAAATATTTTCGTTTTTCTGCTCGGCATTAAAATTATTGCAATTATGGTTTAACAAACACTTTTATTGTTATATTAAAATATTTATTATATGTATACTTGACGTGGAAAACATTTGATTCTAACGATTTGAATTTTTTTGAAATACTGCAATTTCATTTGATCGAATGCATGTTTTAGCTAACCGCATTGGAGGATTACAAAAAAAAATTCAATTCGTTCGAATCAGATGTTTTCCTCGTCAAGTGTACTTATCTTAAAATCTAATCTTAAAATGAGAAAGAATAAGAGTTTGATAACCTGGATCAGTATAAAAAAAACATGGATATAGAATCTTTTTAATACAAAAGTGCTTGTATAACTCCCAGAACAGGCATCGATCATTTTTGGATCTAATAAAATGCGTTTAACTTTTGAAGTCTTAAAATGAGGCCTCTATGGGTTTGAAAAAATATACTTAATATTATAATTATTTTTAATTTTTGCAGGCATATAACCGATTATTAATACATTTTTCGATTTAAACTACTTCAACAATTATTTTATCTTTATATTATAAAATGTTGACTGAATTAGAAAAACTTATTGTTATTGGTAAAAATAACTACTCATGTGATAAAAGTATGTTACTTAACACACATATATTTAAATTCAATCAAATACTTAAAAGTCAAACATCATTTTCGATGCAATCATTACTATATATTCAAAAACCAAATAATATACAACCAGTTCCGATTGATTCAGAGTATATTCAGATTCTTTCTTCGGGTCATAACAAACATGGACATTTTAAGTGTATTTGATACTCTAATCGTGTTATTCATGTTTTTGATAGTTTGAATAACAAGTTCTTGACAATTGATTGCAAAATTTATATTAATAGACTATTTCCTTATCAAGATATTAAAATTAGTTTTGAGGAGGTACAATATCAAGAAAACGCTTATGATTGTGGAGTTTTTTCTATTGCATTTACTACTTCAATCATTTTTAATCTTTGTCCATGTGGTATACGCTTTGACTCTAATAAAATGAGAGAACACTTATTAAAAATGTATAATACAAATTCTTTACAAATGTTTCCTTTATTTACAAATTATAATAAAAGTGTTGATTTTGTTTTAAATACTATTCCATTAATTCGTAGAGTTAAGCACGCTAAACTCTTTAATGTATCGAATTTAAATTTAATGATATTGATTTTAAATTGCTTGAAACTCAAAAATTAGATGAACTTGCAAAGGAGCAAATGTTATTATTGAAATCAGTTTGTAAACAAAATAAACGATTTTATAATGATTCTAAAATTTTAAGAGTAGATGCTAATAGTGCATGTAGTAAGGACATTGTAATGTTAGAGAATATTATAACTGATGAAATTGTCGATACAAAACAAACAACCCTGGTAGAAACGTTCCCCATATGTTCGCCAGATTTTACTCTATTTTATAGGGAATGGCCAATTTCTGCTTAAAAGTCTGGCCAGAAACCCTGCTACCTGTCGACGTTTTCTCGTCAGAAACCTGACCAACTTATGGTTAATGAATAAATAAATAAAAAATAACGTTTAACGAATTTTTATAAGTTAATAATGATTATTATGTCATGGATTTAATAGCTTATTATTAATAGAATGCTAAGATATATTTGGGATAGATTCGAAATAAAAACTAAAAACATATTTCATTAAAAGTTTTTTTAAGGTTAGAGTTTTATAATTAAATAAGACATAAAAAAATCAAATAAATAATCGAATAAAAATTTGCATGCTGTTTTAACGCAGAAGTACTATAATGGGATTTACATTTTCAATAATTTTTTAGGGTTATGTAAGCTATTTAGATTTTCTATAAATTTCTGGTCAGATGCTGGTTTATTTCTGGCGAACTATTAGGAAACGGATCTGCCCAATAGATCGTGAACCGACCATCTAATATGCTCAATTTTCTACCAGGGAAACGAAATACGTTTTAAGTCTGCACTTATAACAAATTCTAAACAGAAATGCAATAGAAAACGAAAAAGTAATATTGAAATTAATAAATCTGTTAAATCAAAGAAAGCTAGAAATAAACAATATTACGATAAAAATAGAGAAAAAATTTAAAAAAAAAGGAAAGAATCTTATGAACCCCATTTTATAAAAAAAAAGACGAAAAACTAATAATTTCTGATAAAAATAAAAACTATTATGAAAAAAACAAAACTTCGATTAAAAAAAGGATAAAAGTTTCTTTGGATCAAAATACAAGTAATAAATGTGCTTTTATAGCAAATTCTGATATTAATGAAATTTTAATAGAATAGAGTAATGTCGGTAATTTAAATTTACAATGTGAATTTTGTCTGGCGAAACATTTTAGTTTTGAACTTCCTAGGGATAACAAATTTTCAAACTGTTGTCATAAAGGTAAAGTATTATTACCAAAAGATCCTGATTATCCAGAAGAGATAAAAAATGTATTTACAACAATTCAACAATTTAGAAAATGCATTAGATTATATAATAATTCTATTGCATTTGCTAGTTTTCTGTTATGGTCTTTAAGGGCATACTTTCTACAGTGTTGAAGTATTTTTACTATATAAAGTTCTGAAAAATAATTTCAATCATAATATATTATGTCTAGGTGTTTTATTTATTTAAAAAATAAATTACGAGGAATTAAAAACGGAAACATATTAAATTAAAGAAAATGAATAAAATATCATTAGCTGTTGTGAAGAAATCGTTTGTATGTATTTAATATGCCCGATTGCCGATTTTGATAAAAAAATTCCAAAAATTACGTGAGTTGACCTTTGCACCTCCACGTTTTCGTACACCCACGCACACAAAAAATAGTAAAAAAAAAGGGTCACGGATTCGTCATCAGCGTACTCAAATGTGTTCGAGTGCCGAATTTCATAAAAAATATCTGAAAATTACGCGATTCGACTTTCGCGCCTCCACTCTTTCGTACACCCAAGCGCACAAAAAAAATAATCTACGTATTCGTCTTCAGTGACGTCAAATGTCTCCGAGCATCGCTTATGAATAAAAAATTCTGAAAATTACGAGATTTGACCTTCGCACCTCCACGTTTTCGTACACCCACGTGCACAAAAAAAATAAAAAAAGATTCGCGGATTCGTCATCAGCGAAGTGAAATGTGTCCGAGTACGGATAATGAATAAAAAATTCTGAAAATTACGCGATTCGACTTTCGCGCCTCCACTCTTTCGTACACCCACGCGCACAACAAAAAAATAAAGATCCGCGGATTCGTCATCAGCGTACTCAAATGTGCCCGAGTGCCTATTATGAATAAAAAATTCTGAAAATTATGAGATTTGACTTTTGCGCCTCCACTCTTTCGTACACCCACGCGCACAAAAAAAAAACAAAAAATAATCTACGGATTCGTCTTCAGTGACGTCAAATGTCTCCGAGCATCACTTATGAATAAAAAATTATGAAAACTACGGGATTTGACTTTAGCACCTCCACGTTTTCATACACCCACGCGCACAAAAAAAATAAAAAAAGATCCGCGAATTCGTCATCAGCGAAGTGAAATGTGTCCGAGTACCGATTATGAATAAAAAATTCTGAAAATTACGAGATTTGACTTTTGCGCCTCCACCCTTTCATATACCCACGCGCGTAAGAAATAATAAAAAATAATCTACGGATTCATCATCAGTGACGTCAAATGTCTCCGAGTACCGATTATGAATAAAAAATTCTGAAAATTACGAGATTTGACTTTTGCGCCTCCACCCTTTCATACACCCACGCACAAAAAAAAACAATGAAAATTAAAAAAAAATGTTTTATTTACCCCTTCACATAATTATTAACAATAATTATTAACAAATGTAGTTAACTGTAGGGAGAAGATATTAACTATCAACGGTGACTAAAGAAAAAAAGTCTTAATGACGCTCGTTAATATAATAGATTTATATAATAATACTTCGTAATATGTTATCATGTATGTTTTTATATGATCTAAGATTCAAAATTTATTATCCATATATGATTTTATGTGAAGATATGTGGCAATGTATTGTTATATACGATTATATATGATTTTATATAAAGGTAAAAATCTTAAAAATATTTGCTATATATATAAGTATATATGAAAATAGATGGGCCCATGAATTCATGTAGGAAGCATATATGATCATATATGATGCATGTGATCTTAAACGACATTACTATTCCCACATGAATAGTTTGTAAACTTTATATATCAAGAACAAGTATGGCGCAGTGGCTAAGTCAGCGACTGGTATGTAAAAGGATCTACATTCAAAACTCGGACTTAACGATTTTTTTTCTTTCTTTATCTTTCTTAATAATAAATATTTAGTTAAATTTACAATATAATTTATTATTTAGTCCAAAAAATTAGTTTTTTATTGCAAAATTCGTGAAATATTATTTAATTCCCTTATATATGTTCACATATACTTTTATATGATTTAGTATGTTCATATATGTTTTAGTATATTTATATATGATTATTATGTTCTCAATTTTCGTATACAATTACATATGATCATATATGATGAATTAGATATGATTATATATGATCATATAGGAATCTTTTTTACTCGGGTAATTAAAAATAGAAACTTAATTACGTTGAAGTATGTGATTATTTTTAAATATCCATAAGTCCCAAAGTCCTTTACGATTGAAAAAAAACGAACCGACTTCGAAAAGTTCTGTAAAAAGAATAAAATAATAATAGATATAAACTTTTCCGAAGTCGGCGCCGAAATTCAAACTGACTTATAGAATCTTTCTCATGGATATGATTTAGAACTTATACTGGATTGAGTCTAAACGTATCTACTTATAATACCTCTAACGTCAGACAACCGTAACTCATATACTTGACACAATAGCGTTACAAATTTAGCTGCACACGTACACTAACCCTCTAGCGGATACTCGTACAACCTGGCCAGATCGATTATATACACTATCAGAGAGTTACATTTGTGTTACTCATCATATTGAAGGATGACTAGTGATAGGTTGTTTGGATAATATTTTCATATTGAATTATCTACGTGATTTAACAAAAAAAAACTTGCAATATAATGTAGTTTGAAATAAATCATATCCATAAGAAAGATTCTATAAGTCAGTTTGAAATTTGGCGCCGACTTCGAAAAGGTTTAATCGATTATTATTTTATTTTTTAGAGAATTTTTCGAAATCGCATCCTTTCTTTTAAGTTTCTTGTTTTATACTTTTTAATTGTACCGGCCAAATTTCATTTTATTTATCCAAATCCAAAAGTTTATACAAATCGGTTCACTAGTTTTGGAATAATCGGTGTACGAACATGGCAAAACGCTAGTACTGACCTATTACTGGCTCTATACTGACCAGTAATGCAATGGGACCACCATAGGATCATCCTCTTTCATTAAAAAAAAGTTTATCCAAATCGGTTCAGTACTTTCAGGATAATTGGCGGATGAACATAACAAAACGCCAGTACTGACGTAGTACTGATTAATTACTGGCAAAGTGATATAAAGGGAGCACCATGAGATCATCCTCTTTCATTAAAAAAGAAATTTATTCAAATCGGTTTAGTAGTTCCTGAATAATCGGCGGACAAACATAAAAAACAATAAAAAACAGGTTGAATTGATAACCTCCTCCTTTTTTAAAGTCGGTTAAAAATATGCTCCAAAAGAAAAATATGTTCTGAGTATATGATTTTTAAAGAATTAAGAAAATGACAATGCCGCCCAACCGATTGTAAAACTCCTATGCAGGAAACGTAAATTCTTCATAATTTATTAGTATTTTTATTTCTTTCGCTTTAATTTTACAATTTTTCTTATTGTACATCCTGGGAAAAATAAGGATTAAATTATGTACAGAAAATATTTTACAATTTGAACAATTTTTGGTGTTTGCATCACAATTTAAGATAGATTCCGTAGTACAAAAAATAGTTAAAAAGGTATTGAACTAATCCAAATAATTTCCCAAAATCTGCTTGATATATCGACGGCTTAGCAGAAGAACTTGTTAACTCGACGCGCGATCGAAGAAGATATTAACTCAGTGCGCATTCCAAGAGTAGGTATTTAAACTCAGATATCGTGCGAAGGAGGGCTTCTTTAGCTAATTATTCCTCGCTTTATGTTGTCTTTTGGCGTTTCTAAAAAAATATGAGAATGAATATTATCACAAAAAATGCAATTTCTTATTTAAAGTTGCCAATACATAATATCAAGCGAGGAATAATTGACTAAAGAAACCGTCTTTACGCGATGTCTGAGTTAAGATACTCTTGGAGTTTACCTCTTCTTCCAGCGCGCGCCGAGTTATCAGCTCCTTCCACTCAGCCGTCGATATAGTGTACGAAATGTAATATTATTAGATAAATATCATATAATGAAAAATTACGATAAACTTGCTTTCTCAAAAAGGAGAAAAATCTGGCACCTTTTAAACCTCCTTCTTTGAAGTTACTTACCCTGGTAGAAAATTAATCTAGAACTATGTAGATCTATCTAGTTTGCCAAGGAAATAATCGAGGGCCTCGATAAAACTAGATAATTTTCTACCAGGGTAGATACATATTTTTTTTAAATGTGTTTAGGAATCATTTCAAGAAATAAGCGTTTACATTTTTCGGAAAGGTTGGAAGGTACAATGCGTTGATGTTTTTTTTCTTTTTCTGATCATGACAAAAAGACAATATAAATAGGAGAAAATATGCTTTATTTCAGCTCTGATTCATATACACGCGTATATGCATGTATGCGTGTGTGTGCGTGCGTGTATGTGTACGTCTGTCGCTGATCCGCGGTTGAATATTCCGCGGTAAAACCTTACCAAACTTTGCATGCATATTTGTTATCAATTCCTAAGAATAGCTTTAAAATTTCAGAACAAAGGGTCGACTCAATTTAATTTTGCGGTCATTTTTCAAAATTTTAAACTTCATGTTTGTTGAAAATTTTGTTGTTAAGAAATATGAATGTATGAAAATTTTTCGTGCAGCAAATTATTTTCACAATAAAGTACTCATAGAATCTTTTAATTTGAAACGCATAAAGATTCGAAATATACCGTTTTCATTTGTTATACCATGTGTACTCGCAAATTAAATAATGGAATTCAATGAGGTTTTTACTCAATATTAATTTTATATAGAACTATACTTCTGATAATTTTCAACTCGCAAGATTCATTGCTCCTTAAAAAAAAATGTTAAAAAAATCCCTGGTAGAATGATTGACTAACTATTCGCCATATAATGCCTAATTTTATGGTGTGTAGTCAATTTATGGCCTATATTATCGTCAACAACCCAGCTTATGGCCGACGGTTTATGGCCAAAAGGTGGTGTAATTGATAGAGAATATATATATATATATATATATAAAATTAAATAATGGAATTCAATATATATATATTCTCTATCAATTACACCACCTTTTGGCCATAAACCGTCGGCCATAAGCTGGGTTGTTGACGATAATATAGGCCATAAATTGACTACACACCATAAAATTAGGCATTATATGGCGAATAGTTAGTCAATCATTCTACCAGGGATTTTTTTAACATTTTTTTTTAAGGAGCAATGAATCTTGCGAGTTGAAAATTATCAGAAGTATAGTTCTATATAAAATTAATATTGAGTAAAAACCTCATTGAATTCCATTATTTAATTTGCGAGTACACATGGTATAACAAATGAAAACGGTATATTTCGAATCTTTATGCGTTTCAAATTAAAAGATTCTATGAGTACTTTATTGTGAAAATAATTTGCTGCACGAAAAATTTTCATACATTCATATTTCTTAACAACAAAATTTTCAACAAACATGAAGTTTAAAATTTTGAAAAATGACCGCAAAATTAAATTGAGTCGACCCTTTGTTCTGAAATTTTAAAGCTATTCTTAGGAATTGATAACAAATATGCATGCAAAGTTTGGTAAGGTTTTACCGCGGAATATTCAACCGCGGATCAGCGACAGACGTACACATACACGCACGCACACACACGCATACATGCATATACGCGTGTATATGAATCAGAGCTGAAATAAAGCATATTTTCTCCTATTTATATTGTCTTTTTGTCATGATCAGAAAAAGAAAAAAAACATCAACGCATTGTACCTTCCAACCTTTCCGAAAAATGTAAACGCTTATTTCTTGAAATGATTCCTAAACACATTTAAAAAAAATATGTATCTACCCTGGTAGAAAATTATCTAGTTTTATCGAGGCCCTCGATTATTTCCTTGGCAAACTAGATAGATCTACATAGTTCTAGATTAATTTTCTACCAGGGTAAGTAACTTCAAAGAAGGAGGTTTAAAAGGTGCCAGATTTTTCTCCTTTTTGAGAAAGCAAGTTTATCGTAATTTTTCATTATATGATATTTATCTAATAATATTACATTTCGTACACTATATCGACGGCTGAGTGGAAGGAGCTGATAACTCGGCGCGCGCTGGAAGAAGAGGTAAACTCCAAGAGTATCTTAACTCAGACATCGCGTAAAGACGGTTTCTTTAGTCAATTATTCCTCGCTTGATATTATGTATTGGCAACTTTAAATAAGAAATTGCATTTTTTGTGATAATATTCA
The DNA here is from genome assembly GCA_949152435.1 of Gastracanthus pulcherrimus. Lineage (NCBI taxonomy): Eukaryota > Metazoa > Arthropoda > Insecta > Hymenoptera > Pteromalidae > Gastracanthus > Gastracanthus pulcherrimus. Next base: position 72,371,810 of record OX424574.1, read on the forward strand.
TTCTCATATTTTTTTAGAAACGCCAAAAGACAACATAAAGCGAGGAATAATTAGCTAAAGAAGCCCTCCTTCGCACGATATCTGAGTTTAAATACCTACTCTTGGAATGCGCACTGAGTTAATATCTTCTTCGATCGCGCGTCGAGTTAACAAGTTCTTCTGCTAAGCCGTCGATATATCAAGCAGATTTTGGGAAATTATTTGGATTAGTTCAATACCTTTTTAACTATTTTTTGTACTACGGAATCTATCTTAAATTGTGATGCAAACACCAAAAATTGTTCAAATTGTAAAATATTTTCTGTACATAATTTAATCCTTATTTTTCCCAGGATGTACAATAAGAAAAATTGTAAAATTAAAGCGAAAGAAATAAAAATACTAATAAATTATGAAGAATTTACGTTTCCTGCATAGGAGTTTTACAATCGGTTGGGCGGCATTGTCATTTTCTTAATTCTTTAAAAATCATATACTCAGAACATATTTTTCTTTTGGAGCATATTTTTAACCGACTTTAAAAAAGGAGGAGGTTATCAATTCAACCTGTTTTTTATTGTTTTTTATGTTTGTCCGCCGATTATTCAGGAACTACTAAACCGATTTGAATAAATTTCTTTTTTAATGAAAGAGGATGATCTCATGGTGCTCCCTTTATATCACTTTGCCAGTAATTAATCAGTACTACGTCAGTACTGGCGTTTTGTTATGTTCATCCGCCAATTATCCTGAAAGTACTGAACCGATTTGGATAAACTTTTTTTTAATGAAAGAGGATGATCCTATGGTGGTCCCATTGCATTACTGGTCAGTATAGAGCCAGTAATAGGTCAGTACTAGCGTTTTGCCATGTTCGTACACCGATTATTCCAAAACTAGTGAACCGATTTGTATAAACTTTTGGATTTGGATAAATAAAATGAAATTTGGCCGGTACAATTAAAAAGTATAAAACAAGAAACTTAAAAGAAAGGATGCGATTTCGAAAAATTCTCTAAAAAATAAAATAATAATCGATTAAACCTTTTCGAAGTCGGCGCCAAATTTCAAACTGACTTATAGAATCTTTCTTATGGATATGATTTATTTCAAACTACATTATATTGCAAGTTTTTTTTTGTTAAATCACGTAGATAATTCAATATGAAAATATTATCCAAACAACCTATCACTAGTCATCCTTCAATATGATGAGTAACACAAATGTAACTCTCTGATAGTGTATATAATCGATCTGGCCAGGTTGTACGAGTATCCGCTAGAGGGTTAGTGTACGTGTGCAGCTAAATTTGTAACGCTATTGTGTCAAGTATATGAGTTACGGTTGTCTGACGTTAGAGGTATTATAAGTAGATACGTTTAGACTCAATCCAGTATAAGTTCTAAATCATATCCATGAGAAAGATTCTATAAGTCAGTTTGAATTTCGGCGCCGACTTCGGAAAAGTTTATATCTATTATTATTTTATTCTTTTTACAGAACTTTTCGAAGTCGGTTCGTTTTTTTTCAATCGTAAAGGACTTTGGGACTTATGGATATTTAAAAATAATCACATACTTCAACGTAATTAAGTTTCTATTTTTAATTACCCGAGTAAAAAAGATTCCTATATGATCATATATAATCATATCTAATTCATCATATATGATCATATGTAATTGTATACGAAAATTGAGAACATAATAATCATATATAAATATACTAAAACATATATGAACATACTAAATCATATAAAAGTATATGTGAACATATATAAGGGAATTAAATAATATTTCACGAATTTTGCAATAAAAAACTAATTTTTTGGACTAAATAATAAATTATATTGTAAATTTAACTAAATATTTATTATTAAGAAAGATAAAGAAAGAAAAAAAATCGTTAAGTCCGAGTTTTGAATGTAGATCCTTTTACATACCAGTCGCTGACTTAGCCACTGCGCCATACTTGTTCTTGATATATAAAGTTTACAAACTATTCATGTGGGAATAGTAATGTCGTTTAAGATCACATGCATCATATATGATCATATATGCTTCCTACATGAATTCATGGGCCCATCTATTTTCATATATACTTATATATATAGCAAATATTTTTAAGATTTTTACCTTTATATAAAATCATATATAATCGTATATAACAATACATTGCCACATATCTTCACATAAAATCATATATGGATAATAAATTTTGAATCTTAGATCATATAAAAACATACATGATAACATATTACGAAGTATTATTATATAAATCTATTATATTAACGAGCGTCATTAAGACTTTTTTTCTTTAGTCACCGTTGATAGTTAATATCTTCTCCCTACAGTTAACTACATTTGTTAATAATTATTGTTAATAATTATGTGAAGGGGTAAATAAAACATTTTTTTTTAATTTTCATTGTTTTTTTTTGTGCGTGGGTGTATGAAAGGGTGGAGGCGCAAAAGTCAAATCTCGTAATTTTCAGAATTTTTTATTCATAATCGGTACTCGGAGACATTTGACGTCACTGATGATGAATCCGTAGATTATTTTTTATTATTTCTTACGCGCGTGGGTATATGAAAGGGTGGAGGCGCAAAAGTCAAATCTCGTAATTTTCAGAATTTTTTATTCATAATCGGTACTCGGACACATTTCACTTCGCTGATGACGAATTCGCGGATCTTTTTTTATTTTTTTTGTGCGCGTGGGTGTATGAAAACGTGGAGGTGCTAAAGTCAAATCCCGTAGTTTTCATAATTTTTTATTCATAAGTGATGCTCGGAGACATTTGACGTCACTGAAGACGAATCCGTAGATTATTTTTTGTTTTTTTTTTGTGCGCGTGGGTGTACGAAAGAGTGGAGGCGCAAAAGTCAAATCTCATAATTTTCAGAATTTTTATTCATAATAGGCACTCGGGCACATTTGAGTACGCTGATGACGAATCCGCGGATCTTTATTTTTTTGTTGTGCGCGTGGGTGTACGAAAGAGTGGGAGGCGCGAAAGTCGAATCGCGTAATTTTCAGAATTTTTATTCATTATCCGTACTCGGACACATTTCACTTCGCTGATGACGAATCCGCGAATCTTTTTTTATTTTTTTTGTGCACGTGGGTGTACGAAAACGTGGAGGTGCGAAGGTCAAATCTCGTAATTTTCAGAATTTTTATTCATAAGCGATGCTCGGAGACATTTGACGTCACTGAAGACGAATACGTAGATTATTTTTTTGTGCGCTTGGGTGTACGAAAGAGTGGAGGCGCGAAAGTCGAATCGCGTAATTTTCAGATATTTTTTATGAAATTCGGCACTCGAACACATTTGAGTACGCTGATGACGAATCCGTGACCCTTTTTTTTTACTATTTTTTGTGTGCGTGGGTGTACGAAAACGTGGAGGTGCAAAGGTCAACTCACGTAATTTTTGGAATTTTTTTATCAAAATCGGCAATCGGGCATATTAAATACATACAAACGATTTCTTCACAACAGCTAATGATATTTTATTCATTTTCTTTAATTTAATATGTTTCCGTTTTTAATTCCTCGTAATTTATTTTTTAAATAAATAAAACACCTAGACATAATATATTATGATTGAAATTATTTTTCAGAACTTTATATAGTAAAAATACTTCAACACTGTAGAAAGTATGCCCTTAAAGACCATAACAGAAAACTAGCAATGCAATAGAATTATTATATAATCTAATGCATTTTCTAAATTGTTGAATTGTTGTAAATACATTTTTTATCTCTTCTGGATAATCAGGATCTTTTGGTAATAATACTTTACCTTTATGACAACAGTTGAAAATTTGTTATCCCTAGGAAGTTCAAAACTAAAATGTTTCGCCAGACAAAATTCACATTGTAAATTTAAATTACCGACATTACTCTATTCTATTAAAATTTCATTAATATCGAATTTGCTATAAAAGCACATTTATTACTTGTATTTTGATCCAAAGAAACTTTTATCCTTTTTTTAATCGAAGTTTTGTTTTTTTCATAATAGTTTTTATTTTTATCAGAAATTATTAGTTTTTCGTCTTTTTTTTTATAAATGGGGTTCATAAGATTCTTCCTTTTTTTTTAAATTTTTTCTCTATTTTTATCGTAATATTGTTTATTTCTAGCTTTCTTTGATTTAACAGATTTATTAATTTCAATATTACTTTTTCGTTTTCTATTGCATTTCTGTTTAGAATTTGTTATAAGTGCAGACTTAAAACGTATTTCGTTTCCCTGGTAGAAAATTGAGCATATTAGATGGTCGGTTCACGATCTATTGGGCAGATCCGTTTCCTAATAGTTCGCCAGAAATA
>OX424574.1:73038826-73341326 GCA_949152435.1 Gastracanthus pulcherrimus
GTCGTGTCTGGAGCTCCCCTAATATGCCAAGAAGAACCACTGAGCAATAGTCTAAGTGAGGTAGTACCAGTGCACATGCCAGCTGCTTCCTCAGTATCTCTGTGGTGCTTGAACGGAATAGTTTTAAGCTATACAGAGCTCTATTTACTTTTCTACTGACCGCATTCAGTTGCGGCTTCCATGTCAACCTTCCGTCCATCACCACGCCGAGGTTGGTGACTGTATCGACAAAGGGAACGTGTACGCCGGTCTGTATCTGAATGCCTTGCAAGTCAAGGTTCTGAACCTGTTTGATGTTGTGATCAGATCCAAAAATGATCGCCTTTGTCTTGCCGACATTGAGGCGCAGGCCAGCTAACGTTGCCCAGTTCGACACTGCTTGTGCTACAGCCGACATGCGACTGATCCCATTACGAAGACCCTTCAGGGTCACTTGTGTGTAGGTTTGCAAGTCGTCAGCATAAAGTATGTGTTCAACACCATCTAAGTCGAGTGCGTCTTGTAAGTCGTTGATGTACAGGCTGAAAAGCAGGGGTCCCAGGACTGAGCCCTGTGGAACGCCAAGATTGGTGGTTAGCCAACCTGAATCCCCGTTTGTGATTGTGACGACTTTTTGTCGTCTCCCCATAATATATGACTTAAGCCACAGGAGAACACTCCTGGAGAATCCCATGCGCATCAGCTTACGCAGCAGTTTAGTGTGTGAGATGGTGTCGAATGCTTTGCTAAAATCAAACATTAACAAAATAGTCAATAGTTCTTTGTTGTTGTTAATGCCTGATCTTATGTCTTCCGTCAGTTTTAGTAGTGCTGTCTGTGTACTGTGATTCGGTCGAAAACCAGTCTGCATCGGGTCCAAAGTATTATTTTCTCGTAAAAAGTCAGTTATTTGGTCGTGTACTATTTTTTCAAGGACCTTAGAAAGGAAACTCAGTAGGGCAATTGGTCGGAAATCTGACACCGTAGATGGGACAGGCTTCTTCTTCAAAGGCACCAACTGAGCTCCCTTCCAAGTTCCCGGAAAAATGCCACTGGACAGAGAGGAGTTAAAGATCTTAACAATTTGATCTCCCACAAACGGAAGAGCCTTAGCCACTATACTTTGGGGAAAGCCGTCTTCCCCTCTGGCTTGTGATGAGAAGTGGCCAACAGCCAGAACCACGTCCGAGAAGCTGACCTCTCGCAAAACAAAGCCGTCATCACTGGCAGGGGTCAGGAGGTTGTCAAGTTCTTCATCACCCTCATTTTGGAAGATCGACACCCCTGCAAAGTGGGCATTGAGCTCTTCCGGTGAGAAACCATGAAGCTCCTCTCTTGTCTTTGGCAGAAGGCCCAGAGCCTTGAGCTCTTTCCAGATATCTTTCGTATTATCAATCGCTTCAGAAATTTTATTTTGTAAAAATCTTTCCCTTGTTTCTTTCGTTCGTAATTCAGCTTCAGCTGCAAGGCCCTGATACTCCCGCCAAAGTCTGTCGTCATTGGTCCGCGCATAGCGTCTTCGTACCGAGTCACATTTTTTGTAAAGATGTATTAGTTCAGCATCAACCCATGGTGGATTTGTTTTCTTTTTCGGCGTGAATTCTTTTAACGGTGCAATTTTATCTATCACAGCCATGAGGTTGACACTGAGGCACTCTAATTGACTGTCAACACCCGCCGCGGGACCATCGATCCGCGACCAATCACAGTCAGCCAGGTGAGACAGGAGGTCGTCTTGCTGGATCAATTTAAAATCCCTGTAGCTGAAAGATTTAACCACAGGGGATGCAGCAGGTTCGACCTCAATCTCGACCTCTATGATGTTATGATGACTGGGAAAAGGCGCCGGCCGATTATCCCTGCTCAGTACAATGTCATTATTATCTGTCAAGAGCACATCAATCCACGTGTGAGAATCCGTGAGATGATGAGTAGCACCATGATCAATTATTTGAAGGTTAAGATCATCAGCCAACCGTCTAACAAATTTTGCATCGGCTGACGTTCCGAGTAGGTTCGCATTCAGATCTCCCATAATAATTTTGTGACTAAAGTATTGAGTATGTATCGTTAGTTTGTCTATTAAGTCAGAGCCCTGTAAAAACGATACGTGTGGTGGTCTGTATATTAAAGCAACAAAGACGGGGGGAAGGCTGCCCTGCTGAACACTGCACATTAAATATTCAGGTATAAATGGCCTGCCCTCCTGTGTTGTTGGAGAGCTGCATAGTAAATTGGCCTTGAATGTGTTATGAATGTACAGGACTAGCCCGCCCCCTAGTTTGTTGCGATCAAGTCTAAGTAGTGAGTAGTCATCGATCTGAATGAGATCACTCCCAACATCAGGGTCAAGGTGCGACTCAGCAACCCCAAAGAGATGGTAGGCAGGACGAGCTAAAAGGTGTTGTTTAATCATGCCAATGTGCCCCATCAGTGAGGTAACATTGACAAAACCTGCCCTCAGTCCCTTACAGTGAACCCCCCTAGCAGTGTCTGCGGATAGTCAATTTTTTGCAGCAGTTGACGGAATTACATTTTTATCAATTACGATTTCAGTATCAACGGTTTTTTTTACAGTATTTACAGTTTGAGATGGTTGATTAATGGCATATGATGCCACTATTGTCTGTAAATCAGCCGCAGATGAAAATTAATGAGAGACGTCGCCATCGCGCCTCTTCACCAGGAAACGGCCCCCTCTATGCCAAACATATTTAAAATTAAGTGTCATCGCAAGGGCCTTGAGACTTCTATATTTAATAAAACATTCTTATGTTAACAATTCATTTATACAAATTTTCCCATTTATAATCCCATCCCGTGTGTCCTGGTCAAGAGCTGCAATGTCGACATCTCTAGCATGAAAGCCAGTGATAAGCTTTTTGGCTCGCATTATTTTCTCACCTAATGCACTGCTGGAAAGGGTAACAACCCATGGTGACCGTCTACGTTCGCTATTTGTATCTGCTAATGCTGCAGCTGTCGATTCTTCTGACCGAAGCATGCGTGTGCCTATTATATCAATTTTTCGTGTTGATGGTAGGACACGGCACAGTATCGCGTGTGCGACGTCAACACGCTTAGAGACATCACCGTCGAAAATGTTTGAAATAATGAGCTCCGTATTACCGCTTTTAATATTTTTACTGTGCATTGTCCCCCCATTAATCGTTTGCACCCGCGTGCTTCGTGCAGGTGATGCTGCAGCATCAGCATTGTCGATATTGTACTTATTCAAACGACTAGACGTTTTATTTCTACTATTTACAATTTGGATAAACCCGTCATTATTGCTTTTACAATTGTCAATTGTGTCGCTTATATCACTATAATTGTCGAGTAATGTACTATTTGTAGCAGACGCATTATTAACATTATTACATTTTTTTGTACTTATCAGAGAAACGGTATTGTTTTGTGTACTGGGGAGTACTGCGATTTTTTGTAATTCAATTTTATTTAATATGAGTTGGTTATCTTTTTGGATGTTCTCAACATTTCTTTCAATTTTCTCGATAGTAGTAGTATATACAGAGGTAAAATCTTCTTTTGTTATTATTATTTCTATTTTTGTTATTATTTCCTTGTTGTCACATTCAACTCTACTGATTTTATTTGTTAAATTTAGGAAATCGTTTTCAAAAGTGTTTAATATAGAATTATCAAATGTAGTCTGTGACTCAAGATTTGTCTGCTCTAGATTATCGATTTTTTCAATTAACATGTTATAATTTACCTCTGTATTGGTCAACAAAATGTTCGTTTCGACGTTATTATCATGTAATTTTTTATTTTTAATTTTTAGATCATCTATTTCTTGACAAAGCACTTGCATCTCCTTTTTCATCTCCTCCAGCTGGGAGTGTTGTTTAGGCAGTTTTTCCTGAATTTTTTGCAGCTTGGATTCAATTGAAAGTGCCAAAGTATGTACTGCTGGTAACGTATTTAGCCTATTTATAATTGCCTCCAATCTGCCTTCAATAGAGGTGCAATGTCTAGCAAGTGCATTGTCAATGTTTCTTGAAGTAGAATTCGCGTACTCCACCAGGCAGGAGACCGTTGTTCCCTTTTTCAACGCGGTGCTATCTAGCATACAGATGACGGACGCATTTATGTCATTAATACTGCTATTATTTTTGGAGAAGGAGGACTGCGAAGTAATATTAGCTCGGTCCGCACTCTTGGCCGTGACGTCACTCGGGGATTCCCCTCTGTGCTCTGCTCCCGTGCTGGAAATGGGCGGGCCTAGTGACGTCACAGGAGACTGCGCGGCCAACCGGAGTAGGCTGCTGGTGAGGGCGGGGCCTAGCCCCTGCAACGGAGAGAGTGAGGAGTTGGTGGGCGCGGCCTTGCTCGCCTGATTGGTGCGAGCAGCTGTTGTAGGCCTTTTATTGGCCGGAGTGGACGCGGCTAGCTCCTTCTCTTTTCCACTCATGTTGTTGCTGACGTTCGTCGCGCGCGTGACTGCCGAGTCGATGCATGCCTGGCCCGCTACCGCTTTAGTTTGAAGCTGTAGTGCACTTCTTTGTACGCGGTTAAGCACTGCAAGAGGCTTGCACGCCGGATGGTATGTAATATTGCATATGCAGCACTTACGCAGCGAGTTGCTGCTCCTAGGAACCTCCCCGCAGATGGCGCAGTTGTCGACCATGGTGTTAGTGGCGACAAAGATGAGTCGTGGAAGGTAATGATGGTGTGTCTAGGATGCAGCAGGTGTCGCCTCGGTAGTCACGTAGTTGCAGTTCGAGTCGGCAGATGGCGCCTTGATAGTATGTCGCTGCGTGCTGTGTGTCCAGAATGAATTGGTACCTCTGGATTATTTATGCTTCGTGCTTTTCTCCCGCCACTCTGCCGTATTCACCTCACTTAACCTCAAAAAATACCTGGCCGGGTATTTGTCACAGTAGTTTTTTTTTTTAAATCACATATAGTCATGTTATCACATTTCGTTCCTAGAGAGATTTAGATTTAGATTTATTTGTTTACTTCCACCCTGGGACTGAAATTGTCCCATAGGGCATAAGGAACAATATGTACATTAGGAATATACAATATGTAGTAATATAATAATATAATATGTAACGTGATCGGTACGCTCGCAATAATAGTGTTTAACAATAGTATGTACAGGTTCGAACAATATTCGCTGTAAAAAATAAAATATAAATAAAAAATATAAATATAATAAGACATAAAGTAATCTGATCTGAACGGCTCTTTGGCCGCAAAATATGACGCAATAACAATATAAAAATATAGAGATATGTAAGTAAAATTAAGGCTAAAATTAAAATTACAATTAAAGCAGTAATATGTACGTAGCATTAAAGCTACTAGGAACCTTTTGTATTTAGAATTTTTGAGTTTACTTGTGTGCGAGATCAGACTGAACATCACAACTGTTGAGGTAACTTAGTAATAAGGATTTGATGGTTTGGAGAGAGGTAGTTTTGGGAGGCAGGGAGGTAATGTGTTCTGGTAGGCTGTTCCAAAAATATGAGGCGGTTATTACGAAGGAATTGGCATATAAGGAAGTTTTGAAGTTACGGATGAGGAGGGGTTCAGTGCGGAGTCGAGCTGATCTACGCACATCACTATCTGCCGTGAGTATGAAGTTAGACTTCAAATAATCTGGACAACCAGTCTTAAGTACAGTAGACGTCAGCGCACCCATGAAGTACTCTCTTCGGGCCTTCACCGTGAGCCACCCTAGCCGTTTGCGATAGGGGGTAACATGAGCCATCCAGGGAATGGTACCAAAAACAAAGCGGGTGCATGCATTCTGCGCCCGCTGAAGCTTCAGGTTCTGTTCACCAGTTAGGTCATGGTAGACAAGGCAGGCATAATCAAAGTGAGGGAGGATAAGTGAGTGCACAAGTGATTTACGGACACCAAATGAAAGAGCACGTTGATGAGGGCGTAGCTGTCGGAGGGTGCGAAACACTTGCTGACAGATGTGTGACACTTGCCTTCCCCAATTAAGATCAGGAGTCAACCAGACACCCAAATTTTTGACTTAATCGACAAAAGAGATGGGAGTGCCATTGACTGAAACCTTAGGTAAGAGTTCTAAATCGATCAATGAAATGTTTAATGTGCTACCAAAGAGCATTGCTTTGGTTTTGGACAGATTTAGAGTGAGTCCATTGCAAGAGGCCCATTTGGCAATCGCAGCACAATCCTCATTAAGATCCTTGTTAATGGTGTCAATGAGATCATGGCGTTTGCAGCTTCTGTAAATTTGAGTGTCATCAGCGTAGATCATATGTCTGGTGAATTTCAGTACGATGGGGAGATCATTGATGAAGATGGCGAACAATAGTGGGCCTAGGACGGAGCCCTGGGGAACGCCAGCCCAAGTATCAATCCAGTCTGATATGCGGCCACCTTCATCAATAACAGCCTGGCATCTATCAGCAAGGTAAGAAATGAACCACTGTATGGAGTGATCACTGATTCTAAATGATCGAAGTTTATGAATTAATATGTGATGGGGAATCGTATCAAACGCCTTGGAAAAATCAAATAAGACTAAGATTGTCAAACCAGAGCTATCCATTTCGAATCTTATGTCATCAAGAACGCCGAGCAGAGCAGTTTGAGTACTGTGACCTGCTTTAAAGCCAGCTTGCCGTGGGATGAAAAGGTTGTGTTTCTCAATGTGACACAGAAGTTGCTTTGATAGAATCTTCTCTAACAACTTAGAGCACTCAGACAACCTAGCAATGGGTCGTAGCTCAGATATGTCGGATGGAGCTGGTACTTTGGGAATAGGAGTAATAAGAGTCTGTTTCCAAAGCGCTGGATAAGATGCATTGGTGACTGATAAATTGAAAATTGTGGTGAGTGTTTCGAGAATGGTGGGACATGATAGTAAAAGGTGTTTAATAGTGATTGCATCAAGCCCGTAAGTCTTGGACTTGGCTGAGGCAAGTGCTTCAGAGATATCACTGGGGGTGATGTTAGAGAAAGTTAGTAAATGTATATGAGACGGAGCTGAGGGGAGGGGTGGTAGTGGAAGTGCAGGAGATGATCTAGATGCGTTGGCGACGGATGCAAAATGATTATTGATATCATTGTGTGAAAAGAGCGAAAAAGGCGAGGTTGATCGAGAGGATGTTATGCCTAGCCTGTTGAGAGAACTCCATAGACGATTTGAGCGTTGTGCTCTGGCTATTTCATTAGCATAATAAGTGTTTTTTGAATTTCGAAGCATTTGTAGGACCCTTGCACGCAGAGCTCGATATTCAGTAAGTTGCTGTCCCCTGTCACGTGCTCTCTTATAAGCTCTATCGCGTTCTTTTATGGCGGAGCGGATGTCAGATGAGACCCATGGTTTTCGGCGATTACATATATTAACGGAACGTAAAGGTGCAAATTTATTAAGGGAGCAAGTGACAGCATTGTTAAATCGAGTGATTAATTGATTAATATTATTGTGTTGTTTACCATCATTCAAATTATTGGATAAATCAGCGAGATACTGAGCTCTGTTGAGACCACGGAGATCACGAGTTTTAATTTGACGAGAAATGTTGCGCATAATACTAAAAGGTATAGTCAATTCTATACTGTCGTGCCCATAGGTAAATGGAGCATCTGATTTGCTATATCTTATAACCGCTGAAGGCGAATGTACAATAAATAGGTCGAGCCATGTGTGAGATTGAAGACGTAGTGCGTTGATCGTATGGTGAGTTGGCCCAGAAGGAACAAGGTACAGAGCATTCGATCGAATGATGTCATACATGTATTTGGCTTCGTATGACGCAGTAGATAACATGTTCACATTGAAATCACCCGTGATAACTATACTATCGTAACGTGTGAAAAAAGCTGAGAGTTTGTGAAAAAATTCGCGCGGCATTGCTGTTTTTGATGGCCTATAAACTACTGAAAATAAGAGTGATTTGCAATCATGGGTGATTTCCATTATAATATACTCAGGGACGCTGTCATCACGGACATCGGACGTCGCAAGAGTCTTAAACTTAAAGTTATTGTTAATGTATAGAGCGATTCCTCCACCTGCACGTCTTACGCGGTCGTGCTGAATCAGGGCATACGCGTCAATGGCCACAGATAAGTCTTTGTCCTCACTAGACAGTTTTGATTCTGTGATGCCTACTATATGTTTGGGTTGAAGGTCAAGATATGTTTCTACTTCCTCGAAATGGGTTGTAAGACCATTGACGTTAGCATGCATGATTTCGACACAACCGAGGAGGACAGGGGGTGGGGAGTGTACCGTATTCGTATTAACCGATCTTAATTCTAAGAATTGTCGCTCGCATTGGCATCTGTCGGAAAATGCGTAGAGACATTAGCACCTGACAGATCAGACATCTCAATAAGATCGCCGGACAAATTATTTGAGACCTGAGGGGCCCGTTTGCTAGCTTCTATTATCGGCTGGCAAGCTAGTAAGTCATAATCACTATTGATCGGAATAAGAGGAGATGCATTATCTTTGCACATGTGTACCACCGAGTTGATAACTCTGGGTCGTTTGTACCCTAGTTTACTAGATTGCGATCTGGCTTTTAATAAAAGATTATATACATGCCTAGGGTACAAAGTTCGCAGAAATATCAACGAGGTGGAATCGTGACCGAACACCATTGCTGCTGTGAATGATTTTAAATTAAGCCGCGTGAAAACTGCGTGGTCACGAATATGGGCAGATTTAAATTTCACTACTACGCTGCGAAAATTTCTGGAACGTGATGATAATGAATTACCATTATGCGGGTGCGTATTGGACTCTTGAGACCGAAAAACTGGAGCTGGTTGTTGTCGGATGGCCGATGATGTGGCCGAAGTCCGCGGAAAATCCTCCGCTAACAAAATATCCCCAACAAGATTGGGTAAATTCAAGGCTTCCAGAACCTTTATGGCAATCTGGTGCGGGATCAGCAAAATGTCAAGTGGGATACCGAAGATGATAAGTTCCGCAGAATCAAAAATAGCTGCAGGCGCTGGGGTTGCAGTGGTATTACCCAGTGAAGATCTGTTGGCAAGTGCTTCAACTTTCTGGTTCAACTTTTGGAGTTGTGCATTTTGCGACTCTGCTGTTTGGACACATTTTTGTATCTGTGATTGATGGTCTTCGAGTCTTGTGTTAATAGCAGTCAAGTCATGTAGCCTTTCTTCAATTAGGTTTTCTTGTCTCGTGCAAAATTGTTCGAACTGTTTTTGTTGCATTTCTTTTAATGCATTAAATTCTGCAGAAATCAGTTGCGTCTGCTGCAGCATAAGTTGCTTCATCATATTTAGCATATCATCAGCATTCTCGGATTTTTCGATTTGTTTGTCACTCGATGCAGTCGCTTTAGAGTAAGCCGGTAATCCAAGCGCAGGCAAATTCGTGGAAGAGCTAGCGGCAGTCGACTGTTGCTGCAGTAACAGTGGGGGAACATACTGTTCTCCATTTGGTATTGCGAATGGCGTGGAGATAGATAGATAGATAGATATACTTTTTATTCATCAGAAGACAAAATCTTACAATTTCATGTACATGTAGTTATAATTATAATTAAAAATATCAGTCGATTTAATATAATTGTTATCTTAACTTCCACTTATTGCATATTTCTTATTAAAATAATAATTCACTTTATCAGTTCGTCAGTTTATAAAATTTAAATGTAATGAACTAGTCACAGTCAAATATCACAGAAAACGCTTCGTCAAAAAATAATAATACATAGAATAAAAAATAAATACAATAGAGATAACATATAAACATAAAAGAATAATAAATAAATACAATAGAGATAACATATAAATATAAAAGAATAATAAATAAATACGTCGAATAAATAAATAAACAAGATAAATAATTAAATTAAATAAATAAATAAATAAGTTTAAATAAATAAATAAATTAAATAAATAAATAAATAAGTTTTAATAAATAAATAAATTAAATAAATAAATAAATTAAATAAATAAATAATTTAAATAAATAAAAAGCCTAAATAAATACTCGACTCATTTTTTAATTCTGAACATACTCTTCACCATGTAATTGCTTAAGGTGCCTGCTAAACGCCGTTTTAAATTTACAAAAAGATGGCAGGCACCTCACACTGCTCGGGAGCGAATTCCAGAGGTGCGCACCTTGAACTCTGAATGAAAAAAGGCCCTTATCGGTGCGCGACCCCGGAACCGAGAGCTCTTTCATACCACCCCTACTTGAAGTCCTGGCCTGGTTTTTTTCAAAGAGGGCAGTAAGATACGGTGGCTGCCGCATGACAACCGCTTTGTAAAGCAGCAGCCCCATAAAATACTCCCTCCTCACCTTCAAATCTAACCAGTCCAGTTTTTTCCTGTAGGCGGTGATATGCTCATCCCGCCTAACACCACATATGTATCTCACACATGCATTCTGCAGACGTTGTAGTCGTGTCTGGAGCTCCCCTGACACATCAAGAAGAACCACTGAGCAATAATCTAAGTGAGGTAGTACCAGTGCACATGCCAGCTGCTTCCTCAGTATCTCTGTGGTGCTTGAACGGAAAAGTTTTAAGCTATACAGAGCCCTATTTACCTTTCTACTGACCGCATTCAGTTGCGGCTTCCATGTCAACCCTCCGTCCATCACCACGCCGAGGTTGGTGACTGTATCGACAAAGGGAACGTGTACGCCGGTCTGTATCTCAATGCCTTGCAAGTCGAGGCTCTGAACCTGTTTGATGTTGTGATCAGATCCAAAAATGATCGCCTTTGTCTTGCCGACATTGAGGCGCAGGCCAGCTGACGTTGCCCAGTTCGACACTGCTTGTGCTACAGCCGACATGCGACCGATACCATCACGAAGACCTTTCAGGGTCACAGTGTTCGACACCATCTAAGTCGAGTGCGTCTTGTAAGTCGTTTATGTACAGGCTGAAAAGCAGGGGTCCCAGGACTGAGCCCTGTGGAACGCCAAGATTGGTGGTTAGCCAACCTGAATCCCCGTTTGTGATTGTGACGACTTTCTGTCGTCTCCCCATGATATATGACTTAAGCCACAGGAGAACACTCCTGGAGAATCCCATGCGCATCAGCTTACGCAGCAGTTTAGTGTGTGAGATGGTGTCGAATGCTTTGCTAAAATCAAACATTAACAAAATAGTCAATAGTTTTTTGTTGTTGTCAATGCCTGATCTTATGTCCTCCGTCAGTTTCAGTAG
Organism: Gastracanthus pulcherrimus; assembly: GCA_949152435.1. Taxonomy (NCBI): domain Eukaryota; kingdom Metazoa; phylum Arthropoda; class Insecta; order Hymenoptera; family Pteromalidae; genus Gastracanthus; species Gastracanthus pulcherrimus. The sequence goes on from OX424574.1 coordinate 73,049,983, forward strand.
TGCTGTCTGTGTACTGTGATTCTGTCGAAAATAGAGAGAGAGAGAGAGAGAGAGAGAGCGAGAGAGAGAGACAGTACGAGTGTATATATATATATATATAGAGAGAGAAAGAGAGAGAGATATAGATAGATATAGATAGATATACGATTTATTTGTCAATTTTGGCAAAAATAGAGAGAGAGAGAGAGAGAGAGAGCGAGAGAGAGAGAGACAGTACGAGTATATATATATATATAAAAACAATTTTTTTTGGGTAAATTTTTTTTTATTTTTCAACATAATCTCCTTGGAGCTCTATACACTTGGTCAATCGCTTTTTAAGTTTTTTTAATCCTTCAGAAAAGTGCGTTTTCGGAAGTTCCTCAAAATAAGCACTTACAGAGGCAATGACGTCTTCGTTGTCCGTAAATCTCTGTCCACCGAGCCATTTTTTCAAGTTTGGAAATAAGAAAAAGTCACTGGGGGCTAAATCTGGTGAATACGGTGGGTGTTCGACCAATTCGAATTTTAGTTCTTCAATTTTAGCCATTGAAACGAAGCATGTGTGAACTCGGGTGTTGTCGTGATGAAAGAGAATTTTTATATATATATATATATATATATATATATATATATATATATATATATATATATATATATATACTCGTACTGTCTCTCTCTCTCGCTCTCTCTCTCTCTCTCTCTCTCTCTCTCTCTCTCTCTCTATATATATATATATATATATATATATATATACTCGTACTGTCTCTCTCTCTCGCTCTCTCTCTCTCTCTCTCTATTTTTGCCAAAATTGACAAATAAATCGTATATCTATCTATATCTATCTATATCTATCTCTCTCTCTCTCTCTCTCTCTCTCTCTCTCTCTCCCATGTATAAAAAATGAGTATGTATCTGTGAGATATAATCAATATGTAAAAATATAAAAAATAAAAATACGAAATTTTTTCATGACTATACACACACACATATATATATATATATATATATATATATATATATATATATATATATATATATATATATATATGTGTATGAATGTATATTATTGTATGTATGTATATATGAATGTATAACATATATATACACGCACGTGTATATATATGTATGAATGTTTCTTCGCACTTTTTTCGATATAGTATATATGCATATGTCTGATTTATAAACAACTATATAGAGATTATGTATGTCAAGGGATTTTTTTAAATCACCTTCAAACGAAAAAATCACCCCACAATAAATAAAAGTTCTTTGGTATTCTTCAAGATGTAATTCGGAGCTTGATCTCGGAAAATATTTATGTATTTCAAAACATACACAATTTTCAATAGAACTGATTTGATAGTTTGTGAATTTGAATTAAAATAAAATATTCTGCAAAATCTCAATGATATTATTTTTAAATATTTTGTAATGATATACTTATCATATACGACATTGTAATATACGAGGGTAGTTCAATAAGTCTTTAGAATGACCAACAGATGGCGCGCGAATCGCTCCAAATCATCTGTTTTCAGTCAGCACCACTCCCGACTAGATATATGGTGCAGTCACAGTCCACATCTTCTGAGTTTACGTGTTTTTATAACCAATTGAAAAAAAAAAAATTGCTTGTTAAGAAAAATGGAAAAAAACGAGTTCAGAGCGGTAATTAAACATTTTCATTTAAAGGGTTTAACTCCATATGAGATAAAAAATGAATTGGACTCAGTTCATGGCACATCTGCCCCTGCCTTAGCAACGGTTTATAACTGGGTAAATGAATTTAAGCGTGGTCGTACATCAATAAGTGACGAACCAGGTTCAGGAAGGCTCGTAGAAGCAACTACTCCCGAAATCATCAATAAAATCCACGATATGGTGTTGAAGGATAGAAGATTAAAAGTGCGTGAGTTAGCTGAGGCCACAAGGATATCTATAGGTGCAGTTGTTTCAATTCTACATGAAAAATTAGGCATGAAAAAGCTATCGACAAGATGGGTGCCGCGTTTGCTCTCAGCTGAGAATAAACGCAATAGAGTGGTCGCCTCTGAGGCTCTTTTGGCGCGCATAAGTCGGAATCCTGAGGAATTTTTTCGTCGATTTGTGACTGTGGATGAAACATGGATACACCACTACATTCCTGAGACAAAGGAACAATCCAAACAGTGGATTTCCACAGGCGAACCAGCTCCAAAGAAGGCAAAGACCGTAAAGTCAGCTGGTAAGGTTATGGCTACAGTTTTTTGGGATGCACGTGGAATTATACTTATTGACTACTTGGAAAAGGGTAAAACAATTACTGGTGAGTATTGTGCATCATTATTAGAGCAGCTGAAAGAAGAAATTAAAAAAAAACGACCACATTTGGCGAGAAAAAAAATTCTCTTTCATCACGACAACACCCGAGTTCACATATGCTTCGTTTCAATGGCTAAAATTGAAGAACTAAAATTCGAATTGGTCGAACACCCACCGTATTCACCAGATTTAGCCCCCAGTGACTTTTTCTTATTTCCAAACTTGAAAAAATGGCTCGGTGGACAGAGATTTACGGACAACGAAGACGTCATTGCCTCTGTAAGTGCTTATTTTGAGGAACTTCCGAAAACGCACTTTTATGAAGGATTAAAAAAACTTAAAAAGCGATTGACCAAGTGTATAGAGCTCCAAGGAGATTATGTTGAAAAATAAAAAAAAATTTACCCAAAAAAAATTGTTTTTATACTTTATTCTAAAGACTTATTGAACTACCCTCGTATTTTGCTTACAATTAGAAAAAATGAAATGCAATCAAGTTTTATTTACTGTATACATTGCTTACAATAATGATATTCTTCGTAACAGTGCTTGAAATATAATGATTTCTCACACCCACCGCAACGTATAATAGCTACATTTCTACATCGTTCTATTTCACAATGCATACTGCAGGTATCGCCAAAACCGTAAGAAACAGGATTATCAAACTCTGCTGGTTTTTCAGTGATGTAACCACTCTTGAACCGGGAATACTAATGAAGATAGTTGATTGTGAACTAATAACTGAAGTTTAACCATGTAATTTCGTTTATGTAAAGTCAAATCATAATTCATTAATATTACGGTATCTGAAAAATGCCAGACAAAGTTTTTCAATATGCGAAACCCATATACATCAAGTGGCTGAATTTTTCCTGTTGTTCCAGTTGGTATTTTTTGAACGTTTACAATTTTATTATTCGATGTCATCTCTTCTATAACTCTATCACAATGACCACTCCAAGAGTCAAGTAAAGTATATATATATACTTTTTCCAACCATATTTTAAAGAGATCTGGAATTGAAATTTTTTTTTGCCAATTAATTTATAATGATGCTAATTGTAATTAATGGATATATATGTACCTGTGGTGAACTTTCCAGATTTGGATGCTTTTTCACAATAATGTACACCAAAAAGGGTAAAATTCTCAATGTAAAATCAGGGGTTGCAACCCTTATGGTCAGAACTAACGATAAGGGCAGAGAAGTAAGCATATTTATTCTAATCTATATTTTTGTGGTATAAAAGATTATCTCAGACAGGTCAACTTTATTTTTGTATTCTATCAACAAAAATATTTTTTTCATAGTTTTTAGCCCATTTTGAATTTTTTTTCATGAAAATTGGTGTAAAAAAGTTAGATTTTGCAATAAAAAAAAATTGGGGTTGCAACCCTCATGGTCGGAACTACGTTTGTTAGTTGCATATTCACAAGAGAAGTGAAATGAAATTTATTTAATTGAGAAATATCTTTTAGCACGTCAGATATATTGAAAAATCCATTTTTGGGGGTGACCTATAAGGGTGCTTTTCACCCCCTTAAAGCGTTTTTCCGCCGATAAAAAAAACACGTGTCTCTTATTTTTATTATAATTTATGAAAAATATTACATATTTTCGTCTATTATATTTTGTTTTAATTGCAAAAGTTTAACATTTTAGTAACATATTATATACAAATTATGAAGTATTTTAACTTACATATGGTATAAAAAAACATTGTATTATAGGTATAATCTAAATTGAAGGTTTTTTCTTATTCAGATTCAATGTTTTAACGATGTTTCTTTATACATTTAAGGTCAACAATCAATAAAATTTAATAAATATAATATTTTGTAACTTCATTTTAGTACAGTAGCATTAGTTTTTTAAATTAATAATAAAATTTTTTCAAATTATACCTTTCTATACAAATGCGTATATGTATATTAGGGCGATCGTTAATTTTTTTTTCTTTGGAGACTTTCGTGACTAATTATGAACGTTACGAATAGGATAATTGCCTTTTTATAGCTCATTTTTCGAAATTTTAGACCTTTTTCGCTGATAAAACTTTTTTATCGCTATTTAGGTGAAAACTAATGGTACCAATCGATTCAGTGGCTCAAAATACATAAGACTACATAGTTTTAATAATGAAATTCCGAAATTTTCACTGGTATTTAGAAGGATTTACGATTTGACCTGTTTTTTTCATTTAAAATACATGGGAAATTTGAAGTGCTTTGAGGCACGTGTTAAATCAATTTTTTAAATAAAACTGTAATTTGATAAGTTGTTTATATAAGTTATAGTTTGCAATCATTTTGTTAAACATTTTATTTTATGTTTATATATTTTACAATTTTAAAATTTTTTTTTTCAGATATAAAAAAAAATTATAAATTTAAAAAAATAATTATAAAGATATAATTACCCAAAAATATTCGGATAATTATCCATAGACATATAATTTAATACAATAGGTTTGATAGAAGAACAAAAATTAATTGTAAAGGGGCTTGGATTATATAGTGGTAATGCTTCCAGATTAGAAGATATACACATTTATGAATTTAATGAGATCCTCAAATCTTGTTCTCATTTTGATATGCAATCGTCACTATTATACCAAAAATCTAAAAATATTAATCAGGTCCCAATTAATAGAGAGTATATACAATTACTATTTTCTGGAAATTCAGAAAATGGTCATTGGATTTGCATGTATTATAATGATAATTTAATACATATTTATGATAGTTTGAATAGAACATACTTACAAGGTGAACATAAAGTTTATATTAATCGATTATTTCCGAATAATCCAGATTTAAAAATCACTTTCGAAAAAGTACAATCACAAACTAATAGCTATGATTGTGGAATATTCGCAATAGCTTTTGCCGTTTCCATTGTTTTTAACTTATGCCCATGAAGTTTATACTTCGATATTTCTCAAATGCGTTCACATTTATTGAAAACATATGAATCACGCAGTATAAAGATGTTTCCAATTTTACAAAATTTAGCTTATGAAAATATAAATTTTGATGTTTTAATGATCCCAGTATGGAGAACCATCAATCATGAGAACACTTTTATTGAAAAAAAATTAAGTTTCGATCGCGAGGTAATTAATATGATAGAATTAATAAAAATACATACTTAAGAAGCATTACGTAAAAGAGAAGCTTACTGGAAAAATAAACGTGAACAATATAATAAACTGGAAGAAAAAAAATAAAAAGAAAAAGACAAAAAATGAATAAATTGCAACGACTGAATAGCGATGAATTAAAAAAAGAACGTGAAAAAGAAGCATTACGTAAAAAAGAATCTCATTACAAAAGTAAAAATAGTGATGACTGTAAAATAGTAAAAAAAAATGTAAAAAGAAAAAAACAAAAAATTTAAAAATTGCAACGAATGGATAGTGATGAATTAAAAAAGGATCGTGAAAAAGAATCATTACATAAAAAGAAAGCGTATTGTAAAGACAAAAGTGATCAATGTTATACAATAGAAAATAAAAAAACAAAAAGGAAAATGTTAAATGACGAAAGAAAAGAAAATATAGATAAATGTGTGCAAGTCCGTATGAAAGAAAATGCAAGAAAAAGGAAAGATTATTTTAAAAATGTAAATGGAATTAAACAACCAATCTTATTAATAAAAAAATTAAAACTTGATGACAATAACAAGTATTATAATGTATATGATTATAATGTATCTGATGAATTAAATGATACAACAAATGAAAAAGTTGAAAAAATGTTGAAGAAACGTATCTTAGATAAGAATGAGAAAAGTTTAGAATTAATAAGTAAATCAAAAATTATTGGTCGAATAGTAAATGTACAATTTGATGAAAAAATAATTAATGAGAACAATTTGGGGCCTATGAATGAAATTTGTAAACATTGTAATGCAAAACATTTTGTTTTTGAATATACAAAAGGTAAAGAATTTAATAATTGTTGTCATAAAGGAAAAGTGGAACTGCCGGAAAATCCTGCTTACTCAAGTTTATTATGCCTTATATCCTAATGAAAATGAAGCACGTTAATTTGGACAATTATATGTTCTTGATAATGAATTAGGTACAGACCTACGAAAAAGTTATAAAAATAATTCTAATGAAAAATTAGAATTATTAAGTCAATTAGATAGCTTATTAAGAATTATAAATCCTTATGCTAAAGCTTATAAAATTATGCATGAGGTACAAGAAGAAGTATAACGATGTGCAAAAAATGTTTGCATACCGAGAACAGTAACCATGTCCATAAAACGAAATGATAAATTAGATAAAAATAGATATAATGAAGCTACTTGTAATTAAGTTGCAATGATATTTGTAGGAAAAGATGGTCTACCTCCAGCAGAACGTGATATTGTTATATATTCAAAACATGATCGTCCAATTAGCATTTCTCCGATCAGTAAACACACAGACCCCATGATATATCCACTTATATTTCCAAATGGAGGATACGGATCGATGCCTAATATAAAATGTAAAAATAGTACTAATAATATTTCAAATTTGCAATTTTACAATTATAGATTATCTGTGAGAAATGGATTTAATCAATATCTTAATTTGGGAAAAATTTCTCAACAGGCAATAATTGATGCATTTGTAAAAGTTGAAATCTCAAGGTTATATTTTATTAGAAAAAATCAAAATGAATTAAGAAGTGATTGTTATAAAGGCGTAATGGATTATTTACATAAAAAAAAGAATCTAAAAATATAAAAATCGGAAAATTGTTTATTTTACCATCAAATTTTACTGCAAGTCCACGACTTTTAAAACAATATTATATTGATTCAATGACTATTGTAAATCGTTATGGAAAGCCTGTCTTATTTATAACAATGACATGCAATCCAAACTGGAAGGAACTAACTGAAGATCTAGAAAAATATGAAACTGCACTTGGTAGGCCAGACATTGTTGTTAAAGTGTTTTAACAAAAAGTAAAAGAATTTAAAGAATTAGTGGTTAAGCAAGGTATTTTAGAAAAATGTATCGCCTATACTTATGTTATCGAATTTCAAAAACGAATACTTCCTCATATGCATATGTTATTATTTTTAACTAAAAATGATAAAATTAATACTCCTGAAAAGGTTGATGATCTAATAAGTGTGGAAATTCCAAATCAAGATATTTATCCATAGTTAATTAATATTGTAAAACAATTTATGATCCATGGTCCTTGCGGAGAACAAAATGTGTGTTCTCCTTGTATGAATAAAGACACAAAAAAATGTACAAAAACTATCCAAAAAACTATCCAAAAAATTATAATAACAAAACAACTTTTAACAAAACTGGATATTCATTTTATATGCGAAGAAATTACGGCAACACTATCAATTATAAAGGTAGAAATTGTACTAAAGTTGCTTATAACCGATTTGTTGTCCCGTATAATCCTTATTTGCTGTTAAAATTTAATTCTCATATTAATGTAGAAGTGTGTTCAACTGTACAACGTATTAAATACTTGATTAAATATTACTATAAAGGGCATGACTGTGCATTTATTGAAATTAAAGATGCAGGTGTTCAATTTGGAACAAATTCTGACAGCACAGATCAAAATGGAAATATGGAAAATAACGTATACGAATATGATGAAATTAATGATTATATTATAATACAAGATATTTATGTCCGCCTGAAGCTATACACAGATTATTAGAATATACTTTACATTGTATTTTACATTTTATAATACGATTAGCTATTCATGATGAAGATGAGCAAGAAGTATATTTTGAAGAAGGAAAAGAAGAAGAAATAAAAGACAAAAACATGTAATAAGAGAAAAAAAAATTTCAAACCTGTATTAAGTAGAATGTATTTTATCAGATTATTACTATTAACGGTGTAATATATCCTACATTTTATGAGGCTGCTGTAGCTAAATAATTAGTTAATGAGGATGAAGAGTGGGATAGATGTTTAGAAGAAGCAACACAAATACAGTTTCCTACTGCACTTTGTGAGTTATTTGCGTTTATTGGTATTTTTCACACTCCTATTAACGCAAGAAATCTATATATAATACAAACATTTCTTTTATCATCCTAATTCAAACGATGGTTAAAAATTATAATATGGGATAAAATATCAATGACATCAAAATTTGCTTTTGAAGCAGTAAATCGTCTTCTTCAAGATATAAGTGATAATAAAGATATTGTAACAAAACGGTCTTTTCTTTAACGCGAACCTTAAGTGTAGGGGTTCGAAACCTCCCCCTAGCTAGTCGGTTTAAGCCAGGGTTCGCGGGAAAGGTAAGGACGGAGATGAAAAATACTGGTTTTTGACACTTCTCTTATTAACATTTTAACAATAACAATTTTATTATAAAGTAAAATATAAAAGTATTTACAAAAGAATTAAAATTAATAACAATAATAAATTTCTAATAATAACCGGGTTTCGGTTTTCGCCGTCGTATTTAAAACAGACTTCGCGACTAGCCGAAGTAGTGCTCCGCAAACGTGTCTGTCGGCTGTAACAAAGTTATAAACAATCTACGTCAATAAACGCTTAATTTTTACTGTACAACACAAACTTAATTTTCTATACATAACGGATTAAACGTAACTACGGAACAGTAAATCATCTATAATGCAACGGGAGCGCCCGATGCATTATAGTGCATTTCCGGTGGATCTTTTACCCTTCTTCAATTCACGGGAGCGCCCGAGAACTGAAGGTACATCGGTAAAATTGTCAAAACCCTAGTGACACGGCTAACCCGACTCGTGTCTCATCGTATAATCACGGGTGCGCCCGAGAGTATATGAGAAGATCGCCGAGCGTAGGTTCCCCGGAACTAGCCCGGTATACCGCCCAGGGCAGACTGACCAAATTCGCTCGGACGCCAGCTTATAAGCGGCTCGAGCGCCTACAGTCAGTATATATATATCTATTGTTGACGTAGGAGCGGCGACAGCGCAGTGGGGAAATCCCCAGCCGCTCCGGTCTAGCGTGTATACTAAAAGTATAGGAGCTGCGCGCGCGCGGTGAGGGGCAAGTGTTGTTAAGTAAAATTGAATTTTATTTAATACTTTGTTAATAACATCACATTTTAATACAATTAGAGTAGCTATTAAAAAAATTCATTTTGTTTTGACAATTGAAGATGCATCTATCTTCTTAACCTCACCAGCACGTTGGCTATTGAATAATTTTTGAAATAGCCGCATTTAAAATGTTGAAAGGTATTTATTGATTTTAACAGTTATAAATATTTTGGAATTATGTTCTTTAAAAATAAAAAAAAATATATTTCAATTTTGTATTATTTGAAACTAGAAAAATAATTTACTTCATTTTATTAGTTTAATAGGTTGAATGTTTTTTTTAATTGTATTCTTTGAAGACAAAAGAATATACTATATTTTTATTGGTTCTAACAGTTCTGAATATTTTTAAATTGTATTGTTCGAAAATACAAAAGAATTGGCTTGATATTTTAGATTTAAAATTTTTGAAATTGTCATGTTTTAAACTTTAGAAGACATTTATTGATCTTAACAGCTTGCATATCTTAAAATTGTATTATTAGGGAATACAAAAGAATTTATTCTATTTAATTGATTGTAACCATTCTGAATATTCTAAACTTGTATTGTTTGAAAATCCAAAATAATTTACTTTACTTTATTGGTTTTGATATCTTATCGGTTTTGATGTTTAGAGTATTTTTTGCGTTGTTTTGAAAATCCAAAAAACTTGCAATATTTTATTTATAACAAATTCGTGTTAAAAAAATCGAAATGAATTTACTTGATATTCTAGTATTTGTATTTTGAAAATGCCGTGTTTGAAAATCTAGAATATCTTAGCAGATTTTAACAGTTTTTCGTATTTTAGAATTGTATTATTCTAATATACAAAATAATTTATTTTATTATATTGGTTTTAACAGTTTTGATTTGTATTAAAATTGTATTTTCTGGAAATACAATAGAATTTGCTTTATTTTATTGGTTTTAATAGTTTTGACTTATTTTAAGATTGCATTGTTTGAAAATCCAAAAGGATTTACTGTATTTTATTAGTTTTGAAAAAAACTTGTGTTGTTAAAATAAAAAGAATTTGTATTACTTGCATGGCTTCAATAGTTTTTAATATTTTAAAACTAGTTTTGTTTAAAAATATGAAAATTTTTGTTTCATTTTATTGGTTTTCAAGGTTTTGAATATTTTTAAAATTGTATTGTTTGAAAATATTTTTAGCGAAATGCTTGGCTGTCATGTACAGATTCTGACCTACATTCATCTATATATCATAGTTTTATTTTATTTTTATTTATTTTGGAAGGAGAGCCGCACGATACACGGGTAGGTGCTGAGCTAAGATTCTGCCATCGTATTTCGGGAAAAGTTTTTTTTCTCGCTTAAACAATACCTTAGGGATATAAAAACAATATGCAATTGATCCTATAGTTAAAGAAAAGTTGTAACAGTTTCAACTTTCAATTTTGCCGCCGCGGCTCGGAGTGTCCGTTTAGAGCATATGCGGTACCGCTCCGACTTTTTGCTTTTACCTGTTGAAATATTAAACACCTGCCTTACTTACAAGGTAAAAGGTCATTAGGTTACTTTTCGTGGTCACCAGGGTGCGCTGATACTATAATATACATATACGTATATTATATGTACACTATAATATACGTGTATGTGTGAGTCAGTACAGCTGCAAAGTGACGCCGAGTCAGACGCTCCAATTTGTTTTTACACTTGATTTTTTTATTTTTTTATATAAAGAATCATCAAAATAAAGCTGTTTTATAGTGAATTATTAATAATAATCGTACACTAAATAAAATGAGTGATGAAAAACCTCAATACAGTGGAAAGAAGTCCGGACGAGGAGGTACCTCCGATGGTAAAAAACGGAGCATTTTAAGCCACGCTCCGCCACTGAATCGTTACGCGTTAGAAAAACTAAGTGTAGAAAATGCTGGAACGTCAGCAAAGAAGTTGTTGCCTATTGATCCTGATGAATTCGAAGTCGACGAAGTATTTAGTTATAGAATTTTGGATTTTTTAGCAATACTTACCGCATTGTCGCAAGTGGTAGTGTGTAAAAAATGCAACTCAGACGTTATTTTCGTTGCTCGAAAACCGCTCGACGGATCGCTTTCAAATTTTTACTATAGCTTCACAATTGCATTATCTAAAGAAGTACATAGCTGTTTTTTGATTAAACTAAAATTTTGTTTTATAAACAATTTACTGCGAATTTTTACGTTCAAAAAATGAAAATTTTTTGTAACTTATGCCATTTTTTTAAAAATCGATTTAAAAAAGCCTACGTACTTCTATAGCCAATAACATATACTGTAAGAAAAAATTTGTTTTTCTGTCCTAGCTCTCATACTTTTGGAGTTACAATTTCGCTCATGGAGGTATACAAAAGACGTTTTTGGAAATTGGCACTGACATCACCATTTTGTTTTTAAACTTAAATAAATTTTTTTAGAAATCCGATCCCTTTACCCATATCCTCAAAAAAATTATCAAAGTTAGGCCTCTTTTCGTTGCTCTAGAGTGGTGTTACCCCTTAAAATAATTCCAAATCTTTGCGCACTAATATGTAATTAAGTACATGTGCACTGTAGTCCAGCAAGCGAGTCAGGCTACAGAGTCTACAGAGTAGTCCTTATCGCGAGTGACGTAAGCCTCCTTCGCGAGACCTCTCGTCTCAGCCCTTTGTGCGACTGTCGTGCAGCGGCTAATCGGCAGCCAAAGCACAGTCGCAGTTCAGCTCTTGATGGAGTGAAAGCGATACCTCTGACAGCTGATTGAGGTGTACAGTCCTTGTGATAGTGATCGTTATAGTGCAGTGCTCAGTGTTTGCGTTTGATTTTCCTGCGTTGACGATTGATTAATGATAGTTTTGTAAAACGTGTATGTCCAACAACACTAGTATATGCTTGATTAATTATTTTCATATAAAACACATTCACTGAACAAAGTGACTTTTTTTTGTTGTTTCCCTTCCTTGTCAAAATTTTACTCTTAATTAAGTTGTTTTCTTTATTAACTAAATTTTACACTAGATTGTGATGTATAATTGTTCTAACTTTTATCATTTTTTACTTTAGCACATTTGTGATCTTGATACATTGTTGAATGAGCCACGGCATATGGTGATTTAGAATTTCAATTGTTTGACATTTTTCAATAGTTGCTTTTTGTTCAAAATGTTCTAACGTTTGAAGTTAATTTTCGGGCCAAGTTATATTACTCGCTTTTTGAAATTCAAGTAACTTTAACAGATTTAGTTTATCGCATTGATCTGCGATGATGATTACTATTAAGCTGAAACCTGGGGCAGAATAACTTGGACATAAAATGATTCGTCAACAGCTGTTTACATGATGACTCGCGATAATGATCATTTTCTGTTTGAGATGAGTTTTGGAGCAAACAATATTATTCGCATTTGTTCTTTTTTAAATTCAATTAACTCTCTATCGATTCATTTTATTGTATTAACTCATAATTATAAGGTTGTTAAGCTAAAACACGGGGCAAAAGTAATTGGACTTTGCCTATTTTGTATTGGATTTTGAATAATTTTTCAATAGCTGCATATTTGATAATTTTTGAATCTCTTAATGTTTTTGAAATAAGTATTTTTTGGGCCAAGTGGTTGTATTTTCACTTACTTTTTTTAAACAACTGATTTTTAATATTTAATTTTGCATAATAACAATTCATAATTATAATGTTTTGAAATGACCGGCGGCAAAATGAGTTGGATTTTTCCCATTTATATTAGAATTCGGATATTTTTTTAATGGATGTTTGATTAATAATTTACCATTTTCTTGACGTTTTGAAATGAGTTTATTTGGCCAAGTGATTGTATTTTCACTTACTTTTAATTTGAAACTCAATTAGTTTAATTACTTAACTTTGTTTGATAAAAATATATCATTATGATGTTTTGGACGAACTTGGAGCAAAATGAATTGGATGTTGACCACTTGCATTGAAACTTGAACGATTTTCCAATATTTGGTTATTCGATAATTTACAGCTTTTTAATGGTTTTGAAATGAGTTCTTTTAATTATTTTATTTTTAATTATTTTTGAAAACTCAATTGGTCCAATTATTTATTGTTTGTTTAATAATATTTCTTTTTGCACTATATTTTGTCATAAGTTTTTCGGGCCAAGTAAATTGATACTTCACTTGTTTTTTTTTGAAACTCGATTGATTTTGGATATTGAATTTTATGCAATGATAATTCACGACCATAACATTTTGGGTAGATTATGGGGAAAAATGGTTAGTATCTTGCCGATTTAATTAGCATTAAGTAATTTTCTTAGCTACTGCTTTTTCTGATATTATATAAACTAATTAACATTCGAAGTGAGTTCCTTGGGGAAAGTGATTGCCTTTTCATTTGTTTATTTTATTTTGAAACTGAATTAATTTTCAATATTCAATTTTGTATAATAACAATTCATGATTATGATATTTTTTAGATAAAAATGGGGCAAAATGACTTGGATTTTGCCCATTTATTTTAGAATTTAAATAATTTTTCATAGCTGTTTGTTCGATAATTTACAATTTTTTAGTATTTTGAGATGAGTTTTAGAGTCAAGTAGTTGTATTTTCACTTTTTTTTTTAAACTCAATTAATTTTCTAGTATTCAATTATGTATAATATCAAGTCATAATTCTGACATTTCTGAGATAAAAATGGGGCAAAATGATTTAGATTTTGCCCATTTATTTTTGAAATCTGAATCATTTTTCACGTTTTTGACGTTGTCACTTGTTTTTTTTTTAAACTGAATTGATTTTTTAATTAAATTCTAAAACTTGCTTTGCAATATTTTAATTGCGTGAATATCTGTATCCTTAAATTAACATCACATATCGGGTTCTATTCTATGTTTTACAATAAAATGAGATGAACCCTATTGTAACATCTATAAGACGCTATTAGATTTGCGTACTTAAAATAGAGGTTACCTCCCCTAGGGGCTGTAAGACCTTGTACTAGGGCCCTCTGGGGCCGGTGGGGAGGCTTAAACTGGTGTGGGCCAATGTTCGGGGACCCCAGGGCCAGCTCATCCGTTTGAGTGAAGATCCCTATAAACGGGCTCTCTGTTTGCTATGTGACATCCCCATAAACGGACTCTGGGAGTAAATGGGTATCCCTATAAACGGGCTCTACCAGTGAAAGGCCCCATAGCGGTTCTCTGGGTCGGATCTCCACTCCTCGTCTCCCTACTTGTAGGGGATTAAGCGTGAAGGTCAGCGGCTCGCACTGGTAACGAAGAAACAGCCCCCCGTTCAGTGGTATGGTACAGCTGAACGGGTCTCTTTATCACTTTACACGATTACATTTAACACGAACGCAAGCACTACACGACACTGGGACATACATCACACCACAATGCAAGGTGCACTATTTCTGGAAACACCAGGGGACCGTCGGCTTCTTTCTCGTGCCTGCTCCTCGGGTTGACTGAGGGTACAATGTATAAACTAGGTTAGCACTCCCAGGCCGCCGGACAGTACAGAGGCCCGGGGTCGTCTAGCTAATAGGACCTTGGCTGCCTCACCAGCCGGCGCATAATCTCTCTGGGCAAAGTAGTGCCGGTTGGCGACCGGACTAGGGCCCTGCTGTGTTGGCAGGGGGGAGGGCTACCTCGAGGCCACAGACTTCTCCGGGAATGGCTTGGGGGAAGGTGGCACCCGGAAGTGGGAACAGCGGGGTGCTCTCTTGACCATCAACACTGGGGTCAGGGTACCGGGCGGGTTATTTAGGAAATGCAAAACGATATTAAAGAATCAGGTTAATAGTGCTATCAGATCTAGACATGGAGATCCCTATCTCCGAAAAAATTAGCAACCAAGTGGTGTTGCAGGCCACGATCTTGGGCCCTCAAGAGAACGAGGTGCGGTGTACCTAAACCACACTTGGACAAGAGGGCAGTCTCGGCAAACCCTCTACGGCAGCCCACGGTTGGGAACCAATCCTAAAGCTAACGATGCGGAATCCGGTACCGAGCCGAGGGAGAAGAAAATACTCAACGGGGGGGCTAAAAGACGCTGGCTAAGGAGAGAATCGCTGTGGCTTCTGCCGCTCAGCAGACGCCTCCGCGGATGTCCAAGAGGAAGAAAGACCACAAGGACACTCCGCCGGAGGGGGAGGCTGAGAGGCAGAAGAAGCAGAGGAGCGGAACCACAGCCAGGCAGTCTAACTCCCTTAAAATAGGCCAACGATTGCTCAAACGGCAAATCCGCTGACAATGGTAGTCGTAGAGACAGGCTATCCGGAAGTCGCCTTAAAGCCTGAACAGCTGGAAGACTTTAGGGATGCTGTGGCCGATAAAATCGATAAGATTCCTCGGGTACAGTGGCCGATAAAATCGATAAGATTCCTCGGGTACAGTGGCCGAAAATCTCCAAAACCTTTGTCGGGGGAGGCGCCATAATTATAATTCCTGTGGACCAGTCCGCAAAGGATTGGCTCAGTGGGGTAATCCCTGGATTCGCGCCATGGGAGGATGCGAATCTCAAGGTAGGGGTGGGGGGAGGGGGAGGATTGACCCAGAAGACTGTCAAGGCAACGACATGGACACCCGGTAAATTCAGGAAGCCAGAAGTCGTCCTTGACAGACTTCAGGGATACAATCCCATCATCAACACGGCGTGCTGGCGAATCGTGCGACACGACAGCACGGAGAAAGAAAAGGACGGGGAGCAGGGGAAAAACGCGACTGGAGGAAGAAATCTGCTGGTCGTACAGATCCCCGAATCTCAGGCGAGGGTGCTGGAGTACCTCAAAGATCGGCTCTTCTACGATCTCGGATAGGTCACCTTTAAAGTGACCAGATGGGATCCTGAAGAGACCGCAGACCACGAGTAAATATTTAAAGGGGACGTCACAACAACAATGGCTACCTCCCAAATCAAATTTATTTAGATTAACTTGCACCATAGCAAATGCGATTCTGCTGTTTTGAAAAAGAGCATGGCTGCGGTGCGGACAGGCATAGCAGTAATCCAGAAACCCTCGATTGTCAAAGATTATATCAAAGGGCTAGGTAATGTTGGTTTTTGTTACAGGGACACCAGTACGAGCAACCCAAAGGCGTTGTGCTGGTAATAGGAGTTTCAGCATTCCGACTGATGGATCTCTACACGAGGGACCTGGCAGTGGTGTCAATAGAGGTCGGACCAGACCTCAAACTGGTTGTGGGATCGGCGTACTTACGGCATGATTCACCGGACTATCCTACTTCAGAAGTGCACAAACTTGTCAGCTTCTGTGAGGCAAGAGGTTTACCTCTATTGTGGGGATGTGATGCCAATTCGCACCATCAGGTGTGGGACTGTATGGATTCAAACAACAGGGAAGTGAACCTTCTGGAGTATCTCGTTAGTACCGAATTGGATATTCTAAATACAGGGTCGGAACCAACCTTCCGCAATGCAATAAGGGAACGGTGATAGACGGTCGGGTCAACTTCGGGAACCGACCGTCGCCTGACCTCTAAAGTCGTCACTCCAGCTAGGGTTAGGTGGGCTATTGGATCCTTCAGCCCCTACAAGTCCTCGGCCCCTGATGGGATTTTGTCGGTTCTTTTACAAAGGGTACGTGAACACATTATTGGACCATTAGTGGGACTTGTCAAGGCTAGTCTCGCCCTGAGACACATCCCATCCGCTTGGCGGGGAACCAGAGTAGTCTTCATATCCAAGGCAGGCAGAAATGGCTACACATCCCCTAAGGACTTCAGGCCTATCAGTCTCACTTCTTTCCTCCTGAACGTAACAGAAAGATTAGTTGATAGGTTTATACGTGAAACGACGCTATTTCTAAAGCCCCTTCAGAATGGACAGCATGCATATCGTGCTGGAAGATCTACAGAATGAGCTCTAAACGAAGCCGTCACTTGGATTGAAAGTCAACTTGAAGCCAAAGGATTTGTCATAGGCATCTTTACGGGCGTCGAAGGTGCTTTCAATAATACAAAGACAAAGATTATCAGAGATGCTCTTCGGAAAAAAGGAGTTCCGGCACTACTAATCGACTGGATTTGCTTCATGCTGAAGAACAGATACATTGCGGTTAGCAAAGGTGGCAAAACTATTATGGGCTCGGTCAGTGACGGATGCCCACAGGGGGATATACTTTCTCCCCTCCTCTGGTGCATAGTCGGTGACGAGCTTATAACTCGGAGTACCGGAATAGGATGTAAAGCAGTCGGATACGCTGATGACGTACTAGCTATTACCAGGGGGCCCTTTCTAGAACCCCTAGTAAGCATCACACAACGGGTCCTAGATACTATTAATACTTGGTGCCTGGAAACGGGTCTTTCAGTTAATCCAGATAAGACCGAAGTAGTGGTGTTCACCAGAAATTATAAATGGTCACTACCAATGGGCCTCAAGCTAGGAGGACACGAACTCAAGATTTCTAAGGAAGCAAAGTATCTTGGGGTTTTCTAGATAAGAAACTTAACTGGAACGCACAACTTGCGAAACAGTACAAAAAGCACGCAGCAGCCATATGGCAATGTACAAGGGCCATTGGCAGAAATTGGGTCTTCAAACCAGAGATGGCTATGTGGATTCATAATGCCATTCTGAAACCAAGACTAACATATGCGGCGGTAGTCTGGTGGAATAAATAAGAACAATGCACGGCAAGGAAGATACTGGAAAGAGCCAGGAGCCTAACACTGAGATACATCACGGGAGCCATGAGCACAACTCCAACTGTGGCGATGGGCGTCCTGGTGAATCTTGAACCTATCCATCTAACTCTGAAAGCCGAAGCGGCCAAATCGGCGCTCCGATTAAAAGATATAGTTGGAAGGAATACTACTGTAAAGCGGGCAAAAATGCTTTAGGGACTTCTGCAGGGAGATATTTTAACAATGCCCGCAGATAAGAGTCTAACGACGTATATCTTTGATAAGAAATACAAAATAAGCATACCCACTCGCTATGAGAGCTTGAATGGACCTTGCCCCATACTGCAAAACGGAGAGAACTGATTCACAGATGGTTCCAAAGGTGAAGTGGGCGTGGGATCAGGGGTATACAGGAGGATGGGCAGTAAGGGATTGTCGGTCCCTATGGGAAACAATGCGACCATCCATCAGGCAGAGACACTTGGTATTATCCGGTGTGCACAGAAAGTCGCCAAGGATGAGGGCGGAAGGAATATCTCCAACTGCACAGACAGCAAATGCACTCAACAACTGGGTTGCCAAAGAGCATGGGAAGTACTGGACCATGGCTAAAGGCTGCAGTCAAGCCAAAGCCTTGCTGGACATGGAGCTCAACGAGAGGAGGAGCGAAGGCCTTCTGAAACTCAAGAGAGCGGATGCAAGAACCATTACTGATATTCTTACTAGACATGGTTTCTTAAGTTACCATAAATACAACATAGGGCTGGCAGAAAGTTCAATGTGCAGGTTTTATTTGGAAGAGGCGGAAACCTCATCGCATATTCTCTGCAAGGGCCCAGCAATCATGAGCAAGCGGAGAATGGTGACCGGGGAGTTTTTCCTCGCTGAACAAGATATAGCTAACAGCAGTATGAGGGAGATACTTTCCCTCTGGGCGTTGGGCGAGATTTTATATGAAATCGGTACCCGACGCCTAGAGGATCAGTAGGGTCGCAAAGGGATTACCGAAGCGACATGAGTCTGGTATAAGACTCAACCTAGAATTTTCTAATAATAATAATAATAATAATATAGGTTAACTAGGTATAATACAATTATATCTGTAATCCCTTCTGCATGGAGAGTGTATATTCGTTTTGATTTGGCAGTGTGATAATGATATATCACAAGCGTTGAGGCTTCTTGTGCGATTTTCGAACTATCGTGTAACAATACCTTCGTGGGATCGCAAAAGAAAATCAAAAAAGAAAAGGGCTGTTTTTATCCTTTAATTTACTTCATGTATTATTTATTTAAGTGTTCAGATGGGTCCTTGACAGCCGATGATCTTTTCAACTTGTCAAGGTTAATCGCTTTGATGACGTCACCATTTTTCAGTATTTTACAGATTTTTAAGGTGATAATCTATATCGATTATCTCATAAGGGCCTTCGTAATTCTTATCATATTTGCCTTTTGAGCCTCTTTTAATATATATACAATCTCTCCCTCTTAAAAATGCACCACATTAAGCTTTCGATCGTAATAGTATTTTGATCGATATTTAGACTGTACTAAATTTAGTGTAGTTTGGGTTTGCATTGTAGAACGGTTGTGAATGAGATCGACGATATAATCTCCATATGTTAAAAGTTTCTCTTTAAGGGTAAAGCTAGATGGTGTTCGAGCTTTTCGTCAAAATACTAACTCATATGGTGTATAGTCTCAAGAATCGTGACGTGTGCAATTATAGGCATGCTGACAAATCGGCACCGACTTGTTACAGTCTCTTATGTTATCTGTATATGTTTTGAAATATTCAGTTAACGTATGGTGCATACTCTCGATGCCATCGTTCGATTGAGGGTGATAAGCCGTTGTGCAGTACTTATCAATTATGAAAATGTCTGAAAAACCGTTCAGTATTTGGTTCAAAAGGTGCGTGCCTTGGTCTGAGAGCAAAGCATCTGGTAGGCCAAAATAACTTATTACCTTTACCGTGAAGGCTCGAACAACTTCCAATGCCGTCACATTTTTCACTGGCTCAAGAACGCAGAACTTCGTTAACCAATCTTGAACGCTAAGTATGTATTTATGGCCTTCAGGTGAGTCTTCGAGGGGGTCATAAAAATCCATGCTAAGCTTCTGAAAAGGCCTAGACGACGTGTCTGTGACACCAGAAAACTCAGTCACGAGCTCACGTACATGCTGCAGTTCCTCTGCATTACAGCCCGTCGTATCTATTAATCCCATGATCTTGTTTACCCTTTCTTCTCATAAATCAGGATCGTCTTTAAGTAATTTATTTTTTTCGGCAATGTTCATCGGCTCGTTCTCAAAACCTTTTCCTATTAAGCGCATGATTCTAATCCGCTCACTTAGTTCTTTCCCGTCATCCACACCGACGAGAAATGTGCCTTTTGCATTTGAAGTTTCGCACTCGATTAGTTCTACCTGCGGTGTCTATAGCTTAATTGTTTCATTACAGATATTGATACATTCGGCATAAGTAATCCCATTGTGATTCTCGGCGACAAAATTTCTAAACAATATGTCTGATCCCAAATTTTTAAGGGGGATCTAGCCAATCTTTACGTCCGTTTTAACCCATTTCTTCCCAACGGCCATTTTATAGTCGATTGGTTTTTTGCCTAAAACCACCAATTTTAAATTTTCCAACGGAAATGGTATGTCACGAATGCTACACAATTCTTTTCATTCTCCGGAAACTACCCCTAGTCGTGTTGACGGGATAGAAATCGTCCAAAATTTACAAATTAACTTTTCATTCATAGCCAGTAAAATCTTTATCTTTAATTTAGATTGCAATAGATTCTACGAGTGTCAATTATGCTACACAATTTTTTTTCAATCTTCGCAAACCACCCTTAACAGGGCTGCGGGGGTGGAAATCCCTAGAGGTAATTTCCGAGGAATGAAAAAAGTCGTGTAGGACTCCTGGCATACGTACAATGTTATACAACCCAAATTGCGAAAAAAAATTTCCATGCGCATAAAGAAAAATAAACTTGTAAATTTTAACCAATTTCCACCCTCTCGGCACGGTTAGGGTTGGTTTTCGGAGAATGAAAAAAATTTTGTTGAATGAAAAATGTAACGATAAATGAAAAATCAATTAGTGAATTTTGTCAAAATTCCACCCCACCCCTTTAGCCCGGTTAGGGGTGGTTTCCGGAGAAAGAAAATAATTGTGTAGTAGCCTTGGCATACGTAGAGGGTTTTGCAATCCAATTTGTGGAAAAAAAATTTGCAGGCGATGAATGAAAAATCAATTTGTGAATTTTGGCCGATTTTTACCACCCTTTCAGTCCGATTAGGGGTAGTTTCCGGGGAATGAAAAGAATTGTGTAGCACAATTGATACTCTTAAAGTCTTCTGCAGTCTGACTTAAAGACAAATATTTTGTACTATAAAAGCAATCTCTATGTTTCTTTGGTAATGATCAGGAGAATCAAAGTTTTTTTTCTTGTTTTAAGATTTAAAGTAGACATAACTTATAAAAAACAAGCTTTATTTACCCGAAAAAAGTTATTATTGTAAAATTTTGAAAATTTTCAGAATAAAGTATAAATCGAATTTTCGTCGTAAAATGCATAGTTGCTGAAATTAGAAATTTATTAGCCAGAAGATTTACATACAAAATAAAAAATGATGTAAATCCCTACAGAGGTAAACTAGTTACCTGTGCGCAGGTCCGGCACATAAAACTAAAATAACATAAAATACTTAAAACTTAACTTACTTACTTACTTAAAACTAACTAAAAAATTAAACTAGTATAGTATAAACTGTAAACTATACTTGCATTGTTATAACATTTTTTACATATCTAATAACAAAAATAGTGTTTGTATGTACATATATTTGCCGTAATTGCACTTTGGATAATTCAGATATCTTTTATCCAGATTTTTAGTTTGTTTTTTTGTAACTTTTTATCAAGTTCTAGTGTTTTTAGACCATTTCGTAATTTATAGAAAGTTGTTATTGCTTTTGTGTAACTATTTTTATTGCTGACTTTTTTTTGTTTCTGGGAATCACTAAGTTTTTTGTTCCTAGTGATACTGCTTGACTTAATAAATTGACTTTTTAGACTAGGTTAATGATATATTAGTGTTTCAATAGCAAATGGTTGTTCCAAATTCAGTGGATTATCATGGATGGTAAAATTATTTTTATTAACAATTTTGAGTATTTTGTTTTACAGATTTTGCAATAAATCAAGGTTATTTTTATAAGCACCTCCCCAAGCAATTATTCCATAATTAATCAGACTATGAAAAAAAGCATAGTATATCATTCTCATCATTTAAGTTCACATGAATTTGGCGATTTTGTAGAATATATATATATACTAAATATTTGGTTCTCTTTATGATGTATTGAATGTGCTTATACAATTTTAAGTTATAATCAAATATGCTTCCTAAGTACTTGCAACTTTCGACCTTGTTTAATTTTTAATTTTTAATTTTTACATCTACTTGCATTGGAACACTATCAGAATAGTTACCAAAAGTCATACATACAGTCTTATCAACGTTTAACGATAGTTTATTTACAGCCAACCAGTTATCGATTAGTAACAAATTATTGTTCATAGATTCCTGAACTTCCACCCACGATTCACCAGTAGATATAATTGCAGTATCATCTGCATAAGACAAAATTTCATCAGGCTGGATGACCTTCAAGAGATCATTAATATATATATATATATAATAAAAAGTAGTGGGCCTAAAATGGAATATGTTCATGGGGTTCTCACAGGAGTCTGTGAATTATTTAAGATTTTTTCGGTCAAGTGTCTTCGAGTTACGGAAAGTCAATGTTGACAATTTTTGTATTTTTTGCATTTTTGGGCTGTTTTAAATGAATTTTAGGTCAGCAGGTATGCATTTTATGAAGAAATTCAATTTATATTTTTTTCTGTAAATTTCCAAAATTTGACAATAAAAATATTTTTTTGGTTAATAGACTTGTTTTTTATAAGTTTTGTCTACTTTAAATCTTAAAGTAAGAAAAAAAAGTTTGATTCTCTGGATCATTACCAATATAACATAGAGATTGCTTTTATAGAACAAAATTTTTTTCTTCAAACAGATTGAAGAAGACTTTACGAGTTTCAATTGTGCTACACAATTCTTTTCATTCCCCGGTAACTGCCCCTAGTCGGGCTGCAATGGTGGTAAAAATCGGCTAAAATTCACAAATTAATTTTTCATTCATCGCCTGCAAATTTTTTTCTCCACAAATTGGATTGCAGAACCCTTTACGTATGCCAGGAGTGCTACACGACTTTTTTCATTCCTCGGAAACTACCTCTAAGGATTTCCACCCCCGCAACCTTGTTAAGGTTGATGTAACGGCCCAAACTACAGTTTCTTTAAAATTTTACATATTCGAAATATACTCGAAATTCGCACAGACTGGTCGGCGAAAAGCGAATATCCGCACAAAGAGGAATCGTGGAGAATAAGCATGTGTGCCTACATCCATGTGAGATATGACTGATGGAAAGGGTAAGAAAAGTGGGAGTCTGGTTGCTTGGCGACGTTAGCGGTGCAAGACCGAGCCGCCGACGAAAGTCGCGAGGCCGAGCTACCGAAAGGATTGAGCTGGCTGCCGATCGGAGGATCGCCAGTCAGCGCACAACCGCCTAGCAAGCAGCACCTTCACTCCTCCTGTTCTTATAAAATAATTTGGTCAGCTTAATTCAGATACTTCCAGTTTACTTATTACTATTGGAAATATCGGAGTTAAGCGCAAGTTGTTTTGATGGTATGGAACTGTGAAGCTGAATAAATGCGAGTCTTGAAACTTGACATTTTATATAAATAATATATAGCATTTTATTTATATACCTAAGTAAACACACATATTTACTTATCCCATATTTTCCTTATTCCTTTTTATCATTTAGGTACCTCGGGGAAAGATAAAATAACTAAATAAAATAATAAAAGATTATAATATTTAAATTGAATAATAATAACAATAACGAATCCTTACAATGTGATAGAAAACTGAGTATGAAGGAAAATTCGGAGAGTTGAAGCATTAGTAAAATGCTCGCGCGTTTCTGACAGGGAAGCCGCGATTTCCCGCGCAAAGTGGCAGAGAAGTGCCGCGGCATGCTCGCTGCATTGTGAGTAGTTTATTAGTGCTATTTGCTTTAAGGTTTTAACCAATTCTAGTGGTTTATATACAATAATTTATGTATATAAGTAAAGATAAATCAAAGTAATTTATTGATAACCAAATATGGCAGGGTTAACAAAATAAATGATGAGGTCTTTTTAGCTTCTATTACTCGATGTTGTTATTTTGGATATACATATGTTATCTTTTCAAGTATATGACTTAGAAAACTTTTATTCGCCAACGTTTCGGGAGTATATTTTTCCTCCCCTTATCAAGTCTTCTGAAATTATTTACATACGAGATAAATATGATACAGTGTTATTGTGGTATTTTGTTTTATTATTGACTAACAACTTACCTGAAAAAAACCCTAAACCAATTTTTTAAGACCCAAACAGATTGCACTAAATTGACTAGAGATGTTATTATCTATAATGAAACGAATTAAAATTGTGCACGTGAGGCAAAGGAGTATGTATTTGTGTGTATGTATGTGTATGTGTATATATATGTAAATATGAAAACGGTTGGAGATGCTAAGGGGTGGTAGTATTTAACAAAAATAGATGCCTGAATCTTATTATATAGGAAAGTAAAATTATGCTGTAGGTGGCACACATATATGTACTAACATTAGTGTTTGGGCTAGTAATAGTACTGTGTCACGCCCGGGGAATCCCCTCGCGAGAGTTAGCGAGAGTACGTTTACTAAGCGCGACCGACTGCCACCTCCTTGTCATACCTGATACTATTAATTAAGATTCTATTTTAATTAATTATAAAAACATTGCAACAAGGTGTATGTGCATATGTGTATGTGTGTCTGTGTGTGTGTGTTTATTGTGTGAGAGTATGAGTATGCGTGTATCTGTGAGTGTGTGTAAAAGTATCGTTTTAGAGATACCACGAAAGTGGCCCTGTTCGCCTGAGTGTGGCGTGGAGTCCGTATCCTCCACCGTATATTGTGTGCTGGAGGTGGTAAACATATACCTGCACTTAAATCCATATTTAAGAAAAACAACATAACACAGATAAACAAATCAACAAACAAAATTAATCATCTCATAAAACTAGGGAAAGACAAAATAGACACAATTGACACTAGCCATGTAGTATATAAAATTGACTGTAACGAATGTCCAGCTACTTACATAGGACAAACATCAAAACTGCTACAAATCCGCACAAAGGAACATAACAAATGCATTGAAAACAAGGACACTAAATCACCATTAGCATTACACAATATGAACATAGGACACACTTTCAATTTTGCGAACGTAAAAATTTTAGACAAAGAAAAAACAGATTATACACGCAAATTCTCTGAAATGCTACACATACACCTACACACAAACACAATAAACAGGATATATGACACCAACTTCCTAAGGAACACATACAAGAAATCAATTGATTTAATATAATATTAATAAACCGAACACAATATACTCCCTGTGCTGATGCCACTTTTGTGGTATCTCTAAAACGATACTATTACACACACTGACAGATACACGCATACTCACTCTCACACAACAAACACACACATACACACAGTCACACATACACATATGCACATACACCTTGTTGCAATGTTTTTATAATTAATAAAAATAGAATCTTAATTAATAGCCTAAATTCACGTCCAAATCTCATGTATTTATCCCGTGGTATCAGGTATGACAAGGAGGTGGCAGCCGGTCGCGCTTGTTAAAAGTACTCTCGCTAACTCTCGCGAGAGGATTCCCAGGGCGCGACACAGTATGAGGGAGCGTTCCATCTGTACCATCTTCCCGCCGCCCCTTTATGTTCACCTGGGAATAAGAGAGGCGCAGGGCTCGATTAAGTGGGTCCTTCTTTCTACAAAGTTTTTTCAATTAATTGTTTCTAATAATATACTACAATTTTGATTCGTTTCATTATAAATAATAACATCTCTAGTCGATTTAGTGCAATCTGTTTGGGTCTTAAAAAATTGGTTTAGGGTTTTTTTCAGGTAAGTTTTAGTCAATAATAAAATAGAATACCACAATAATACTGTATCATATTTATCTCGTATGTAAATAATTTCAGAAGCCTTGATAAGGGGAGGAAAAATATACTCCCGAAACGTTGGCGAATAAAAGTTTTCTAAGTCATATACTCGAAAAGATCACATACGAATATCCAAAAAAATAAATGATGTATGTAAAATGTGCAAAAATTTAAATATTCCTTTTAAAAATGAATATTTTATTATTTGTTTTTGCTAGTTCCATAATTTATTATATAGGGCTAGTAAACAGATAAGTTATAATTATAAAAATAAATAACATTAATTAACATTTAAATACGGGAGTGAACAACATGTGTTGATTTCGACTTTCTGTCTTGATATTTTGTTACTAATTATAAAAAGTATCAAATCACAAAGGGAATATCGACGTTAATCGTTTTGGATAAAATGTTTCAAATTTTAGAGGATGAGTTAATACAAAATATAATGTTAATACAAGAGATGAGGCAAAATGAAATTTAGCACTAAAAATAAAGTTTAATTAACACAAATAAGTGGAATAAAATAATGAGATTACGTAAATAAACCAATTTGAAAGATGAATAATAATAAAAATGAAGCTACAAAAGTTTAATAATATATATATACCAAGTTGATTTTTTCATGAATAACATTATATGTGAGGAACTGAATATAATGTTGGAAAGTTTGTAAGCAAAACGCACAATAAGATACATTTTATTTCGAGAATAAAATTCAAATGGGTTTCTTTTGAAATATTGATAATTATTAAGTGGTTAATATAATTTATTATTTTTGTTAAATAAAATTTTATAAAGAAAAATGTTAAGAAAAAATATTCTTTAATGCTCTGCTAAATTTGAAGTGGTAAATGATTATACATGCAGAGTAAATTTCGAGTTGAAATGAATTTTAGCATTTTTATATTGAAACAATCAAATATATTCTTTTTAATAAGATTATCAACAAATGGAGCAAGGTGGAGGGGGAATGCGTATTGAAAGATGACACAAACCATCTCGAACCGTTAACAAAATGTTTCTATGGATAAGTGTAAATTCCAGTGAGGTAGTTATTCATTAGAAAATAAGTAATCATGACGCAGGAAAATTGACGATAAACTCCGAAACTGCACTCATAAATAAATAAGAAAAAAATAAATAAATAAATAATTAGAAAAAATGTGAAAGGATTTCAAAACTTAAAAAGCTTTAAATGCAAATATTGTTTGAAAAATCATGAAAAAGCAAACGATTGCAACAATAAACAATTACAACCACATTATTATGATTCAAATATTATATTTAAATGATTACGTGACTTGTAACTATATGCATTTAAATGTAATACAAATTTTTATAGAAATTTATTGACTTTGTTTTTGATGATTAATGAATCATACAAAGGAAAGATAAGTAATCATAGCAAAGTATAATAAAAAGGATTTCAATAAATGGAGTAGGGAAGATAGAATCAAAGAAATTGAATTCGGATGGTACGATGAAGATTCAAATGTATCTATAGTAGAATATGCTGTGGAATTGACGAACATAGCTGAAGAATTAGGTCTATACACGGAAGACTTTTTAATATAGAAGTTATGAAGGAATTTTCCACTGAACATTCAATTATGCGCATGTAAGCATAGAATAGTAGATCGGAAAAATTTTCTTGAGCTTTTGTCACTATAAGACGACGAATATCTGAAACAAAGAAAATCAACATCAAGTACAATAGAAAATCAAAAGATACAAATTGACAATATTTCAGATGTTAAATGTCAAAATATTAATTACTGTCCTATACAAAATAAAATTAGTCAATGTTCAGAAGAATCTGATATGAAGTCAAGTCAAATAAAAGAGGCTGCTTCAAATAAATATAAAATTTCCGCACCAATTTTTAAAGGAGAAATGTCAGAAGACCCGATCAAATTCTTGAGAGAATTTAAGCGATATTTAAACCCCAATAAGATAAGTATAGTTGAAGTAAAATGTGCCTTATCGAACTCATTTAAAGGTTCAGCTACTTCGTGGTGGGATATTATTAAAGACTCGGTGAAAAGTTTTGAAGATTTTGATAGAGAATTTCTTGACAGATTTTGGAATGTGGATGTCACAGATACTATTATGCGCAAGATTGAATTTGGCATCTATGTATCTAATGGAAAAAAAGTCGCGCTTAGAATACACCACATATTTAATGAGCCAAGCTTTAGATGTAGGAAAGTATACTGAAGTAGAGCTAATAAGGAAATTTGCAGGTCATCATGATCTGGATATAAGGTTTGTGGCGAAATCCCAAAAAATTGAGGATAGATCGACATTCCTGAGCTTACTTGTGTGCAAAGATAAGGAAACGCACAGAGAAAAAGATACTCATGCTCGGGAAACTCCAAAAAACACAGGGATTTCGTATGAGAAGCCGACGACTGATATTCAAGGGGTAATTTTTTACGTCAAGAAGTAGAATTCTTGGGGTATATTTTAACAACGGAAGGCATAAAACCTCAGAGTTAAAAACTGAACTTAATACAAAAGTATCCCAATCCGAGAAATGTGCGACAGTTAAAAGGATTTCTTGGGTTAGTGAATTATTATGCAAAATTTTCGAATAATTTTTCGGATTCGACGGTACCACTGGTAAAATTGCTGAGGAAAAATGAGAAATGGGAGTAGGGAGGACAGAGAAAAACAATCCTTTCAAAAGGTCAAAGACTTGTTTATAAAAAACATAATTTTATGTCACCCCGATTCAAGAAAACCTTATATTTTACGCATAGATTCGAGCGACTTTGCGGTTGCTGGAGCACTCTCACAATTAAATGATCGAGGAGAGGAGATGGTAATCACGTTTATAAGCCGAACGCTCAAGCATAGTGAGATTACCTATATTACCACTAAAAAGGAATTGCTGGCAATAATATGGAGTCTTATTAAGCTGGATACGTATTTAAGATCGGCAGAAATAGAATTAAAAACAGATCATCAGGCATTAACTTCTTCATGTAAATGTCGATTTACTAGCGCTAGAATATGGAGATGGATTCTAGCTATTCAAGATTTTAATATAAAAATCGAATATGTAAAAGGGAAAGATAATGTTGTACCTGATTTACTATCCAGACATCCTGAATATATGTCAACAGCAAGATGTAAGCCTGGAGAAATCATCATATCTGCAGTTAAACAGCGGAAATTTAATAAAGAACTGATAACAATGTTTAAAAATTTTCAAAAATATCAAGAAACGGATGAAAATATTTTGAAAATTAGAGAAAAAGCAGTTCAAATAACAACAGAAATTCCTTAGGTGGACGAAAAAAAAACCTGCTTTAATAGTGAAGAATCAATTGATTTATAAAAGAAATTATATGAATCAGTATGTATTAATTATGCCAGAAAGATATGTAACTCAATTTATAATTGAATTAAATGAAATTTATGGGCATATTGGCACAAGAAAGGTACAAAAAATGATAGAATAAGATGTTAAAAATTTAAAACATAAAATAGCTTACTTACTATCTACTTGCAACTGTGCCAGAGAAATAAGATTTCAACACGCCCGGGTTTTGCCAAAAGACAAACAATTGCACCTGAAAGGCCAGAAGAATTACTATCTGTATATTTCTATGGGCGCTGCCGACTTCTATGGGCGGTATGAAGTACATTTTTGCGACAATCGATGTATTTAGTAAATTAGTCGTATTGTACGCAATTAAAAGGGCAAGCATGGAAACAGTGATAAGAAAAATTTTGAATCACTATATTCCTATTTTTGGCAAGTCAAAGAAAATAATATGTGATCATGGTACGCAATTGACTTCGAAAAAATGGCAACAAAAACTTGAGGAGGAAAACATTGGCTTAACATACTCCTCAATACGCCACCCCCAAAGTAACATCGTGGAGGTTGAGCAGTCTCGACGTCATCTTCTTCACCTACCGATAACTCGATTGTATGCTCGCGTAAATAGCTTCTCTTTAGCTGGCGAGCGGGGATTTTCTCTATAATCTCCCCTGCCGCGTCGACCAGCTGATACGTACTTGGCCCGAGCTTCGCTGCTATTTGATACGGATCGATAATCCTCGGCGCGTGCGTCACAGTGCGGCTCTCTATAGCTAACGATCGAGCGCGGATTTCTCTCGAAACCACGTCGCCAACCTCAAAGCTCGAACCTCGGCGCTTGACGTTATAATATTGCGCCTGGCGATTATTGATACAACCGGCCTATTCGATGGCTAGAATCACGGGCGCTTCCTCTTTGAACATCCGTGAGCGCGCATCTTTCAACTTCATGCCTATCAAGCCATCCTTGCTTTCACCCGACAAAGCAGCATCATCTGCTTGGGTGGGTTCGGCACTTTTACCCAGCACAGCTCTGCTGACTACAGTGGGTTCAGTTCAGCCTGCTCTGTCAGTGGCTCAAGCGCTGCCGCGCTGGCCACTGCTGAGGTCACTCGCGCCTCACGCGAGGAATATGAGTCGAATAATGGGGTTGGCACAACGCTGGTGATTCTACACTCGCCACACTTGATCAGCTGATCGTGCACTACCGCGCAAACTAGCGTAACAGCTTCCGCCTCTATAGGCGGCTCCACCATTCACAGTGATGTCACATTCGCAGGTTGTATCAAGACTCTCCTTTGGCTGCGATTGTATCACCGCGTGAGGTTCTGCAGGGCTATCTCTCTCTCCATTAGCACATTTTTAGAGGCCAATGGTCGGGTTATAGGACTAACAGCGGCCTCATCTACTGACCCCCAGCATCGTTTTCCGCTCTTATTTTAACACTGCAAAGCACGGTGTGTTAAATCTCCTCACATAAAGCAGCGAGTCGGCCGGGCTCGAAACTGGATGCTGTATGTTTGGCTGTGGCGCTGCGGCATTCGGTTTCGTTGCATTCTGGTTGCGTCGATTCAACCGCTAGTATCTCGTCTACTATACGTAGCGTGCAGTGTCATAAACTCTTCACGTTCTGAGACCTTTGTGTTTGCCCCGGCGCGTAACACGGGAGCTTGTCTACTCCGCGTAGCTTGCGGCCTGTTTGGCTTACTTGCTGGCACGGCACCGGGTGGTGGTTGCTGCTGCTGCACAAGCTACTGCTGCAGCGCGCACGCTTGCTGCCTCTGCAACTCATGCTCATGCTGGTGTTGCAGCTTTAGCTGTTGCTATTGCATTTTCTGCTGTTGCAGCTGTTCTTGGTCTCGTTACTGCTGCTCTGCATATGCAGCAATAGGCAATGTTGGCGACGGGCTCCTTCGTTCTCGCCCCTCGACAAGTTTCGTTGTCAGCAGCAACGCAGCCTCTACAGTGAGGTTTCTCACTCAGATTAGCTGGTCGACGAGCAGCAATGAGATCGGATCAGGGTCGACGTTTTTATCAAAAACCGTTGACCTTGTTTGCTCAAAGTGTACTCTTTTGAGATATGTTTCGCGCATCCGTGCGCGTCTTTGTAACCCGACATCAGCTTCTAGCTCGGGACTGAGTTAAAAGATCTTAACAGAATCGTCTCCAATTCGACATATTTCCGAAGCTACAGCAGTTTTAGTGGCCGCGCATCGAGCAGGTGCGAATGATCGGACAGACCCGAGCGCGCGCGCTCCGCCCCTCGATGTATTCTATTATTCGACTATACTCGTATATACCTGAAAAGGTCCAACCGTCCTTTGAAACATTATTTGGAGTTTCTAGAAGGTCTGTGTTGAGTAGTAATATGGAGAACGGCATACAATATAACGGTATACTATAGCTCTCGGCATCGGCTTCTATACTGCTGTTTGTAGCGTCAGCTTTCAGTTCCACTTTTGATTTTGCCAAGTACACATCGAAATGTCAAGCTACCCGAAAGGTGATCGATCTAAAAGACAGCGTGCTGTGGAACCGCGAAAGCTGAAATTTCACGGCAATCGTTTTACAAGTGTTTCATCGGACGACGGAGATTTACACACGAGCCGCAGTGAGCAGAAGTTAACGACAGCAAGCAGCGATTATGTCATTATTCATTCTGCGCACTGCTACCGCATTATTGAATTTATATCTGTGTTTCTCGCCGTTTCGGAAATCGCAATTTGGACACGTGCAAAAGCGTATTGGTACTCGTTTACGTAATAAAAGAAAAACCGAGAAACTCGGAATAAAGACGCGGCTAACGGAGAGTGTAATCAAGAAATTGACGATATACTATGGTCTGGCAATTCGTCGAAATATTGATTCAGTGAAAGGTATGAAGAAAGCTATTATAGCAACATTAGACCACTACTGTTCCACGGATGAAAATCGTCGGCATGAAAACTGTCCAGAAGGCGCCGAGAGTTGGTGCGAATGGCGCAAGGCTCAAGCGGTGAATAATCTTGCATCTTACAAACATCCGGCGAGATTAATCGATGAAACCGTGGAGAAGCATATTCGTCCAATTTATGAAGAGCTCTCTAACGACGATTTAATGAGGCGGTGCTTAGGCGGTCACACTCAAAATTCCAACGAATTGTTCAATTCGATTGTGTGGCGCCTAAGTCCGAAACATTTGAATTCCGGCATTTTTAACGAGGGCTACTCTGCTGTACTTTCCACCATGTAGCTCCTCAATATCCTCATCGGACAGCAGTGCAAAAATTCAGCTGACGCCATCGATACTGAGCGCATAACGCGGGAGAACTGGCGCGCATCATTTTCTAGCTAGAAGGCTTGTACAGCCTGAAGATTGGAAACCCTCAGCCAAAACGAGTTCTTTGAAGAAGACGAAGGACTAATGTATGGCCCATGGATAGCTGATTAACCTCTAATTACTGTAAGTACCCAAAAACTTATATTTTTTTGGACCGAAAACTTTAAAGCGCGTTTTATCGAGTTTTCATTTTTACGATTTTTAGAAAACATTGCCGGTGATAGCAAAAAGAATATAAGTCTAATCGAAAAAAAACAATGTGATCTAGCTTCAGTATTAAATTATCTTCTATTTGAACTAAAAAAGTTGGACAAAAGTATTATTTAAACTACTTTTTTGCAACTTGAAGTGAATTTTTTTTTTCAAAAAAGTGAATTTTTTTTCAAACTTTGAAAAAATTTGAAATTTGACAACTTCTTTGGTATTTTTTCAGTTCATATAGAAAATAAACTTATAAAAATTTAAAAAAATGTTGTCTGGACTGTTTCAGACGCACCGCACGACCTCCATCACCGGCACCGATTAGAAAGTGCAGACTCCAGGCGCTCTGGCAAAATGGTCATAACTTGAAGAAATTTTAATATTTTTTAATAACAAAAATTGATTTTAAAGCTAAAATATAGTACATTATGTTCTCAAAATTTCGTTTACCGCAATCATTTCCTTCCCTTTCAAAAAAATTGCTGAGAAAACGCTTTTTTTTCAGGACCTAAAGCAGACTACCCTCTTAAGCCATCACGCTTTAGCTGCAACTCTTGCAGCGTTTTATCATACTCTACTGCATCGAGGGGAAAGCACCAATTGTCGAGTGGTTCAATTGTCTGCCTCGACATACTGATTGTGCTGCTGTATTATCTGGTTCGTATTTGCTATGCTTTAAGTGCGCATCTCACTCTATTCTCATTCATACTCCAAAAAATGAGAAAATTCTAGTGCACTTTTAGAATTTCAACCTTAATCCCAGTAACGTACTGTGCTTGCTGCGAGATTCTGTATTACACACACATACATCCCTTTTACAAGCTAATTCTTTATTCAGCTGTGTATTGCGGGGAAAAGAGTGCGGGATTTTACCCTCTGCAAATTGAAGCGTTCCACTATTAGTTTTTTCTAGGCTTTACACATATCGCCTCAATTCGCACACTTGCGCCTTTTGTATCGCCGGCAGCTACGAAAATTATTTCGTGGTCATGAAATAATTTTCGAGCACCACAAACAGCCAGCGATATTGAGCCTCTCGCTCTATTTCGTATAACCCGCACCACGCAGCTATGCTCGTCGAGCTTCTCTGCTCTGGCTTGATGCATTGGCAGAGCTGATCTTCTCTTCTCACTTCGTCACACGTGCGCTCTCTCGCTTTCCTCAGTTTGAAGTACTCCCGTTGAATACCCCGAGCTCGGCTTCGACGCATGATTTGATTGTGAGCACACGTTTCTAAAGGGCGCTATGTAACGGAACTGTTTATTTAATAAATAACTTTTATTTATCAATAAATAAGAATATTTATTAAATGCCGCCGCGAGTCTCTATATAGCGTGTCGGGGATTGTTTTTCACTCGACACCTATCGTTAATGCGAGCGCAGCCGCTCGCTTTCTTCGCCGAAGCTCTGCTTGAGCTACGGCGGTGTGCCCAGCTTGTCAGTGGCGAGTGTTCCCACTCACTTTGAATTACCGATATATATATATATATATATATATATATAGATATATATATATATATATATATATATATATATATATATATATATATATATATATATATATATAGTGATTTGTGTTTATAGTATATTGCGATAGGAGTAATCTAAGTAGGCCATTATTTCACGGCGTATAGTTAACGCCCGAGCGGAGCGAGTATCGGATACTATTTTATAGCACGTGTGATATAAACCCGCCGATTAAAATCTAACGTATGTAAATGCAATATTTACTTATTCAAACGAACGAAAAGCGTAAACATTTCAAATCCTAACATATGCTCTTTTACACTGCGTATTATTTTTCCCATGCTCAACGGTGTAATTGTACCGTAAGTAGAATGACGATCTCTTGTCATTTTACCGCTTGACCGGTATATTTACCATGCTCAGCGTAGATCTCGATTGTTGCGCAAGCTCAGCGGTGTAATATTCCGCAAAAATTTTGACTGCGTTGTGTATACTACATCTTGTGCTTGATTCGTTTTCCATTCGTGTTTGAATATATACTCAGATTCTCATAGTTTTTTTCAATTTTTTTCATATTTTTCTTCTAGTTTTTTCATCCATTGTAAATTTTTCAAAAGTTTTTTTAAATAAACAATATTTTGAGGTTACATTTTTAACTATTTAGAATCAATATATTCTTAAAGTGTTTATAATCTAAATTTATTGATAGTTTTGAAAATGGAAGTTTCTGATAGTGAATCTAGTGAAAATGATTGTGAAATTGTTCCTGAAGCTATACGACAAGCAGCACGGAATATAACTATAGATTTGTTACCGGACAGATCAATAAGATTGTACACTATTGCATATAATACTTTCAAGACTTGGTGTAGAGCAAAACATACACATTCGTTTTGCGAAGATGTATTGTTGGCCTACTTTGCAGACCTTTCAAAGAAGTATGCACCTTCTAGTCTCTGGGCTACTTATTCCATGCTGAAGACTACTATCAATTGTTTTGATCACATTGATATTAGTAAATACAATAGACTAACAACTTTTTTGAAGAAAAATAGCAAGGGGCATGTACAAAAAAAATCTGCTGTTTTCACAAAAGAAAATATTTCAAAATTCCTCAGTGAAGCACCAGATGAAATCTATTTATGTGAAAAAGGGAGTAAAATTTATACGCACAAGGTATTATGAATTTGTATATAGTATATTAATTTTCAATAATATTTTATAGGTGGCTCTTATCATTGGAATAGCTGGTGCGCTTAGGAGGGTGGAATTTGTAAATTTGACAGTCAACGACATCACCCATTTAGAAGATACACTTTTTATCAAGATCTTAAAGACCAAAAATAAGGTTCCAAAATCTTTCACAATCACCGGTCAACTGTATTCTATTTGTCAAAAATATATGCAACTGAGACCTGCATCCTGTACACTAGACAGGTTTTTTTTAAGATACTCGCAAGGATGCTGTACTAACCAACCAATTGGCATTAATACATTTGGTAGTATGCCCAAGAATATTGCAAATTATCTTCATTTGCCTGAAGCCAATTCCATCACCGGTCACAGTTTCCGTAGAACTTCTGCAACATTATTAGTTGATGCGGGTGCAGACCTAACGACTCTACAAAGACATGGTGGATGGAAGTCTGGAGCAGTGGCTTACGGATACATTACTGATTCCTTGAATAATAAAAGGAAAATTTATCAACAGATAAGTAGTGGAATCAAGATCAATAAAAGCAATAATATTCCAACTACTTCGAAAATCATGGATAATCCCATGAGTTCAAATCAAGGATCAATTATTGATCTCAACACTTCATCTACTTCAAAACAGATTCAACAAGCAGATCTTGTTGAGAACAGTCAAATTAGATTGCCATTTGCAGACAAAACTAATCAAGTCTACCCGGAGGACTCGAATAGTATGGACACTTCGACACATAGAGTTTCATCCCCAGTCATCATTCATCGAGTCGAACAACAGAAAGTAACTAAGGAGTCTACGCTAACTGCACAAATGAAATCCAGTGTATCAAGACCTATCTTTTATGATCCAGATATTGCACTTTATGTATTCGGTTTGCCAGATGAGACCTCCAATAAAACATTAATTTTTAATAATTGTAATGTTACACTAAATGGATTATGTACTTCCTTTGAATGTCATAAGAGTGAAGTGAAAAATAAAGCTGTTCAAACAGATTAGTGAAATGAAAAGTTTTTTATAGTCTATTATTATAGTTATGGTGATTATTTAAAATAGTATATTTACAGTTGTAATATTTAATAAATAGTTTATTTGATTTGAAAATTTGAATTATATTGTTTTTGTTTACTATTATTATTATATGTATCCCTTTTAATCCTATCTCTCATCATTTACAATTATTTGTTATTTAGAAAAAACAGAAAAAATTCAACTATATTTACAACGAATATTTACATAAAAAGATAACAAAATTTAATTGAATATTCAAAAAAATGCGCTCTGCCGCTCTAATGTCAAGTGAAACTAACCTCAAATTCAGAAACATATTTTACTGGATCAACATTATTTTCTGGTATATTTCGACGGTATATACAGGGGTTTACTTCTTTTTATTTCTATTCTTATATGCAACAATACGCTATAGAGTGATTTTTGCCATTAATTATCGATAATTACGAGCCCATGACTTAATTAAATTCATTATTGCACGGTGAAATAATGAGCTACTTAGCTCACGGATAAGCGTGGGCTAAGTGCGGGTTTAGATCACGCAGTGCTACAAACACGTTTTTAACATTAAAAAATTGTATAGTGAAATTATAAAAACTAGTCTAGTGTAACTTATAAGAACAATTACGAAATTTCAATTAAATTTATTTCATAATTAAATTGTTAAAAAATATGTTCTAAAATTCTGCAATATCAATACTCCAATATAAAAAATTCAAGAATAATTCAATTAAAAGTTGTTGCGAAAAAGTTGTATGTGATATCAAGCTTCTTAATGCTATGTCTAGGTGGCGTAACATCTAACCCGTAAGTGGTTAAATTTCCTCTTGATCACTATATAAGAGCGCGAAGTATCTTACTTACATAACATATGTATGTGTTATATGGGGCAGATGCGCAATTACTCTAAAATGAAAACTGCAACTGCCTTTACCAACAGGGATGCAATATGAAAGCCATATTGACTATCAGTCGTTCGTTTAAAGCCTTGAGGTCGCGCGCTGTCGGCTGTCGGGCTGTTCAATTGTAACATCGAGGTCGCGCGCTGTCGGCTGTCGGGCTGTTCAATTGTAACATCGAGGTCGCGCGCTGTTGGCTGTCGAGCTGTTCAATTGAAACCTCGAAGTCGCGCGCTGTCGGCTGTCGGCTCTCAACTGTCGGCAGTCAACTGTCGGCATTTATAATCGCAGCAATCTAGAGTCGCTGTGATTTAGAAATGCAGTGATCTAGAATCATCATTGATCGAGAAGCGTTACTGATCCAGAAGCACCACAAGAAATATTAAAAATTATATTTTTGTGATACAAATAGAGAAAAAATATTCAAAAAGTTCGATAACGCTAAGGAAAATTGTTAAAACATTGTTAAATGACTAAAGCCTTTCTTTTAACTTTTGATTTTTCATTAAAAAACGAAAAAAATGATCCCTGATTGGTAAAGAATGACCATGCTACTCTCAAGATATACTCGATAAAAAAAAAAAATAAATACATAACCTCAAATATCTGGAAATATAAAGGTCGTTGTAATCTGGCCCTAGAACTAATTCAAGAGTTACTAAAGAGCTACCGTTCTAGAAAGTTTCAGATCAACTGCTGCTGATTACTCCAGAATTCGCTACTAAATAAAAATCGATATTTTAAAAAAAGATTTTTTTCTCTAATAAGAAAAAAATAAAGCATAGAAAATTTTAAGGAATATTCTACTCCATATTCCTAATCATCTCAACTTTTTTTGAAAAATTTTCCTTGTTGCATTTCACAGATATAGCCGTTTGATAAAAATGACGTTTACGTAAATAACAAAACAAGGGAAAAAGATAATACAAAATTTCGGGACGGGAAAGATAGGTACTTTTATGCTCTTTCAAATGCATAGCCACTCAATCGATGATATTATCTCTACGTTATCATAAAATCGAAGAAACTAGAACTCAAAAATTGAATTATCGCTAAAAAACAAAATTGCATCGAGAAGCAAAAAATAATTCTTTGAGCCTCAGTCCTTGAGAAACACTAAAAATATGAGGCCCGAAACATTAATTTTTACCGTGTAAATTTAGAGTACAGTTGATCCACATCCATAGTTACGAACACACGCACATACACACGCCCAAAGACACATATCTATATGAGCATTTTATAATAATCGTTTATTTTGGTTCCAAATGGCCCAAAACATGTTTGTAATAAGTTTATAAAAAACTTTTTTTACTATTACAAAGCTTCCTCTA
Source organism: Gastracanthus pulcherrimus (assembly GCA_949152435.1). Taxonomy (NCBI): domain Eukaryota; kingdom Metazoa; phylum Arthropoda; class Insecta; order Hymenoptera; family Pteromalidae; genus Gastracanthus; species Gastracanthus pulcherrimus. The sequence goes on from OX424574.1 coordinate 73,088,929, forward strand.
CGAGTAAGCGAAACAAAAGTATATCGTAAACGAATAATTTTTTACCCCACTTCCTTAAAATATAACAAAAATAATTAGCCCTGAAACATTTATTTTGATCGTGAATATTCAGAGTAATACTGATTTACATTCGTACATGCACACTCAAACACACATACCGAAACATACGCTCACATACACACACATACAAACACCCACACTCGCACACATACACTCACACACACACACATTGTAACACCACATTTTGTGTGTGTTACACAAACTTCCAGTCTGTCGAACGAGCTGCTCAGCGCAATTCCGATGCTCGACAAAACTGGCCTATACAATACCTAATGGCACACTACTCTCCCACTACACTCACTATACACATACACACACACACACACACACACACACACACACACACACACACACACACACACACACACACACACACACACACACACACTATTCTTCTCGACAACACAGAGCAAGCGAGTTCTCCAACACCCTGAAGCAGCTGAAGATGACGCACAGCTGCCATCCCATAGAGCCTCACAAAGGCTGGAGCTGGCTGGTCTCGGCTGGGGTGCGCTGACCGTGTCCTGGTGTCTCCCGTCCTTGTTCCCTTTCTCTTGAACCAACCTATGAATACATACAGAGAGATTAATACTTAAGAAAATAAGCAAAATGGTATTAGAATAATGCACACCTGGTTTTATGCCTTGAAAGGCATGAATGGGTCCACCTTGGGCGGAGCGGCTGCTTCTCTGGATACTCCCGAGGCCTGCAGTATACACCCTAGATAATATAAAGCTGAGTTAGTCTATAGCAGATACGAACTTCAAACTGGAATCTTCTTACCTAGTTTGGAGGGTTTGTAGAGGCAGTGTGGTCTCTCAGATGCAGTATCGTAGCTCAGCTCATGGCCTGCTCCTCCATAACAGCAGCAGCAGCAATCACCGAAGCACTCGCCAGTCACCTAGAACCAACCTAGCATTAACAAGAGTAGATTATAGTGGTATACAAAACACTGATCACACGTGATAGCAGCGGCAGTTGAAGAACGCAGTGTAGCAAGCTACAAGTAAATATAACCTCTTCTAGGTTAACCGTGTCCACTGCTCCTGCTGCAAGTACGTAGTCCTGGGCCTTGTAGCTCTCGTCTTCCTGCCCCTTCGTCGGCACTGTTGTCCAGGTGCATCTCCTGCTGAATCCCTCGTCGTACTTCCTCGTCCTGGCCCCGAAAAGACCGTCTGCAAGCCGTCGACTGCGTGCCATATAGCGTGGCGTCACCGCAACCAGACTCTCCCCTTTCCTCCTCACCAGACGCATGCGCTGCACCCTCAGCCGGACTCGGTCAGCAGTAGCGAAATCCGTGTGTAGCGCGGCAGGGATGAAGCGAGAGCCTCGCTCACGTCGTACCGAGCCGCGCTCGCACACACCTAGTGTTTTTTTGCCTACTCCGTTGCAAAAACGTTCGAATAAGCTTGCTCCGATTTGCGAACCTGTAGCCGTATTCTATACCTCGACATTATCGTCGATTTTCTCGTGTGTGCCAACCAACTTGTATTTTCGAAGGAGGCCACACTGGATTTGGAAAAGAGTAAGTTGCACAGAGTATTATTGTGCTTATCGAGTTTATATATATATATATATATATATATATATATATATATATATATATATATATATATATATATATATATATATATATATATATATATATATATATATTGAAAATTTAGCGTCGCGTGCGTATCGAGCATCGCGTCGCGTGCCGTCTTTACACCTGAATTTCACAGCCGTATATTCTGTAGAATTTGCGTCCCTGAGTATTAACTTCTTCCCCTCTCGATTATATATCGTTTCCCACCGAACCACCGTGCTCACCGTAGTTAGTTTAGACTTATCAATAATTCTATGTGACGATAGAACACTTGCAAAATCGTGCTGCCAGTTCGCGCAGCTGACGCTCAACACATTGTAATATAGAATTGAATAAACCTCAAGTTTTCATACTTTTATCCTAAATTCCTGTGTCGTAATTTATTTAAAGCATCGTATAAATATAATGTTAAAGCCTGCATGTGCGGCGCAATAATCTTGGCTAATATAGCGAAAATTATTGTCATAACATACACACAAACACACACGAATACGAATACACACACACACACATACATATACTCAGATGCACACACACACGCAGACACACATTCATACGGATATTTTCTAAAAATAGCATATTTTGGTTCCAAATGGCCTAAAACATGTTTGTGAGATGTTTATAAGCAAACTTTTTTTACTATTACAAAGCGTCCTCTACGAGCAAGCGGAACAAAAGTATATCGTAAAAGAATAATTTTTGACCCCACATCCTTAAAATAAAACAATAATAATTAGCCCCGGAATATTTATTTTGATTGTGAATATTCAGAGTAATGCTGATTGATATCCGTACATAACACACAAAAATACACACACATGTACACTCACACACACGAACACGAATACACACACACTCTCACACAAACATACACTCACACAAACACACATACACTCGCACACATACACTCACACACACATACACACACGAACACGAATGCACATACACACGAACACACACACATACGTATACTCACACGCACACACACACACACACACACACACACACACACATATACACTCACACACACATACGCACATGCACACGCACACGTACACGCACACGTACACGCACACACATACGTACACGCCCACGCACACACACACATACACACACATGCTAGCGCGCACACACACACACTACACATACATGCGGACATTTTCTAAATAATAGTGTATTTTAAACACTAATATCGAAAACATGTTTCCAAGATATTTATTTGTAAACTTTTGTTTACAATTGCAAAGATTCCTCGTTGAGGAAACAATTATTATTAGTCTTATTTTACGTTAAATTTTGTATTTATATCCATAATGCAGAAATAATCAAATTATAAACTATAAACTCAATAGAGCTGCAGGATATCAAGACAAGACGATACTTTTTATATTTTCTTGGTCTGGAAAAAATCTTGGATTTTGAACTTTTGTATTACCCACAATAAAATCATTTATTTTCAAAATCCCGTTAATCTGAATTTTCATCATTTCTTATGTAAATCATACCAATGTCTACAGCTTTAAATTTTAAACTACAGAATTTTTGGGTGTAAAGTGTTAATAAAATACTAGATACATTACTCTCTCGCTAACGCTTGCTCGTATAAGTTAAAATTAAAATAGCAAATAATGATAAAATCTTTGTATGTGTTCGGGATACGGTGATCCCTTACATACCCTCACCCTCTATATACGAGGAAGCATTGCTCCTTGCGTCACTATGCGGGCTTCCGAATGCGGAAAGTTCCGCAGGGTTGGTGTTCTCCTTGTAAGACTGCAGATTAGGCATTAAAATTAAAGGATATTAAAGGAAAAAAAGATTATAAATCTGCAATTAAATCTCAGATTCAATCTAAGGCATTCTAAAAGAGTGTATTTCACTGCATATTAATTAACTTTTGAGTTAATTTTATTATTTTTCTTATATAAATAAGTGATTATTGAATAACCTTCGTGTTTACAAATTGGAAGAAAAAAATATCGTCAATTTATGTTATACGTTGATTCGCACTAAGAATCAACATCTTTATTATAAAGAATTCACACATTGCAAATGTATTATAAAAAAGTCACATTGTTTATCATGAAAAATATTCAAAACGGTATGTTGATTACAAATAACAACCGAATCTTATGAAACTTGAATCAGACAATGCTTATACAAATTTAAAGTGCATACTATGTGGTTTTGTTTCTAAATAACTTATTTTTGTTTGAGTAATTATTTAAAATATAGAAGTCGATAACACAGATTCCAGTAAAAAGTTTCAATTGTTGAAAAAAACGACTTACTTCTTTGATTTTATATAAACATTATATCATTATCAAAACATTTCGTTATTATTTGGATTTGGAAAGCACGCTCTGTAAGTACCTTTTACTTGCTCATAAGCATAAATGTTAGGGTGGTCATAAATTTCCTAAATCTCAAATATTCTTCTTGTAACACCTTCGAAACGTAGTAATTAGCTTAAAATTGAGATATTTGTCCGCCGATTGCCTGACGATATCATGACAAGGTCTCTATCACAACAAACAGCTTTTAACATTTGATTTTGAGAACTTTTATTACATTAGGTAAACTAAAAATAATTGTGTATTAATTTATCCACCCACCAATTTTTTGCTTTCTCACAGAGAAATCGAAATACACTATTTTTAGAAAATGTTTGTATGAATGTGTGTGTGTGTGTGTGTGTGTGCATGTGTGCGTGTGTGCGTGTGTGCGTGTGTGCGTGTGTGCGTGTGTGCGTGCGTGTGCGTGTGTGCGTGCGTGTGCGTGTGCGTGTGCGTGTGCGTGTGCGTGTGTGTGCATGTGCGCGTGTGCGTGTGCGTGTGCGTGTGCGTGTGAGAGTGCGTGTGTGTGTGCGTGTGTGTGTGTGTGTGTGTCTGTGTGTGTGTGTGTCTGAGTGTATGTGTGTGTGTGTGTGTGTGTGTGTGTGTGAATGTGTATCTCTGTGTGTGTGTGTGTGTGTGTGTGTGTGTGTGTGTGTGTGTGTGTGTGTGAGTGGAGTGGCATTACTCTGAATATACACGGTGAAAATTAATTTTACAGGGATCATTTTTTTTTATTTCATCGAGACGACGGAAAAGAATTTTCTTCGATGTTTCTTTTAGCAGTTTTTTGATTTTTGAGTTTTATTTTTTCGGGTGTTTTGATAACTTAGAAATAATATCATTGATTGAGTGGTAATGCATTTAAAATAGCATACAATTACCTATCTTTTCCGGTCCGAACTTTTTAATAATCTGTTTCTATTGTTTTGATATACACCAAATCGTCATTTCTTTCCAAACGGTTATATCTGTGACATATAATAAGAAAAAAATTTGAAAACAATTAAGATGACTAGGAATTTGAAAAAGAATATGCAGTAAAATTTCTGAGGCTCTATCTTACTCATTTGAAAAGAAAAAAATCTTTTAGTGAAAAAAATCGATTCTTTGTCGCCTACGATAACTGGAGGAAAACGGCAACATTTAATTTGAAACTTTCCAATAGGTTAGCTTTTTACTATATCTTGGTTAAGTTCTTTGCCCAGATAATAACGACCTTTATATTTTTAAATATTTGAGGATATGTATTTTTTTTCACATTTTTTGTATCGCTTATATTTCGAGAATGGCACGGTCATTCTTGTCTAAACGGGGCTCATCCTTTTGCTTTTTAATGAAGAGTCGAGTTTAAAAAGAAATTTAAAGATTCATCAACTTGATTTTTTATAACAATTTTTTGTTTTTTTGATTTTTTGTTTTGGTTTTTCGAGTTTTTTGGTATGTTAGACATATTATGACCAATTTAGTGTAAATTCATTAAAAAGAGCATAAAATTACCTATATTATACAACCACAAATTTCGGATAGACTCTTTGCTTTCTTTTGTGATACACGATTATATTTAGTTTAAATGCTTATATCTCAGAAATCTATGATGGCAAATCTAAAATTTTGTGAACGATTTTAGATGAATTGTATTTGAGTGAATTTACGTAATAACATCTAATTATTTTTAATTTAAATATTTCAATTATTTTAATAAATTTTTCACAAAGAAAAAATTTCTGTGATTATTGCCATTATCATTCTGTAATTTTAGTAACAAATAATTTTTTTAAAACCATTAATGATAAAAAAGTACACCTTCCGTGAGCTATTAATTAAAAAAAGATATAGCAATTTAAAATTAATTTACTAGAACAAGGAATTTCATATTATAACAATTTAGTTTGAGGAAGCTAAGTGCCAATGAATTGTCAGAAAGAAGTTCAAATAAATAAGAGTATTATAATTTAAAATATAAATCCCAAGATATGCTATTCTCCTTTAATTTTTATATATATATAGAACTCGGTTTACTCTTCAACATGTGATGACGAACGTGTTAATTTGTCAAAACATACTGCCATGAAAATTCATCGAATATACCAGTTTTCTTAGTCAAAAATGAGTAAATTATAATTTTATTTACACACAAAATTTTTTTTTGTCATGCCTAATACAATGCAGTTGTTAATAAACTTATAATAAACGAAAAAAAAATTGGTAGCTTGATAAATTAACATACAATTATTTATAGTTCAACTAATGTAATGAAAGTGCTGAAAATCAAATGTTAAAATTTGTGTGTGGTGGTAAAGACCTCTTAATGTTAACTCCAGGCAACCGGCGGACAAATATCTCATATTTAAGGGAAGAAAATAGAGCACACACTAAAATCTTTTAATTTAAGAAGAAAAATATATTTTCTACAAAACATGTCATAATATAGAAGATGACATTTTAGACTGGTTTAGTTCAAATTCAGGACCCTTTGAAGTAGCCATTTTGAAAAAACCTGTAAAAACAGACATATGTTTGATTATCACTGTGCGCAAGGGGTTACGATGAATTGGTATACATTTCTTTAGGAGCATTTCGTGCTAAAATTAAGATTTGAAGAGCAATATTTTCAAATAATATTTTTGAACTATTCTGAGGTTATATTCTATATGAGCAATTTATTGTTTGCGATATAAGCAGTATTTTAATATTGATTTATATTTTTAAAAATGATATTTTATGTAATAATAAAACAAAACTCTTTAAATTTATTCAAAATATGTTAAAACGAAAGTACAAACATTTTCAGCGTGATTCACGAAGAACTGTTGCGAAAAATAAGTTTTGCTAAAAATGAGTTTAAACATAAATATCAATAAAAATAGCATGATCAACCATTTATCTACAGCTTCACATAAGTCGAAAAAAAGTTAGTTTTCGCGTAAAACGTTTTACTTAAAAAAAAAGGGTTAAACAAGTATTTTACCACTTAAAAAATCGCTTTTTTACTAAAAATTGGTAGCTTCTACAAGCCAACTACAACATTTTGAAGGGATTACAAGTAGAAAATTTGAGATTTGGGAAATTTTGGACCACCCTAATATATGTTCTAGCAAGTATATATAAATTTGATGTATAATCCTGCAAAAAGACCAATAATTAAATTATTTAATTATTTTATATTTCTTTTTATATATAATCAATGCATGACTGTCTAAACTCTGTAAAATAAAGAGAGAAATTTTGTAGATCTATTTATATATCTGTATTACGTTTACTATTGATTAGTTATATTTATTATTATCATTATTATCTTTAATCTAAGAAATAAAATAGATTTTGCATTTATTTTATGTCTTTAATTCACGTTGAATTTTTCCGATTTAAAAAAATTCTGAGATATACGAAATAATAAATCAACATAAAAAGCATATTAAAAACAGAATATTATGTTTAATATTCAATTTCATGATTTACTATTATCATTAGTATATGTTGTGCAAGCAATAAAATGTATTTAAAGTTTATGTTATGTCTTTAAAGCACGTTAGACTTTTTCCAATTTTCGTAAAGGAGAAGGGTCGAGAAGGGCTGATTCCAAATCCGAGGTCCATTAACCTGTATCACATCAGGTTCAAGGTCATTGCAAGGTCAAATTGAAAAAAGTTGATAAAGAAATCCAGATAAATAGATATATAGGTTTTTGCAGTCGTTAAATCCGAATCCTAGGTACGTTAACCTGCACCGTATCAGGATCAAGGTCATTTGAAGGACAAATTGAAGAAAGTTAATAAGAAAATCAGATAAATAGATATATAGGTTTTTGAGGTCGCTCGTGAGTGATGAGAGTGGGAATGATCCTTTGAAAGTGAAAAGTATTTAATATTACTAGCAGATACAAAATAAATGTGTATTAACGTTTAATTATCAATAATAAATCGATTTTATTCGGCATATTCATGATTTTCGTTTTATCTACTAACAATAGTAAGTCGTTCCAACCTAATTGAATTATTCACACCCGCCTACTCTTCCCTGCCATCCCCTCAATTGCTGAAAGTGCTATCATTTGCCAACAGAATTTTTGAAAAGAATCGGCGCTATGAATCTTCTACACATGCCGGCATGTATACTGTCGATCTCTTCTTATTTACTTTCTTCCTTAAAAGGGCCGAGGGGGAAAGGAAGAACGAGAATGATCCATGTAGGATGTAAGTTTCTGCAATTTTATCGTTATCCTGGATCATTGTAACTAATCAAGAATCATGTCATATGTAGCGTTACGCTAGTATGCTAGATATACAAATGTTAGATTGAATATGCAAAAGTTTCCCTAGGCATAGTGATCCACACTTTGCGTTACCCAGGAACAACGACGTGGACGTGGTAGATTAATGTTCCCTTTGGGGTGTTTTTTTAACGTGAGTCCCCTTGCCCCTCGCTTATTTCTGTTTAATTGTTTTATTGCATTTCTTCTTCATCTTCTTCTTTCTCTTCTTCTCCTGATGCTTGATCTGACTCTTCAAAATCAGCAGCATCTAACAAAAATTCTGGGTAACTATCAGTGTTCTATTGGGGAGTGTTTTCTCGATGTCTATATTATCCCAAATACCAAAGCACAGACGCTATGTGGGCACAACAACCTACTACTCGGGCACCGCTTTTGCATTGGCAGTACCAACCTTTAATTGGATCAAAACTATCCTTACATTATGTTGTTTCAGTTTCTGGCATCATTATTTTTGCCATCGTTAAAGTAAGGTCCGCGTACTTCTGAAATACATCCTGTATTGCTAACGAAAATCACGGGTTTAACTAGTGGCCTACCTTTGTGAACAGAAAAACTACTACGTTGAAACATATAATTACTACTCTTTTGTATATATACATATGTGCTATCAGCTACTATAATAGCTACATCTTCACCGTTTGCAAATAAGACTTTTCCTATGTCTGTCGTGTGCTTTTGTATGAACTTATCTGTGCTTATGTGATCCAAGCCAATATGAATAGGAACAAACTTTAACATAAGAGCTTTTCTAGCGGAATAAATCGCTTTACTTATATATCTTCTTGGCATCTGAAAGAGTGTCGAATAGAATGCGATTAGCCAGTTTTTAACTTCATTAGTAGTATCGCAAGGCAAGTTCGCGCACTTCTATATTTTGTACTGTAAATAGAATCTTTGACCAACTTAAAAAAGATTATTCAAGTTGGATGCCGTTATTCGAGTCAGTCTGAGATAGTCAGTATCACTTAGGGCACCAGGCGATTCAAAGTTCAGTAATTCTTTCTTTGCAGCCACCCGAAGATCATTTAGTAAATTGCAATCTTCTATACTCGTTAGTGTTGTTCTATCAGAAGTTATTGGAACTCTAGATTCTTCGTCTGGCTCGATGAAGTTTCCTTGCAAACGTCTCTTACAACATTGAGTTCGTCCCTGAATTAACCCCTCGGTTAATAAAGATACGCAGTCTAGCTTCAGATGGTATAGTAACAAGTTTACCTGTGGAATGGCAAATAAGGCAACGAGACTTTGTGTTACTGGTTCGATTAAAAGGTAATGGGATTTGCTGAGCATCAACCACTTCATTAAAATCATCAGCCATTTTTTCACTTGTAGCATTTAACTCAACATAGGCCAAGATTCTCACCAATGTTGAGCCACGGTCGCATGATGACGACGCCTGCGAGCTCGTTTTATCACCCTGACCAGCCGCCGGTTCTGGGGTTCCGAATCCCTGTCCCGTAACACTTTTACGTGTGTTTGCCATGACAGCATGACTACCGTAACCCAGGGACTTTGCCGAATAATGGGACAACTCCGTTGCCCACCGTCGCCACGTAGAGGTGCACTGGTTGCAACCACACGTTACATGCACGGTTAAAGTTAACGCCATTCTTAAGAGATTGAAGCTTATCGAAATATGACCTCAATAGTGAGTAGATGTTCGGTAGTTATCGTAATCTCAGTTAAGAGTAACGATCTGTTAACGCCTTGAGCGCGCACCGCGTAAAGGGCCATTCTGTCAAAGACAGCGATCCGCGGTAATGCTGTGGATAACTATATGATATTCAGGCTCGTCGTCCGTGAACGCTCGAACCTTCCTTACATATACCGAAACGACCACCGGGGCATCGGCGCTGTGTGTACTAAAGCCCACCGGCTTATGGGCCAAAAGCTACGAAACGCGAGCCTAGTCTCCATGGTAAAATAACACTTGTTCATTTCGTCAATATGCGAGTTCAACAATGTTATGTGCGAGCGGTAAAATGTTATGTGCGACCGACCAAATGTTTTGTGCGAGCACGAAATTGTTATTTGCTAGGATAAAAAGTTATGTGCAAGCGTCAAAATATTATGTGCGAGCACGAAATTGTTATATTCGATTGTGAACATGAAGTGTTCGAAGTGAGTAGATTATTAGCTGAAGATGTTGACAATTATTGGAATGTGAGCTTAACATATTAAAAATTATGTTTTAAGCTGACATTCCGAGCCGTTAAAATAATCTAATACTTACTTTACAGTAACAACCGTCAAACGTTATAAAGTTAAATATATCTCTTGTTTAAATCAGCAACGTCAAAAGCAATATTTGCAATGTCTGGTACGGGCTGCATAGCCTTTTTACAGTCTAATCTTGAGATTAGGTTCAACTAACCTTAGTCATCATATATAGAAAACCTTGAGACGTAAAACATCCCCTGATTTAAAATCAGCGTCTCCAAAACCTACATCTACTGGTTGAAAATACTAAGCAATTTCAGTTTAATCTTGAGATGCCCTTCAAACTTTGAAACGACTTCTAGATTATCATACGAGATAAAAAGATCCCCTGATTTGAATGGAGTGACCCCAAAAACCTATATATCAATTATTCTGGATTTTTTTATCAGACTTTTTTTAGTTTGACCTTCAATTGACCTTGAACCTGATACGGTGCATGTTAACGTACCTCGGATTCGGATTTAACGACCGCAAAAACCTATATATCTATTTATCTGGATTTCTTTATCATCTTTTTTCAATTTGACCTTGCAATGACCTTGAACCTAATGTGATACAGGTTAATGGACCTCGGATTTGGAATCAGCCAATCCAAAGCCCTAACATACCCTGGTCAAGTATCGTGATCTTAGATATTTTGTATTTATATACTCTGGACACGGATAAATAGTAAAACCACCCCCCGCACCCCCGCCTAAAGGGGGTAAAAAGGAAAATAATGAGAAATAAAAGTAGAGGTAGCTAATAGGGAGTTGGTACAATACTTTATTAAACAAATACAAGTTTTAATGCGTCGCATCTCTTCAAAACTGCTCTTAGCAAATGATGGCATTTTCAGTAATTGAGGGGGCGGCGGGGAGAAGCTAGGGAGGGTGTGAGTGGTTTGTTTAGGGTAAAATCGACTTATTATTGTAAGTAGATACTATAAATAGTTTTTTCAAATTTTTTCTACCAAAAATAATTTGGAACAAAAACCACCCAAATCGACCCTCCTTCTTTCAAGATATACGAAATTCTCAGATAACATATAAAGCATTATAGAAACATAATTTACGGTTATCAATAATTATTATGGTTTATTATGATTATTAGTATCTCCAATGCCAGAAATAAAATAAATTTGACATTTATTTGATTTCCAATTCACGTTGAATCTTTCCGATTTTCGTAAATACCCAGATATTCGAAATGATAAATCAACATAAAAAGCGTATTAAAAACATAATATTATGTTTAATATTAATTTTCATAGTGTATTATGATTATTATTACCTCCAATGTAATTAATATTAGATTTTACATTTGTTTGATGTATAATTCACGTTGAATCTTTCCGATTCTCGTAAAAACGCGAGATAGATATATGACATGACAAATCAACAGGAATAGCATATTAAAAATATAATATTATGTGTAATATTAATTTGCACGATTTTGTTACAGCCGAATTAAGTTCGGTTATGCGGGTTCTATTACTCAAGTAACAAATATATTTAATTTACGCGAGAATAATAATCTTTCTTTGGAAACTTTCATTAACTATTATCTTATTGAAATTCACTAGAGTGTGTGCTCTTTATATTATGAACAAGCGCTGTATAACGAGCTGTGACTTACTTGTGTTAGCGAGCGCTCGTCGGTATCTATCAAATACGTCGTACACTTAGGCACTCCACCGATTTGCAGGATCCGAGCGGTCGTTGGTGATGGCTCTTGCTTTCAGTCAGTACTTTTATAGAAGCGCTTACTTCTGAGTGACCGCGTGGCTCTTTCTCTCCGGTGATTGTTCACGAGCGGTCGGACTAGTCGGGCAGGCTTTCTTGGTTGACTGTACGAGTGCACGGAGAGAGTAAGCGTTCACTTTATTATATGTTAGAGCGCTCTCTAAATAAGGTGAAAGATCTTACATTTTTCAACTATCCGAAAGAGTGTTAGATATTATGTATGTATAACGACTTTATATGTTGGTTCTTTATTATTCAAAAATAATTTGATTTAATAGGAGCGTAAATAAATTCGTGTTTGTATTGTTATTTACCTATGTGAATCTTTCTTTTTTGTTTTATTAACTTTTAAATATTTGTTTGTTACAATTAGTTACATAAATTTTATATCACTCGCTCTTGATCATGAACGCGAGTTATTACACTTATTCGGTCTTATATTTACTTATATAATGTTTAAGTTGATTTACGACTAATCGAGTCTATACGCTGTGTGCGTGGCAGGTAATTTAGAATGGTCGGCCTCGGCTCCCTCCAATCAAAGAGAGATTATGCGTGTTCGAAGCTTATGGGATCGAACTCACGTCCCTTTCCTGAGGTCGGAAGTCGGGCTAAACACAGTTTTTCGTCAATTGGTTAAATCATTGATGCCGGAGAAAGTAGATTAGGAACGGTATATATATATATATATATATATGAAGGAATGAAGGAATATCGCGAATACTCTATACTAGTGGATCTCTTTGAACTGGGAGTTTGGTATTGGCGCTTCAGTTTTCTTGAGTTCTTCGTTATAAATAACGATGGTGTAACGGTTGTTTTGAGATGGTATGTAAGTATCCTTCAATCTTAACTTGGTACTTAAAATAATTATGACTGTGGGTACTTAGAGTCTGAAGTTCTTGTTTGAGACGAATGATTTTTTATGCTCCGATTTCTCAATTGTCTACCTGTCTTCCGAATAGTGAGTGGTGTACTCGATAACTATACATATTGCGCGGAAGAATTCTTGATGGCGCCCATTTTGCTTTATAGGTTGGATCAGAATGGGATCGAAATATTGTACAAATTCCAGATGAGGAATTCGTCTGCCATGGAATTCTAAATTTTTCATGGGTGTACATATGATGTAGTCGATTGGTCCATAAATCATAAAATCTATATGGTACTCATCCTCTGTTTTACCAACGGGAATCAAGACGCAGAGTCTCAAGAACGCCGTATTATCTATCCTTCGTCCTTCAAGGTTAACCGTGGGCTGCGGTTGATAGTTAGGTTTGTTCCTATTTTCACCGCATTCTGTCCCCGAATCCGCTTCATTATCTTGAGCTGATCTCTGGCTCATTACGAAAGGCCTTCTCCTTTTGTCATAGTCTTATATTTCCTCAGACTCTATTATTACAGATAAAGGTAGGCGTTGGTCCGGGTTTCCTTTGTATTCAATCTTAATTAGAGTGCCTGTCCGTTCGAATAAGCGGATCAATTCGGGTTTTGTTCTGCATGTTTTCACAATATCAGAAGGCAGATCTATTATATTTTCTAGGGGTCCTTCATATAACAAATTCAATTCCTTGGGTATTTTTTCGGACTCATAGAGATATCGAATAATAACAGTCTAAGGCAGATCAATTGGTTGTAGTATAGTCGTAGGTGTCTCATTCCTATATCCATAACGCAAAACAATGGCATTTGCAGCATCTTGGTCCGTATACGTTATCAACAAATTTGCAACACCTTGAGGGATCCAATTTCCTGTGTTGATCACTTCAGTCGTAGGTCCATATGTCATTATATACTCCATTAGCTTGCTGAAGGCTTCACTAAGGCTATAAGTCAATTGCACTTGATGTTCTTTATTAGAAGATGTTCTTATCTCAATGATTTGATAGTTATCCTTTGGACCCATTTTCCTATAACAGAGGGAATTTTAAGGGATGAGTCAAATATCGAGGATTAAAGAAATTGATTAGGTTACATTTGGAATTTATTATGGTATTTTCTACACTGAGTATAGGGGTAATTGTTAAATTAGGGTCATGCAGTTCCATGGTTGCATAAATATCTGAAAAATAAAATCCTAACATTATTATAGTAGGGTTATATTCTAATTAAGACATTAAATCATGTTGAAAATTTCTTGGGAATTAATAAAGCATTATTGATTAGCTACTGCTTTTAAATCTTATTAGATTTGAAATTAAATTAAATATATGCGTTGATATATTTCGTTAAACAGTCTCATTCGTCCTCAACGCAACAAGTACTGCTCATTTCATAACCAGTCTAAAATCGTTTAAGATTATTGGGAGTTTAAAGTTGCAATGTGACACTAGCGGGCATCAAGTAATCTACGCTAATTGCTGGTCAGAATATACATTTTTCATTGGATTTATATAGAAGATTTATTTCTAAATTAAAATAAAAGTTGTTTGCATGAAAATAAGTGTTATTGCTACAACTGGAGACTGTATGCTATTGAAGAAAGATAATAAAATCCTCCAAAACTATGGTAAAATGTCTTAATCTCATTGTTTTTGGATTAATCAACTCGTAGTCAGGCGCAACTTTTAAAATTCCGGCATTTTGCATGTTCTTTTTACTCAAAAATATAGTTTATGATCTTTCAATACTCGGCTGAACCATCCTGCTGCATTCACTGGTAATTTTCTTTGGAAATACGTGTATATAATAACGATAAGATTCAAAACTGAACAAGTAGAATAGACTGAAAAAATTGGACTTGGAGTAACCAAAGTGGATGGATTACTTAAAATTTCAATAATAAAAAGAACATTTTCTTAGTTTTGAAATCTAAAAGATCTTCCAGGCGTTTTTAAAGTAACAAGAGATTCGAATTTAATATCGGATATTTCACGTCAACGGTCACAGTGTGCTGCCCAGAATAGAAAGTCATCAATATTAATTTTCGATCTGCCAAAATCTTCATCTTTAAAAACACTATCGAAAACCGTCTGGTGATTTAAAAAAACCTCATGGCGGTTACAATATGGCGAACGCAATCATGGACATATGATAAATGCCATCTGATTACTATTCGTCCGTAACCTTAAAAATACTTCAAATTGCTAAGATTACACTTTTCTACGTTTAGGAATGAAATATAACCAACGTACCTTTATGTTTTCGGGGTCGCTGAATCGAGTTTCGATATCCGTTTGAACCCAAGTAGTCACTAGTCGTCCCTAACCTCAAAAAATATAATAGTTATCAAGTCTGACCATCATATCTTTTTTTGGGATGGCTGAGTCCAATTCCGATATCCGTATAACAATAACTGGTCAGTATTTGTCCCTAACCTAAAATTACCCCAAAATCGCTTAAATAGTCTATTACAGCTAAATAAATTAACCTCGTCAATAAGCTCTCTGCATTTAACAGAGTTGAGACTGCCATTATGTTAAGTACATAATGCCCGCATTACTTTTCTTTTATTTTTTTATTATAATTTTTTTCTATAGTGTCACTTAGTAGTCTACAGCCATTAAGGCCAGCTTACTCCAAACAATTTTGAAAAAATCGAAATTTTTTTTTTTGATAAATTGCTACTGTATACTCGTAGAAATAGTATAGAATTAGTCCCGAAGGTCAGCAAGACCGAGAAGCAGGTATAAAAGAGTGGGGAGCGGTACGCGCCAAACGGTAAATCCGGCCGCTCGAACGCCTTCGGTAGCACGAATAAAAACTTTAAACTGATTTTTCTCCGAACCACGTTTTTTCGCATGGATGGCACTCTCATTTCAAAACTATTGCACTTATCGACATGAACCAAACGGTATTTTACTCTTTAGATGTCTGGCTATCTCCTCAAGCAGAACCAGAAATATTCATTATTATTTAAAAAAGTTATAAACAATTAAAAGTGAAAAAAAAGGGTAAAAAAATTCAAAAGTCCGCCATTTTGTTTTTTTTATTGAAAATGTTTCATTCTGCTTGAGGCCATAGCCAATTCGATACAGAACATGAAACCGTTTTGTTTTTTACTTCCAGATAATTCGTTTCCAAGAAATGATGTCATCCATCTACTAATCAGACGAGTTTCAGCAGCCATTTTCAAAACCGCCATTTTGAACAAAAAAAAATTTTTTCAAGTAATTTAATATATGTGCTTTCATATGTAAAAAAAATTGATTACTCAACATGTTTTGTACTATGAATAAAATTTATTGAAAAAAATTACGTTTTTTGGAGTAACCTGGCCTTAAAGGATGTTTATTACCCGAACATCTGAATATATTTAATTTGTTACCTGTTACTAAAAACGCATGCGCACTCTGAATAGTAGGGACTTGTAGAGCTTCCGAAAATCTCTTCTTAATATGACGCTGAATATTATTATGATCCTTCTCGCTATAATAGTGAATCTTGAGATTTTGAAAATTTTTTCGCCAAGTTGAATAAAGTTGTTGAATACAGTATTGCTTAATTTGGATTGGCTTGAAGACTTGCGCACGTCGCTTCTCTTTTAAACATCGCTCCGATACCATCGCATGCCCCCTTGCCGTGAGCAGTTGCAGAGCAATGCCATTCGGCTTCGATACCAAAGTCATTTTTACGGTTTACAAGGTTGTACATTTTTATAGTGCTGCTTGGCACCATCGCTCACGTAGATAATTCTCTCAATTTTTGGGAACAACTTTTTTATTTCATGAATTAGAATCCCTTGCATAATATACACGGTTGCAGTATCATGAGTTGTGCTATCTGATAACAGTACATGACTACAACACATTATTTCTTTGTCATCTCTGTAATAAAAGACGACTGTTTGAACGGTTGCTTCATTGTTATTATAATAAAATTGTTGCGCGGCATTTTGCACAACATACGAAAACTTTTCGGAAATGTCCGTGTGAACAAGAACTTCATGACGCTGTAGATTGGTCTTCTGATCTGATCAATAATTTGATTGGTTTTTAGAAATGAAATGATGTGGAATTAATATTTGCAGCCATGTACAAAATTCAGTCACGAAGTCATTTGTTGAAAGGCGCTGCTTAATAAGAGTGCACCTAAATGTAGATTGTCACAAACTGAAGATAACCTGAGATATACCTCTTATTTCTAAAACATCAACTATGTAATCTGCAAATTGTTCGATCTTAGGGCATAATTCGCGCGTTTTGAGATAACATGCATATCTCTGCTCTTTACTCCCTACTAATGAAAAGCAATCCTTGTAATCTATTAATGGTTTATCTAAATCACTCGTGTTCCTTTTTATATTAGCAGCATCAAACATATTTTTAAAATTCTCGTGTATCGTACAAACGCACAAAGTGTGTGTACCTTTTACGCCTGCTAAGATACACTGCTTTGGTCGGATTTGTCAAACCTTAGTAAGTCTAATAGGATTTTCCGGATTTAATTTTTTAAATTCCATATGTAATTGTTTTATATCAGATAATAAGAGCCGCTTTTGTACTTTTTGTTTTTCTCCATTAATGTTTGCACTGATAGCCTCATTTTTATGAGGCATCAGTCTATTATTAATATCATTTTCATAAAATTGTTTTTCTTTTGTCACAGTAACTGCTGGTAACGTTTTCCCAGGTTTTGTATTTGGCCTTGCAAATGCACCCTCTAATTGTCTTAACGCCTTAGCTGATTTGGCCATTTTTTCAGAAGTGTTAATTTCTGAAGCTAGTTACCGAACAATCCAGAAATCAGGAGCAGTTGTAAGAATAGCAAGTCTTAAGAGATCAGTTTTATTTAAAGAAGCGAATTAACTCTACAATCCATCAACAGTTCTTCCAGTTGATCTTCCCTGGATGGGCATTTTCTTATGGGAGGAGAAGGATCACAATTGCTATCAGAGTCCTGCGACTGAATCTCATTCTCAATATTACGGGACTGTGTAAAATTGAATTCCTTTGTGCATTTGGAACAAATTTTTGCAAGTAACAGCAAATTCGGGAATTTATTGAAAATATTTTTAGTAATCAGTCGTAAATCTTTGCCCACTTGTCCATTAGCACCAAATGGATTGCTGCATCTGTCTGATCTAATTGAATCGGTATGTCGGTGTATTCTTAATAGTAGACATGATGGAACTCACTCAGAGAATTTTAACTTTAATTGTAATAAAAATAAATAATTTACCGTAAACCCGCCACTCCAAGGTGATCTCTAACACGGCAACATTTGTAACACGAAAAAGTTTGGTAAAATCCATGAATTGGTTCATTATTATATGCCTTTCGGAATGCTACTCCGCTAGTGAGTACGAAAACTGGTAGCGTCGCCGCCTAGCGGCTGTGCACGGTACTACTGATGCGCGCTATAGCGTATGTACGGCGTCTGGCGGGTTGCGCGTTGGCAGAGGTTTGTGTGAGAGAGCCTGTGCGTGCATTATAATAATTTTTTCTCTTTATCCCTAAGTCGGCTCAATTAACAGCAAAACTAAAGTCATATTTGGAATCAGCGTACTAATATCTCAGCTATGATAAATGCGCTAATCCTTAAAATATTGCGGAACTTTTTCGTGTTACAAATGTTGCCGTGTTAGAGATCACGTTTGAGTGGCAGGCTAACGGTAAATTACTTATTTTTATTACAATTAAAGTTAAAATTCTCTGAGTGAGTTCCATCATGTCTATAATTAAGAATACACCGATATGCACTGATTCAATTAGATCAGACAGATGCAGCAATCCATTCGGTAATAATGGACAGGTTGGCAAAGACTTACGACAGATTTCTAAAAAATTTCAGAATCTCAAAATTGACTATTATAGCGAGAAGGATCATAATACGATTGAGCGTCATCTTAAGAAGAGATTTTCGGAAGCACCACAAGTACCTACCATTCAGAGTGCGCATGCGTTTTTAGTAACAGGTAAAAAATTAAATATATTCAAATATTCGGGTGATAAACATCTAATAATGACTGTAGACTACTAAGTCACACTATAGAAAAAAATAATAATAAAAAAATAAAAAAAGAGAAAAGCAATGCGGGCATTATGTACTTAACATAATGGCAGTCTCAACCCTGATAAATGCAGAGAGCATATTGACGAGTTTAATTTCTTTAGCAGTAATAGACTATTTTAGCAATTTTGGGGTGCTTTTAGTTTAGGGACAAATACTGACCAGTTATTGTTATAGGGATATCGGTATTGGACTCGGCCATCTCAAAAAAATAGATATGGTGGTCAGACTTGATAACTATTATATTTTTTGAGGTTACGGACCACTAATGACTACTTAGGTTCAATCGGATGTCGAAACTCGATTCAGCGACCTTGAAAACATAAAGGTACGTTGGTTAGACTTCATTCGTAAACGTAGAAATGCGTAATCTTAGCAATTTGGGGTATTTTTTAAGGTTAGGGACAAACTCTGACTAGTTGAAGTTATACGTATATCAGAATCGGTTTCAGCGATCCTGAAAACATGAAGTTGTGGTGCTTAAGCTGTAATACTCATCGTAGAAAAGTGTTATTTCAACGATTTCAAGTATTATATGTAATTAGTGACGAAGCTCTAATATGAAGTTATTCCTCGGATGGTGAGGTAGATTTTTCTATCCTTCCCGAGGTTAGAGGTATGTGAAATAAAAGTCACATTTACGTTTCGGAAGGCTATGCCACCCTCTTCAGAAAAAAAACTGGAAAGAGATTTTTTTATTGTAAATATTAACATTGTGAAATATATTAATAATATTCGAAGTTAGTATAACAATTTACTTAGAAAATACAACTAAATTACAATATGTATAAAAACAGTGTAGAGTCAATAGTACGAATAAAAAATTACCTAAACGGCGAGTCAATGATGAGAGGCAAAGTCAAAACAAAGCTTCCTCTTCCGCATGTGGAGCGGTGAGGAAGGGGCTCGCGAGTGCAAGAGGTGTTGTTGCGCTCATGGTTTGTTTTTGTTTGTAACAAGTGACATCTGAGCTGTCTCCTTATATAGGAAACTGTCTACAGCGTGTGACTCATCCAAAGCGAGGATTTTCGCCCGTTTCGATGGGCAACGTTATATCTTATTTTGATTTGTCAGATTTTCATGTTATGTTATAAGTGTGTGTATATGTTATTGATGTTTTGAGTATCATAATTTTTATTTATTGCTTTCTGTTGCAAGTGAATATACAACATTTCAGATATTAGACGTTTATTTTCTATCGGTTCTTCGTCGAGAATTTCAAATTTTTCAATTCGAAGTCAAGTTTTAAGTCGTTTCTATGTATAGCTATAACGTTGTCTTTTGATTTCCTATATTCTTCGGTGCGTGTGTGTACAGTGTGTTTACATAGTCATTATTGTACATCGCTACAGTAACATTGCCTTTGTCTGCATAAGTAAACATTATTTCTCTATGATTATTAACAAAATTCTTTGTTTCTATTAATTTGTTATTGAAGATTCTGTCTTGTATGTTGACATGTTTTGTCTTATTTCTATGTTGCGTGATTTTATTGTGCAATTTGTCACGAATATTATTAGCAGTATTTTCAGGTAACCTTTTGTTGTGAATGAGACTACCTAATATCTGAATTGTTGTATATTCACTCGCAACAGAAAGCAATAAATAAAAAAGATGATACACAAAACCTCAATAACATATACACACACTTATTGCATAACATGAAAATCTGACAAATCAAAATAAACAATCATAATGCTATAACGTTGCCTGTCGAAACGAGCGAAAATCCTCGCTTTCGACGAGTCACACGTTGTAGACAGTTTCCTATATTAGGAGACTGCTCAGCTGTCACTTGTTTCAAACAAAAACAAATCACGAGCGCAACAACACCTCTCGCACTCAAAAGCCCCTTTTTCCCCGTTTCACATGCGGAGGAGGAAGCTTTGTTTTGACTTTGCCTCTCATCATTGACTCGCCGTTTAGGTAATTTTTTATTCGTACTATTGACTCTACACTGTTTTTATACATATTGTAATTTAATTGTATTTGCTAAGTAAATTGTTATACTAACTTCGAATATTATTAATATATTTCACAATGTTAATATTTACAATAAAAAAATCTCTTTCCAGTTTTTTTTCTGAAGAGGGTGGCATAGCCTTCCGAAACGCAAATGTGACTTTTATTTCACATACTTCTAACCTCGGGAAGATCAACAAAATCTACCTCAACATCGATTTCAAGTATTTTTAAGGTTAGGGACGAATAGTGACCAGATGGCGTTTAACGAATATTGAATTCGAATGCAACGCCATGAACGTATAGATACGGTGATTCAGTTTACAAAACAGTATTTTTATGTTTCTAATCTATCAATAGTGATCATCAAACAGAATTGTCCATGATTGCGGCCACCATATTGCAACCGCCATGATGTTTTTTTTTAATCACTAAAAGGTTTTCGATAGAGTTTTTAAATATGAAGATTGTGACACGACTTTTTATTCTGGGCAGTCCACTGTGCCCGTTGACGTGAAACGTCCAATATTTAAATTAAGGATTCGAACAAGAGGCTATCGCTCATCAAAATTCAAACAAATAAGGAGAGGGCACACCCTCCGGGAAACAAAATTCGGTAAGACTTTAGGAGGTGTTTTCTGGTACCCAAAAATGAAGCCTAGTAACCGTGGTCATTTTAATCGACCCCTGTTCTCGAGATATGAGATAATTTACTCGAATTATTCGTTATTTTTATGAAAAAAGACACCTATTCTCCTAACCATAACTCTATAAGTTTTTATTATGGGTAAATACCTAAAAATATAATACAAAGCAGGCAAAAAGTAGACTTTAATTTAAAGTCCGTTAAGTATAAAAATATTTATTTGTTCATTTAAACCAGAAAGAATTACAAAGTATTGTCTACCCCGTAATTCCCTGTAGTGGTAAACAAAGATACCTATGCATAGGTCCGGTATAATAAGTACATCTAACTTAAGTACTACTTAAAACTATAATTCTAAACTTAAAACTACAATTCTAATTCTAAACTTAAAACTAAATATTACAACTGTGACTTTGTACATTTGTGTTAACTTAAATACTATTTCAACACCCTGGTAGAAATTTATCCCGTCCACTTTATAGATCTATGTAGAATAATCTCGCGCTGTGTAGATCTATGTAGGCAAACTAGATAGTTGCTATAAAGGCGTGTAACGGTCGACGCATCTAGTTTCCCATATTATTTGCCCCGATAAAACTAGATAAGTAAAATTATGACAATAATAACCACTTAAAGGTTAACGTTTTAAGAAACAGAAGCATAATATATTATGCTTATTATGTATTATTTTGATTTAAAGGTATTTACTTGTTATTGTTCACCTATTACCAATGTAAGTAAATGTAAATAACCTCTAAAGTGTAAGGATATCAACATTTAGATGCATCGAGTTTTTGTATTTAAGAACTCAATAACAATATTATGTTACACATATATATTAAACAATCAAAATAAGAAAATAACCTGAATATCCAAATAACTATATGTAGTATTAGTGCATATATTTATTTTGTTTATGTACAATTAATTTCCTTACATTTGATTATGTTCCATCCTAAGTACAGGCTTGGTTTCAAAACCTGTATGGTTTATGTAAGGAAAACTATTTTCACACAGATTTATTATCAACTGATTAATTTTCTATTTTTAAAAAGAAATAATGTATTTGAGTTATTATATATGTGTGGTGTTTCTGTATTTCCTACTGTGATTAATTTATAATCAAACACTTTCATTTGACCTGTAGGGCCAGTTAAAACATCGTAATTGGTTAATTATAAAGAAAATTATCGTCTACATGTGTTCGACTAATTTAGTTTGTCTTTGAAAATATTGTCATGGATGAGCAGTTTATGTATTATAAGAACTCACATATGGATAAAAAATTATTTGCAGTTCTGAAGTTAAAATTCTAGTTTTTAAATAAAGCATGTCGTAAAGTACATATTTGTACATATGATGTTATTATTATTATTTATATATTACTTTTCAAGAAACAACTACATCAATCAGAACATTATTTTGTGATCACTGTTTTTTATATGCAAGGAACATTATTTCTAAATTTTCATTTTTTAGGTTAGATATACTTTCTGACTACTTTTATATGTAAATAGTATGAATAGAACTGTAGATCTTATTATTATAATTGAAAACTTGCATGTTAAACTTTCTTTAACATTAATTTTTACAATAAAAGTTCTGTTCAATAAATAATATATAACCTCACAGATTTTATACGTACATATTATTATTGAGAAAACTATGTAGATTTGTGTGGATTTATCGAGTTTTGTACAGTCTAGTACTACCTAGTTTGCCTATAAAGGCCTGATCGCGCGCTAACCGGCTGAACTTTATTTAAATCTATCAGGCGCGGTATTAGCGTTGAGCGGGTGCAGCAAGACACCAATTTCCGCTGGTGAATTTGCGTACGTAAGGAAGCGGGAGAGTGAGGCGAGTGAACGTTTAGAATGCACTGATTTTATATACAACACAATTAAATAACATTTATTGCCTGTCTTAATTATAAATTTAACAATAAAAACTTAACAGTGACTCGATGTATGTGTGTAAAAGTGTGGTGTTGAATGTCCTCTAGGCGACACGCGGTGACAATTTTAGCGTTGCTTACGCGGTCGTAGAATTGCTCAAGGTAGAGCCGCGGGTAGAGCAGGAGAGAGCGAAATCGCGGCGGCCAAGGAGTTTTGTTCTCCTTGCTCCGCCTGAAAAGTGGAGGAAAGTATTAAGCGGAAGGGAGAAGTCGTGCTCGTCGCAATTCACCCTGCGGCTAGGCTTCCCGCAGTTGTCACGAACTGGTCACGCATAGGACGAGTGACCAGAGGCGCGCTCCAAGAGTCGTTTGGCGCGAGGATTTAAACCTCGGCCTCAACATACCGCCCGCCTCGTTGTAAAGCTACAACGAAGCCAGTAGGTGATGAAAAAAAATAAAAAGAAAAATGCAAAAAATAAAAGAAAATCCTGAAAGGGAAGAGACTTGATTAAAATAGGTGAATTAATAAGAAAAATTAAAGAAAAAAAAAAGAAATTCAAATAAAGAATGGAAAAAAAAGGGAATGATTTCAGTTTAGTCCTCTTCGTGTGGGAGATCTTGCGTGTATTCAAGATACCCTCAGGCGCTCCAGCGCCGCCCGCCATGGAAGCATCTGGTGGTACAGGAGTCTAAGCGGCTGAGGGCGGGCCTAGGCCCGCAGGTTGGTCGAGCTCCTGCTCTACCGGAAGGCGGATCACCTTCACCAATGGCCGACGGAGGGTCGTGGTGGCCGTCCTCAGAGTAAGCACTCGAGTCAGCCCATCTGCTCCCGGGTGGAGGCGCTCAACACGTGCCAGGGGCCACTTCGTAGGTGGCAGTAATTCGTCCGGGAGGAGAACAAGATCTCCTTCACAGACCGTCGCGTTCGGTGTGAGCCACTTGGAGCGCTGTTGTAGCTGGCGGAGAACCTTAGCCTGCCAGCGCTTCCAGAAGTGGTTCCTCATCTGCAGCGTCAGTTGATACCTCGGTACACCTGCAACAGACTGCTGTGGCTCGAAGGGCTCGGGCAGGGCCGATGGCGCCGAGCCAATCAGAAAGTGGCCTGGCGTAAGTGCTGAGACGTCCATCGGGTCGCTGCTGAGGAAGCAGAGTGGCCTCGAGTTGAGGCAAGCCTCTATCTGCGCGGCCAAGGTGGAGAACTCCTCGAAGGTGAGCGTGGAATCGCCCAACACCCGTCGTAGATGGTGTTTAAAGGCCTTGACTGCGACCTCCCAAAGGCCGCCGATGTGAGGCGCTCGAGGTGGGATAAACTTCCAGCTGACCCCGTCTGCTGCGATCGTATCCGCAATCTCCCGGCTGGTCTGGGACGTGGCGTCGAATAGCCGCTGGAGCTCTGCACTGGCACCCTGAAAGGTGGTGCCGTTGTCGCTGAAGAGAACACTGCAGAGTCCTCGCCGCGACACGAACCGTCGAAAGGCCGCTAAAAAGGATTGTGAGGTGTAGTCCGATACTACCTCCACGTGCACAGCCCTGGTAACCATACAAATAAAAATAGATACGTAGCCTTTATAGGCCTTGTGTCCTCGGCCCTTCGTTGTCCTTAACTGAAAGGGTCCGGCGTAGTCCAATCCTGTGCTGGCGAAGGGCCTCGCTGGGGTTACTCTCGTGGCAGGTAGCAGGGCCATCTGTTGCCTCTGCAGTTGGCCTTGAAATCTGGTGCAACGAATGCACTGTCGTGTGAGTCGCCTGATCCGATTTCGACGTGCACAATCCAGACGGTACGTAATAAGAGGCTCATGACCAGCTGGGGTCCTCCGTGCATCGTTCGAAGGTGAGCATCTCGGATCAGAAGCTCGGCCAGATGGCTCTCACCCGGGATGATGACGGGAAGTTTCTCGTTTTCCCCGAGAAACGTGTTTTGCAGGCGTCCTCCGACCCGCATCAGGCCCTCACTATCCAAGAAGGGCAGGAATCGGAGGAGGGTGCTTGTAGTCGGCAGAGGGCGACCCACGCGCAGGCAAGTTGTCTCGACCTCGTACCAATCTCTCTGAACGGCGAGAATAACAGCGCACCGTGCGCGCTGGAGCTCCTCAGCGTTCAAAAACGATACCGCTCGATCTCGATTTTTGGGTGTGAGATTACATTTCCACCTGAAAATATAGGCGATTACTCGCAATACCTTAGACCAGGTTGAGAATCTCGTTAATAGGGCTTCCATCGGCTTGTCCTGAGCACGTTCGAGTGGGGTGGGGAAGGCAAGACAGTCCTTCTTCTCGTCGATTATGGTTACGTGGTGCTGCTCAGCAGGCTTCCACTTTTCCCAGCGGGTAGTGAGCCAAGCAGGGCCCTTCCACCAGAGGGTCTGCTGAGGTAGTTGCAAGGGCATCATGCCTCGCGTAGCGAGGTCCGCTGGATTCTCCGAGGTCCTCACGTGTCCCCACGACGCAGTTGGCACCAAGGTCAGGACGTCACTGGCTCGGTTGGCCACAAAGGTCCTCCATCTTGACGGGTGGTTACTCAACCAAGCCAGGACGACCTGGGAGTCTGACCAGCAATAAACTCCATCAGGTAGCGATGACAGCAGCGACAAGATGTTGTTGAACAGGCGAGCTAGCAGTAGGGCTCCGCACAGCTCCAGCCGTGGGACGCTGATTGTTTTGATCGGGGCGACCTTTGACTTGGCGATGAGCAGCGTAGAGCGCGGGCTTTCGCCCTCCATCTCGGTGACCAGGTACACCGCAGCGGCGTAAGCGTGAGTCGATGCATCTGCGAAGCCATGCAGATACCATTTTGAAGATGCTCGTGTTCCGAGCCAGCGAGGGATGGGCAGATTCTCCAGGCTCGGGAGTTGTTCCCTTAAGGTGATCCAGGAGTTGACCGTATCGTTTGGAACAGCTTGGTCCCAATTACAGCCGGTTATCCAGAGCCTCTGGATGAGGATTTTCCCAACTATGATGACCGGAGCCAGCCAGCCGAGGGGATCGAATAGCCGTGCTATCTCCGAGAGCATCACTCTTTTGCTGATTGTAGGAGCCTCAGGACGCAGCGTGACTCTGTAACAAAAAAAAATCTCTCTTCGTGTTCCACTGGAGTCCTAAGGTGGCTACGACGTCGTCCTCAGAGAATGAGCGCACTGCACTTGCACTGGTGGAGAGATTCTCAAGTAGTGACGGCTCGTTGGCTGACCATTTGTCCAGCTCCATCCCTGCAGCCTTCAGCGTGGTGATGAGCTCGTTCCGTGCAAGGAGAGCTTCCTGCAGGGTGTTCGCCCCCGCCAATGCATCATCCATATAGACGTGATTCTCCAGAATCTCTGCTGCCCTGGGGGATGC
This sequence comes from Gastracanthus pulcherrimus, assembly GCA_949152435.1. Taxonomy (NCBI): domain Eukaryota; kingdom Metazoa; phylum Arthropoda; class Insecta; order Hymenoptera; family Pteromalidae; genus Gastracanthus; species Gastracanthus pulcherrimus. The sequence continues at coordinate 73,115,915 of OX424574.1, forward strand.
ATAACGTTCATCCGAAGCCAGCTGCTTTAAAGTGCGGATGGCCTGGTATGGGGCGCAAGCTGTGCCGTATACCACAGTGCGTATACGGTATTCTGAGAGCTCCTGCTGCGGTGTCTCGCCACTCAATCCGGAGCCAGTCTCTGTCTCTCTCGTCTATAGTGAATTGGCGGAACATCTTGATGACATCGGCTGAAAAAACAACAGAAAAAAATCTCCAGCGTGTCAAGACATCAATAATTTCTGCTTGCAACTTGGGCCCAGTATGCAAGCAATCGTTGAGAGAGACCCCATTGGAGGAAGGCTGGGAGGCGTTGAAGACAACTCTGATTTTCCCAGAGCCATCTTGCTTGATCACAGCATGGTGTGGCATGTAGTATTTGCTGCTGCCATTCTTCTCTGTTTCTGGGACCTTCTCCATGTGACCCAAGGACACCATCTCTCCAATAAATTTGGTGTAGGCTCGCTTGAGTGCAGGCTTACTCTGCAGGCGTCGCTCCGTCTGCAAAAATCTTGCCTGCGCTGTCTTCTTGGAGTCTCCTAGTTCTGGAGTGTGAAGAAATGGAAGGCGGAGCACATACCTTCCATCGATGTCTCTCCGCTGCGTCTCTCTGAAGTGCTTCTCGCAGGCTTCTTCTTCCGGAGAGAGTCTAGATTTCGTAAGGACCTCCTCAATCTCCCAGAAGCGTCGAAGTTCCTCACTCGTTGGAGAAGTGAGCGTGTGGAGGCTGTGCACAGTGGTAGCACTCACTTCACAGCCTTGCGAAGCCACTGGACCTGTCACTATCCATCCCATGACAGTCTCTTGAGCTGCTGGCTTAAGGTTTGCTCCTAGTCGAACACCGTCCAGTAGGAGCGATGGGTAGACATCGCCTCCCAGGATACAGTCGACACGAGCAGGCTCGAAGAAAGCAGTATCAGCAAGCTCCAGTCCTTCAAGATGAGGCCATATCTTCTGACAGCATCTCTCCTTAGGCAAGAGTTTGGTTAGATTGCCCAGGAGCATGGCTGAAAAGCTTAAAGAAAAGCTAGGCTTCTTCGGAGAGCGTAGGATGGCCTCAGTGGTGATGTTTGAGGTTAGGTTGACCTGTCCACCAACACCAATCACTGACACAGAGCTTTTCCTTTTACTCAAAGAGAGCACTTGAGCGACTCTTTCCGTAATAAATGAGCCCTCCGAGGCTTGGTCTATCAATGCTCTGATTTTCACTGAAGCTCCAGTGAAAGACTCGAGAATAACCCAGGCGGTGGGCATCAAGGTAGTCTTACTCTTGACCGCTGGCGAGCTTGCATCCTTGCACTGAGTCACAGCACTTACTTGAGTGGTGTAGCTTGAAGTTGAGGACGAGCCTGGTAAGGACGCCTCTGGATCCTCGTTTCTGCCTCCACCAGCTGGCTTCTCAATGTGCAGAAGGGTGTGATGCTTGGCTCCGCAATCTGATACTGAACAGCGACCCTTTGAAGTACACTTAGATGCTGCGTGCTTTCTCGATAAACAGTTGAAGCATAGATTTGCAGCTCTCACATGCTCTAATTTCTTCGCCCTGTCCGCCCTCAGGAACACTGGACAGTAGCTGACGAAATGCTCGACTTTGCACAGACTGCACCCGCCTCTTGAGCGTTGATTCTGGTTGGTTGGAGCTGTGGACGAAGAACTGTGAAAGGCAGACACAATTTGATGAGTTTTATTTGGCGGCTTCTTCACTACAGTAGTCTTATTATTTACACTATGGCCACTTTTTGCCGTCTCTAGGGAACGGGCACGGTTTTCGAGGAAGTCTATCAGCTGTGTATAGCTGGGGAAGCCAGGAGTTGACTCCAAAGACTTTTCCCAGTCTTCTCTGGTCGAGGTGTCCAGCCTGGATGCCACAATCTCTGTAAACCAGTCGTCCCACTGGTCTACTGGTCTCCCTAGGGAACGAAGTGCTCGAATTGCCTCGTCCACTTCATCCAGGATGCGAGTTATCTCGCTAGAGGACCGCTGCGAGATAGGAGGCAGGCTCAGCACCCTCGACAACTGGGCGGACAGTCTCACCCTCATATTGTCGTAGCGCTTGGTTAGGCTTGCCCAAGCAACCTCAAAATTGGAGACAACCATCTCCATGTTGTTGAGTCGTTTGGCTGCTGGGCCTTCCACGCACGACAACAGGTACTGCAGCTTGGTAACGTTGGAGAGTGTGGGCACATTTACCACCATGGCGCTAAAGCGCTCCTTGAAGGTCTCCCAATCAAGCTGGTTTCCGCTGAATTTAGGCAGCGGAAGCTTGGGAAGCGAGGATGTGGCCAAGGCGCCACTCCAGCTTGGCTGCGTCGTAGCAGGTTTGACCTCTGGTGGAGGTGGTTGCAAGGCTGCGATCCTGCTGTCCAGCTCGGCCTTGGCCAAGATGTAGGCCTCTTCATAGACTGCAAAGAGGTTATCTGCCCAGTAGGTGTCCGCACCTTCCATTTCCTCCGGGGCCAACATCTCACCATGACGATTGAGAACCTTGGACCAGTAGCTTTCCAAAAGGGCTTCTCTCCCCTTCATTACTGATAGCGTAAGAGTCTGTGGAGCACTTCTGTCAGTGTTGGAGATAAAGTTGCGTATCAGCTGCCCTTCCGACATCTGCTTCAGAAGCTTCTTATCTCCCATGATTGCAGACTGAAAGGACAGGAAAAAAATAAATACTAATTTATAAAATGCAGAGCAACCCAAGCAGGTAAAGTAGACTCTGGCCACTAGTGTAACCAAGCTAGTAGTCTAAATAGAAAAGTCGACTCTGGCAACTAGTGCAAACAAGCTAGTAGTCTAAGCAGGAAAAAAGACAGCAACAGCAAAGCAACAGTAATAATTAAATGTAGCCTAGCAGGTACATAGAGCTGAGGGCTTTAATTAGCATGTGATACTTATGCTCTCTGTAGGCTGTAATTCCTGTAATTGCAGTGCGCTGTCGACTTGAATTGACCGTAATCCTCCTGCTGAGAAGACCGCGTTGAGGTTATAGCTGCAGCAAGCTCCGTGCAGGCGACGCGTGCGACACTGCTATAGCCTCGCGACGTGCAGCGTCGATTTGTCCAGCAAGCAGCGTGGATTTGTCCAGCAAGCGCGCCTCTCGTGTAACGAAGTCGTACTACGGCAGCGTGTAGTAGACTCGATGAGTCGGCAATGCAGTACTTTGCCCTGTACTGTCGCCAAGGAGCTGTTGCTAAGCTCGCTTGCGAGCACACGTATACAGCTTGCTGTGTGCGACAGAGAAAACGAGAAGCAGCGGGAGAGAGAGAGAGAGAGAGAGAGAGAGTGGGGAACAGAGGTAGAGACTCTGGTCTTCTTCCGCTCTCGCGGCGCTGTCGTCTCTGAGCCTATGCCGAGATTCAAATCACTCGACCTTGACCTTGGTTTTCCGTTGCGAAAATTCTTCGCGAATTTTCGCACGGTTCTCCACAGGTCAAGATGAATGTTTTAATAGATATTTTAAGTAATATCTATTTACTGGATTATTAAATGTCACTTTTTAATTAGCACACCCGGAAAGTCACTTTCGTCGCACAGATTCGGGAGTCTTTCGGCGCGGAATTCAAGTCCGAATCGGGTAGCACTTTTGTACAAATCAATGCACTTTATCACTCGCGTACTTCCACTTCTGTACGCAATTCGGTTTTCGAAGGACCAAATGATCGCGCGCTAACCGGCTGAACTTTATTTAAATCTATCAGGCGCGGTATTAGCGTTGAGCGGGTGCAGCAAGACACCAATTTCCGCTGGTGAATTTGCATACGTAAGGAAGCGGGAGAGTGAGGCGAGTGAATGTTTAGAATGCACTGATTTTATATACAACACAATTAAATAACATTTATTGCCTGTCTTAATTATAAATTTAACAATAAAAACTTAACAGTGACTCGATGTATGTGTGTAAAAGTGTGGTGTTGAATGTCCTCTAGGCGACACGCGGTGACAATTTTAGCGTTGCTTACGCGGTCGTAGAATTGCTCAAGGTAGAGCCGCGGGTAGAGCGGGAGAGAGCGAAATCGCGGCGGCCAAGGAGTTTTGTTCTCCTTGCTCCGCCTGAAAAGTGGAGGAAAGTATTAAGCGGAAGGGAGAAGTCGTGCTCGTCGCAATTCACCCTGCGGCTAGGCTTCCCGCAGTTGTCACGAACTGGTCACGCATAGGACGAGTGACCAGAGGCGCGCTCCAAGAGTCGTTTGGCGCGAGGATTCAAACCTCGGCCTCAACAAGGCCGTTATAGCGAATGTCGGCGCCACGATAAGATTTCTACCAGGGCAGTGTTGAAAATTTGTTATATAAAATTTAACATTAATTTAGGCGATTATTATATCTTTAACATATCATCAGTTCCTATAGTACTCTCCTCGAGTACGTTTCAATAATATAATTTCTATCGGATTTAATCCATTTCTTTAGTTTGTTTTGTTGGTATATATTACTAATTTCTAGTTCTTTTAAATCATTTGGTAAACTATTGTAACTTACTATTGCCTTTGTATAACTGTTTTTGTTACTGAATTTTTTCTGATTTTTTGGTATGGCTAAACTTTTATTTCTTGTTATACTGTTAGAATGTATGTACTTATCTTCAAGAGTGTTGTAATGAAATTTTAGAGATTTAAATGTAAATATTTGTTCTATATTCATTGGGTAATCTAAAATTATAAGATAATTTTTATTCACAATTTTTAGACTTTTATTTTGTAACCTTTGTATACAGGTTATATGAGTTTTGTAAGCTCCGCCCCAAGCTATTATACCATAGCTAATTATACTATGAAAAAATGCATAGTATATCATTTTAAAACTTCTTTAGGCATTGATTTGGAGATTTTATATACCTTTTGAAATCTAAAGGATTCCTATATCTGGAACCAGGCACTCTAGATTACTTAAATAATACAATACTAGATTATGACCGTGGGCATCTAAACAATGATAGTGATCCTTCTGATTGAGAAGAGGATCGTGAGTCTAATTACGATGGCGATGATGAGGATTGGGAGAACGAGTCTGTGATCGCGATTCAGTTTTCCATCGAATGGGATTGCGTGGGACCAGCGTTCGTTAGTGGTAGTGTGAAAAAACTCGCGAAGACTCTATACGAAAATGCTCTATGTAATACCTTCGAGGAGCTTCAGGGTCATGTCAAAATTTTTTCACTCCACTCTACATTGCACAGATAGAATATTAGTAGTGGTATTTCAATTTCTCACAACCACCGAAATAAATAAAAATTAATGTTGTTAGGGACTCCCCCCCCCCCCCCCCCCCTAAGAACGTTTGTCACTCTCGGTAAACTTTAGGGATAAGGTTATGAGAATTTTATATTAGGAAGGCAAAATATCAGGTAGTGTGCATTTGGCAATGATAGTCCTGCTACACTTTTCAAGACTAATCTCTTTTGGAAAAATATAGATTAGGTTTCGATTGTTTTTGATAAAGTAAATAAGTTTTAGTTATTCGGGATCTAGCGCAGCTAGATCCTGGGACAGGTCAGTTGACAGAATCGGCAAGTCCAACCTTGGACGACCTAGGTAATAAATTCAGTGCTCCATAATTGTAAATTGTGTTTGTTTTTTATTATAGTTGTACTAAATACAGATAGATATCTCAATCTCTGGAAGATCTACAGCAATTTCAATTAGCGAACAGATACAATAATCATGTGAATGTTGATGGTAAATAATGTATCAATGTTCATGATTAAAAATCATTTTAAAAGACCGTCATTTTATTACAATATAGATCAAGATAAGGCAAAGGATTCATTTTTTTAAATTGCTTAGAAGAATGAAGAAGGTTATGACTTTCTTCTGTAACAATATATAATATATAATAAACAATAAACAATAAGAGAAATGCAGTCCTTGGGTTTACTCATTTAAGACATGGTATGATTTAGATATGGGGGAAAAATGAGTGACCTCTTAAATTATGAGATTTTGAGTCGAAATTTAATCAATGATACATCCACTTATGACGCTTATTACTTATATTAGGATGGGTATTCCATGTTGTTCCCGCTTTGGTAGGATCTTCCCTATTTTTAGACTTACTACGATGTAAATTATCCTCACCTTATTGCAATATAGATCAAGCAGTGGTTAACTTTTAATTGATGGTTATTAAGTTTCAGAAAAAGTTTTGTAAGCTAGAGTTTAAGTTTAAAAGTAATAATGGTTGATGTCCCGTCTATTATTAATGAACAAAGACAAAGTTCATAATGAATTTATAATGACGGATCTACTTTAAGTTAAGCTAATTTTAAAATAATGAAGGAAATGTTTCAGTTTTCTTGCCAAATATGGTGATAGAAACACCAAGGCGTGAGTTTGTTATCATTAACATTTTCCTTTTCTTTTGGTAGATATGTCTGTATTAAGTTGTCTTTATTCTTTACTAACAAAAAAAAATATTGTTATTATATTGGCGATATGAATTTTATTAATTGTTACATTTCTTTAACAAAATAATTCCCAAATATGAAAATATGTATAAATATTGTAATGTATAATGTTTATTTTCCATTCATTCGTCGTAAGGTGTGTCCATTTCTAGATACTCATATATTTGCTCTATTTTTAAGCATTGGTTTGTGATGGCTTTAGAGGTACATGCTGGATGGTTCGGAATTACTTCATTTATTGTATTATCAATTGACTGAGATAGCAATTGGTCCATGGTTACGTTATTTTCCTGGATTATTTCTTCATTTTCCGAGTGTTGTTGTTTAATGGCTTGTGATAAAATTAACAACAGCTAATAATTCTTGTACTGATGGTAATTGGCTTTCACTAACTTGTGCATTAATACGTGGCATATTTGTGAATTGTTTTCAACATGTACGATCATGTAAATGATATATATGTGTTTCTACAGATTTGCCACATGCCCTGTGTATTCTTTTCGTTATTTGATGATTACTGGCTAAGTATTGTGGCTTCTTCTTGTATTCTGCATATTGTGGGGAGGGTGATAATTTTGTAAATAATGTCACAGTACTTTAATCCTTCTATGCTAGAATTAAGTATCATGGTAATTTCATAGGCGAAGTTCAATCCTATTTCGTTTAGTGGTCCTTATGCCGGGCATATGAGAATAGTCTCGTGATTAGACTTTAAGTATTGTTTCTTATCTTGACTGATAACTAGATGAGTACGGGTTGGTTGAATACAGGCTGAGCCTAATGTTTGGTTTTGATTAATTTGTGGTACAGATAAAGGATGTAATTTGTAAAGATGGTATGGAATTCTCTCTACTAAAGGTAAATGTAATCGGACGATGGTATGCTCATCTTTATAAATAGCATCTAATTTGAAAATTGTAGCTATTTCTTCGACCCTAAGGTATTCGGCAGGTATATGGAAATCTAGATCAGCGGTAAATCGCCTCACATCAGCGGCTATATGATGCAATATTTCGGGTTTTAAAAATTCAGGGTGTACATTTCCTTCCTTTAGAGCTCTTAACATGGTTAACAGTTTTGCATTACTACTGATTAAATGGTCCATTTTTTCTTCTATTCGTCTTACATAGGTGGTCATTTCTAGTATATATTTTATTTTCTCTCCTTCTTTTAGATGCGTGTCTTTTCCTCTATTACTTTTTCTATTCCTTTGATTACTATTTAATGCTTCTTTGTTAGATTATAAAGTTTTTCAAAGTCTGTTGATACTATGTACGCTTGTTGGTCCACTAATTGTACCATGGATTTTTGGTCCGTGAATAATTTATCGATATTTTGATTAATTAACTCAACATCGTCGTCTGCTACAAATTCAAATAAGCTTCTACTTAAACTACCAATTACTTCTAGTGATGCCATTCTTCTCGTACGTATGGTATTTGGTTCATGTCGCTGATGATAATTAATTAGACCTAAAATATTAGTGGTTTGGTCTATTTCATTATGGATATGTTTCAATCTTTGGTCTTCGAAGTCCATTAAGTCGATTCCCAATGCTAACTTTCATTTTGTTTTTGACATTTTCATGGTATAATTTGTATAAAAATCTTGAATGGATTTCATTGGTCCGTGTACAAGTAAAAAACTGTGTACTTCAATATAAATTATAATTTGCCAGTCAGCTCTTCTGATACGAATAGTTTCCATACGTTCGTAATAAATTCCTGTATTAGATTTTGCTAGTTTGATTTCATAATTTTCATGTCCATAAGTTAAGATTTTGGTTGTTACGAATATAAAAACCGCGGTGTTCATCATTGTCCTGCAAGGTTAATAAGTGTCATTTGAGTCTTAGTCAGGACTAGTAGGATCTGGGGGTACTAATTTTAGTTTATCTATGTATCTCCTAAGTTTTTTTCCATTTGGAAATTTTAATAAAACGTTTTCTCTACCTAAGAATTGAATTATTTTAAGCAGATTTTCATAATAATTATCGAATTTCCCTATTCGTATATCATTTTTAACCCAGGAATAGTTTCCTACTTTTCCATAGAAAGGTTTTTTCTTTTTGTCATGTCCTTCGATTTCTTTTTCGTGTTGATCTGATTTTCACCCGCATAAATTTTTATTTCTCCTAATCGCATTATTAAGTCTTGTAGATATACGTTATAAGTCCTAAATTTTCGTCAGATGTTATTTGTACAGGGACACGTGCTATTCGTCCGAATACTAGTTCGTACGACATAAAATTTATGGCTGTATGGACGCTGGTATTGTACATAAATGTCGCGAATAGCACTAAACGGTTCAAATCATTATAATTTTCCGAATATGTTTTTATAAAATCAATTACTGGTGTATGGCTTCTTTCTGAAGAGCCATTTGTTTGAGGTCTATAACCGGATGTGGTCAAATTATGTATTTTAAAAACTTTCAACATGCTTTCCACTATCTCTGATAAGAAACTGGTCCCACGGCCTGATAGAATTGCTCAAGGAGCTCCGAATCGACAAATTAGGTGTCTTACTAGAGCGTGGGCTATTGCGGTGGCCCTTATGTTGGATATTGGGATGGCCATTGGGTATTTAGTTAGGCTACATTGAATGGTAAGTAAATGACATGTTACCATTTTGAGTGGTCCGCAACTTTCCCACTGTATCTATTGATACCTTATCGAAAGCTTCTATAGGGACATCAGTAATTATCATGGGTTCTCGGGATTTCAAATGATCTATCTTTTTCTCCTGACATTTGGCACATCTGCGAATGTAATCGAGAATATCGTTCCTCATACCAGGCCAGTAATAACGTTTTTATACGTATAGTTTATGACTTTATGGCCCCCTGTCAGACGATCATGCAAAGTTTCAATAATTGGTTTTAGTTCCTCTTGTGTACGGTTACTTTGCCATAACAAATAGTTACTATAAATAGAACTAGTTACAAAGATGTTATGTAAAATTTCAGTCAACAATCCAGGTTATAGCTGTTCGGTTAAATATCCTCGTCGTCAGAAAATTTTTGAGAAAACTCTTCAAATTTCTCCTAAGTAATATATGCTTTAATTCTTTTAAGGAAACATATACATCTTTAAATTTTAAATTAATTGATAATACATTTTAAGGTAAAAATAAGTCACTCATCATATATTACCTGATATTTTTCGGTAAATTTGAACATTTTATCAATATATAACTAAAAACATTTTTTTAAATTTTGTTGAAGGTTGTTAGGTCCCTTTGATTGGCTATAATGAAAACCATTATATTTATTCGGCTACCTCAAGGTTTAGAGAGCCAATGTGATCGAATTGACGCTTTCAAGGTTTTATTATGTTCAAAATACATGTAGTTCTGAAATGAGTGTGGAAATTTGTATATAAAAATTATTCACCAAAGTTATAGTCTATTCAAGCCATATTTCATAATAAAATTTTAAAAAATTAAAGAATTTTGTTTTGAGGGGTAACACCACTCTAGAGCCATGAAGAAGGCCGAACTTTGATAATTTTTTTTTTTTGAGGATATGGGTAAAGGAATCGCGTCTTTTTTTCAGAGTTTAAATAAACACATATTGAAGTATAAAAAAAAATCTTATTGAATTTTCAAAACAAAATAGCGGCGTTACAGCCATTTTCCAATAACGTCTTTTTTGTACACCTCCACGAGCGAAATCTTAACTCCGAAAGTATGAGAGCTAGGACAAAAACATTAATTTTTTCTTAAAGTATATGTTATTGTACATAGGTTTTTTTTAAATCAAATCTTAAAAAAATGGCATAAATTCTAAACAAAATTCATTTTTTCGACGTAGAACTTCGCAGTTAATTGTTTATAAAAAAGAAATTTTAGTTTAATCAAAAAATGGCTATGTACTTCTTTATATAATGCGATTGTGAAGCTACAGTAAAAACACGCTTAAAGTTTACAAGTACTTAACTCTTAAAAAATTCCGTTTTACCTTTAATCTGTGATGCCTGCACCATACGTTTGGCCAATTCCTGACTGATTTTAAGTCCAGCTGAGCCGTTTTTGCAGCATTGGTGAGCGATCGCTCGGAAAATGTGATGCGACGCTCATCAGCTTCCACGCAGAAGTTGTAGCAGTTTGGCCCTATTTTCAACCCCAAATTTTGCATCAGACGCATGATACTCGACAGACCATTATTGTAGATACTTACAGCAATGTATACTGCTGTATCAAGTACATATTTTCCACTGGAGAATGATTTAGGTGCCATAGACCACACGGTTGCGTTAAAGCTTTCATTCGTATTTTGAGTGAATCCGCCGAGCCGACGTATAAGAAGATCGTCACTGCTCAACTCTTCATAAACAGGAGAAATCGCTTCATAAACTTCTTGAGATAGCGGTGCTTTATGCGTGTAGTTTAATAAATCTCCAGTAGCTGTTGCCTTCAGTGTCGCAGCGCGGTTTGAAATGCTTCGTTTTTTAGCACTGGAGGTACCTTCCCGCCCGGATTTCTTTCCACTGTATTCAGGTTTTTTATCACTCATTTTGTTTAGTGTTCGATTATTATGGATAATTCACTATATAACAACTTCAATTTGACCATTATTTAAATAAAAAATAAAAAGATCAACGGCAAAAACAAAACGGAGCGTCTGACTCGGCGTCACTTCGCAGCTGTACTGACTCACACATACACGTATATTATAGTGTACATATAATATATATATATATATATATATATATATTATATGTACACTATAATATACGTGTATGTGTGAGTCAGTACAGCTGCGAAGTGACGCCGAGTCAGACGCTCCGTTTTGTTTTTGCCGTTGATCTTTTTATTATATATATATATATATATATATATATATATATATATATATATATATATATATATATATATATATATATATATGTACATTATAGTATCAGCGCACCCTGGTGACCACGAAAGGTAACCTAATGACCTTTTACGTTGTAAGTAAGGCAGGTATTTAATATTTCAATAGGTAAAAGAAAAAAGTCGGAGCGGTAGCGCATATGCTCTAAACGCACACTCCGAGGCGCGACGACAAAATTAAAAATTGAAGCTGTTACAATTTTTTTTACCATAGGACCAATTGGATATTGCTTTTATGACCCTAAAGTATTGTTCAAGCCAAAAATAAACGATTTTTTAAACATCCTAGAGTGGTGTTACCCATTAAATAGATTATAACTTTTATCAATAATTTTTATATACAAATTCCCACACTCATATCATAACTCCATCGATTTTGAGCGTAATAAAACCTTGAAAGCGTCAACTCAATCACATTGGCTCTCTAAACCTTGCGGTAGCCGAAGAAATATAGAGGTTTTGATTGTAGCCAATCAAAGGTACCTAACGACCTTCAAAACAATTTTTAAAAAACTTTTTAGTTATATTTTGATAAAATGTTCAAATTTACCGAAAATGTCAGGTAATATATGATGAGTGACTTATTTTTATCTTAAAATGTATTATCAATTAATTTAAAATTTAAAGGTGTATCCGTCCCCTTAATGTGGATTTGATTAAATCTATTTGTATATGGTCATAATATTTATTTTATACTACTAGTGAGAACACATTATACTTTTTATATGTGGTTGTTAATATTATCTTTTAGACTTTTTACATCTATAACTCCTATTTCTTCTAGTAGCCGAACAGTAGCGCTGGTACTGTCGCAGTCACTAGAAATAAAATGAACTAAATTATCCCGTTTGTAAGTCAAGCATTCTCATGAGGTCATGACGTTATTTTTTAGAATGGTGGTGGTGGCTAAAGAAAGATCTTCTAGTATGGTTGTTTTGTAAGATTCTACTTCTTCGGGAATTTCATCAATTCCTTGAAAGGCAGGTATTTGTCTTATTGTTCCAGGCATGTTCGCTGTGCTTCAACCTAGTGGAATTCCCGGTTTTATATTAGGAGTTTCTGAGATTGCGCTGGTAGGTCTGGTTACCAGATTTTCTTTGATTGTTTTCAATACCTAGAGGCTGCGCTTCTATCTCTTTGGATGATTCATTGCGAATATCCGGAGGATCATCAGTCTCCATTATTGATTCTAATTGCGATCTAATGAGTTGTGCTTATCTCACTAGACACTCCACTCTTTGGCTTAGCACTTCTTCCATATTGTCGGATCCATAATTAGGATCTTTGACATGTATAAGACTGCGCATCTCCTCGTCCACTATGTCGTCATCGGAAAAAGCACCTGAAATGATTCTGGGTAGGGGTTCTTCTTTGACAACCTATTCTCCGGTTTTATGAAAATGTAGCCGAAGGATTTCTTCCATTTTTCGTGAAGATTGTTCTATCTCCTGGCCAGTCAAGGTAGTACTGGTCCTTTCCTTTGATTGCTCGTAGTACGATGGGTGGTCTACTATGATCTGTGTCGACATCTTCTTCTAATCCGGTTGAAGACATAAAAGACAATAATGTCGAAGGCTGAGGATCTAATGAGATATTCGAAACCAAGGAATCGGATTTTGGGGTTAGTGCTATCATTTTCTTGAGTTTTGAGGTTGTAGATTTACGAATTGGAAGTGGCAATGTAGGAACTAAATTTCGCTTTTTGACTCTGGTTCCTTGTGCTGTCACACTATGGTCCAATTTTGGTGCCTCTTACCGAGTCATAGCCCCTATAGGTTTTCTTCGTCCAATAGGCTTGAGTTGCACTGTGTTAGTTAAAGAGTTAGCCAGCGGTCTAAAACTTATAAGAGTTATTTTCTTAACGGTAGGTGATAGACTTGCATTACTTGGAGTTGTAGTTTTCGGTAATGTCTCCTTTTCTTTTTCACTCAGTCTATTTAGTTTTTCTTCTAACACCATTATTTAGAAGATTGACTGATTTTTGGTATATTCGATTTACACTTTTTCTCTTTTCATCATCCATATGTCCCCGCTTTACTACATGAAATTCGGTAGATTTTCCTTTGAATGTTAAATTAACAGTTCCGTAACTTTCTATGGTCCCTTCAGTAATTCCTCTAAGATCGGTACATTTATAATCATCTATGATCAACTCGGGGTCTATAGATCCTATTTTGACTATATTGACTGACACGCCAGTATCTAACATGAATATGAGCCATGGGGTAAGACCTTCAGTTCTAAGTTTCACTTCGGTTGGATTATCGTCAATCGCTTAATTGCTAGTATACCCATTACACGAGGTAATTCACGATTTTCTGTCTTTTTCATTATGGTCATTACTAGGTTTATCGTTGTAGGTGGTTTCGGCGATTAAGTCGCAGGTGCTTGGTTCGATTGGGGTAATTGAATTATTCCCCATTGGTTCTGGTTTCGGTTCTAGTATCTCTCGTTGGAATATCTCTGGTTTGGGTATCTCGGGCTAGGGTATCTCTGGCTCGCCATCTCGAAATTGTGACGAGCCTCGTTCGAGTTTAAAGAATTGTCAGGTCCTTCATTGTAATGTTGATTATTATAATTCTGTCATTTGTCAGGTTGTCGAGGATGATATTTTTGATAATTCCCAGTGTCAGGATTGAATAATCTACATCCTCTGTTGTTGTAATTTGGATAATTATGATAGTTGTTATGGTTAAAATAGTTTGGATTATTAGAATAGTTTGGCCTGTCATTATAGTACAGTAGGTATGCAGGCATTCAAAGCACGGGTGTTGAAAGGTCGGCGGGCGTTCAAGTGTTATATCCCCTGGGCATTGAAAGGTTACCGTAAGGATCGTCGACAACAGCGAGTATGTAATATGTTATTAGTGAATATGTTTATATATCTAGCTGCCAAATTCAACTATACGTAACAGGTATTAAAGGGTGCCGCTGATGAGGTCGAGGTAGCCCATTCCGTACTTTTCCGTGTGTAGGTGTCGCTTCCAGTATTACGACTGACCAGGTATATAGGGGTTCCGATGACGAGGTCCAGGTAGTTTTCCCCGTAGTTATCTACGAGGTCTGTCCCAAAAGTATCCGACCTACGTTCATACCTTCGCGCGGAGAGACTCAGGCGACCTCTGGAGGGTACGAACGTCACCAGCAACTCCTAACCTTCTCGTCAGTAGCCTGAGATACCGATGAAACGCCTTAGTTGCCGCGCAGCGTGTATTTGTTTACAACGACTTTTTTGCATTCGTCGCAATTTGCTTATTGCTAAAAATGGCAAAACGAACCGAACAGCGAATTTGCATAAAATTTTGCTTTAATCTCGGTAAAAGTTGTGCGGAAACTATTGAAATGTTGCAAAAGGCCTTTAAAGATGAATGTATGGGCAAAACACAAATGAAAGAGTGGTATAGGGGGTTCAAAAGTGGCCGCACATCTGTTGACAGTGATCCTCGTTCTGGTCGACCTTCGACGGGAACATCGTCGGATAATTTCGAGCGTGTGCGTGTCGCAGTTGAACAAGATCGTCGTTTGACTGTGAGAGAACTGGAAGATGAACTTGGAATACCAAAAAGTACTGTTTGGCGAATTTTAAGCGAGAATTTGGGAAACCAGTGACTGGCTTCTTCATCACGACAATGCTCCAGCGCACGCATCAAACCTTGTGCAGCAGTATTTATTGAAACACAGTGTTGCGCAGCTCCGCCAGCCTCCATACAGTCCTGATATAGCTCCCTGCGACTTTTGGCTGTTTCCTCGATTGAAAATGCCGCTTAAAGGACATCGATTCGACAATAAACAGACTGTTGAAACTAATGCGACGAATTCACTAAAGGCGATTCCGAAGTCTGACTTTCAAGAGTGCTTTAATAAGTGGAAACATCGATATGAGCGTCTTGTTCAAGCAAATGGGGATATAGGTCTATATAGGACTACTTTGAAGAATGCCACCCCCTCGGATGACGAAGAATAAATCAAGCGCCGAGAAATCGAGGTAGGTCGGATACTTTTGGGACAGACCTCGTATGTACGGATGTCGTTCCTGATCCTACTGGTATCAAGTTATACAGGGGCCCCGAAGATAAGGTCTAGGTAGTCTTCCCCGTAGTTTTTTGGATCTAGGTGTCGTTCCCGGTCATACTGTTATCCAGGTATTAAACATCCCCACTGACTAGGTCCAGGTAGTTCCCCCCGCAGATTTTTGAATCTAGGGTTGTTCCCGGTCATACTGTTGTCCAGGTGTTAAATATCGCCGATAATGAGGTCCAGGTAGTCGTCCCCGTAGTTTCTTTGGTCTATATATACTTTCCAGTAATAATGTTCTCCAGATGTTCAACATTGTCGATGACGAGGCCTAGGTAGACTTCCGCATAACTTTTTGGCTGTAGGTGCGGATATTCTTGTTACCCTATAGGATATAAATTCAAAAAACTACGAAGTGAACTACCTGCACCTCGACATCAACGATGTTCAACAACTGGACATTTGTATGACTGGGAACAGTACCTAGATCCAAAAAACTACGGAGAGGACTACCTAGACCTCATCATCAGCGATGATTAAATACCTGGACAACAGTACGACCAAGAACGACACCTAGATTCAAGAAGCTATAGGGAGGACTACCTGAACCTCGTTATCGGCGATGTTAAGCACCTGGACAACAGTACGATCGGGAATGACACTTAGACCCAAAAAGCTACGGAGAGAACTACTTGGACCTCGTCGTCGGCGATGTTAAAGAGCTGGACACTGGAACGGTCGGAATCGGCCTCTAGGTACAAAAAGCTATGGGGAAGGCTACCTAGAACTCGTCATCGGGGATGTTAAGCTGCTAGACAACAGGAAGATTAGGAACGACACGTAGACCTAAAAAGCTACGAGGACTACCCGGACCTCGTCATCGGCGGCGTTAAACACCTCGACAACAGTATTACTGGGAATAACACCTAGACCCAAATTCTACGTGGAGGACTACATATTATCATCGGCGCATCTATCACCGGTTGAATAAGCAAATCTTATATATTTATTTTCAGTGAACAGTATGAACGTAGCTTTAGATTTGACCAGTGCAATGCACGAGAGCCTATTTCCTGCAGATTTTCAACGCCTGCGTACCGAATGTATCTAATTTGATTTCCGGATTCTCGAGGGTTAGAATGTCTGTCATTATATTGGGGAATTCGGCTTTGATAATTCTCATCCGTATAGGGGTTATGTGGCGTCCGATAGTCATTATGCAACCTATTTTGATCATTAGCTCTATCTGCTTGATAATTATTATCATGCTGGATATAATCAACGTATTTTTGATTATTTTCTGAGCCTAATCTATAATTATCTCGCGAATAGTTTCTATTAGGATTCATACTGATAATATTACCATAATATTGCGGAGTTCCAAAACGATCATTATTTGGTCGGCGTTCATAACTATCGTAATTATCGTAATTTTGATTATAGTTTTTGCGGTGGTTGTTATAGTTTTGATACCTTTGACTGGTCTGAATGTATTATCGGGTATTATTTTCGCTTTTCATTCTAGTTTCAAATCGCACGGGTTCTCGGTAGGCATTTTCTAATGAATTGGATTGGGTAGCGTCTATCGCTTTGTTTAATTCGCTTGGGAGGCCTTTTATGAAAATGCCAATGGCCCTTGATTGCACAGGGATCATCATGTTATCATGATACTCGTCCCCTTTTTCTTCTCTATGTATGCTCTTTGCACTACTGAGTAATATATTTAATTCATCGTAAAAGTCACCTACGGTATCGTTAGCAGTCATTCTCATTCGATGTAAACGTACATCATAATACCCATAATTTTTCCCAGGGGCGAATCAATTCTTTAAGTGCCTGATTACGGCATCTAGTGTGACAAATTCCCGATTGTTGATACATTTTCGCGCGACCCCGGTTATTTTCCCTATTACTGCTTTTAGATAATAATTCATGTTGGCAGCTGTCGCGTATTCAGCCCCATTGCGAACGTCCTATATACAGTCGGCTAAAGGCACATTTGTCTCATAATAAAAAGGTGTAGAATTTACGCAATTGTGAAAGTTAAAGCTTGCAGTCATGGTAGTTATTAGATCAGGTTGGTTAACTACCATATTTACAGCTGCAACTGCGCCCTGATTTCTAGGCAGGTCTTGATTATTACCTCGATTAACATTCTGATAATTTTCCATGTATACTTCGAAATTTATTCGAAAGTCTCAGAAATAATCTTCCAGTATGATTTTGCAAAATTATAAAATAACGTATATACAAGTGTGGTTAAATATATGATCAAATTAAAAGTTTATCGTTTTATAATAGTATTGGATTTTATATTGTTTCTTGTCCTTAGTTTTCTGCCTCTTTAGGTCTTACTTGAAGCTCTAATGTATTAAATACAAAATTGATTAATTGTAGTCCTTAGTATTGATAAAGTTAATGATATAAGTTTGTACTATTAGTCCCTTAAATAATTGATTTATCAGTTTGATAATCTGGGTGCATGTTATTTGGTACAATAATTATATAATAAACCAACTTTCTCTTATCTTTCTTTTCTAGTTCATAAATCCGATAAACTCTTAATTTTAAAATTTTGCAATATACCAAAGATTTGACATCAAGATGATATTAAAAAGTTTTATCAACCAATATTCAAATAAAAGAAAATATTTCGAATATAATAATTTATTTTATTCACGAGGATTTATGATTGAATAAACAAATGAATAATCGCCTACCCTAAGTTTGAATCTTACTGATAATCGATGATTCTCTATTAAAATTTCTATAATTCCGATATTTCTATTCAATTAATATTATTTTATAATAATTTCTAATATATTGGCCAACAAATTCGGGGTAAAATCCCTCGAAAATAATTAACCAATTGTCAAATAAATATGACAAACAGCGGATATTCACATGTGACGTACGCAATACAGCTTCTATAAGTGCTGCTTGTAATTCTTTAATGGTTATATACATTTATTCACTCTTCAAATCTCGACAAATTCCCGATTTTAATTTTTATTATTAATTTCAAGGTTGAATTTTTATATATATATATATATATATATATATATATATATGCATATATGTATAGAAATTGAAATTTTCGTTACTTTAGATAATATTAATATTTTCAGACTGAAAGAAATATATGTATAATTTCAAATATATACAATAATTAATGACGTTATTAAAATATTAAGTCCAATACTCGTATTGTAACTTGAATATAATTTTCCAAATTTAACTCAAATCTCTATTTTAATATATTAGTATTTTATCTATAGTGATAATCTCTCAATATTTAGACAATAGTCATTAACATCACAATACAGGAAGACAGAAATTAGAACTTGATATGTCAATGATCCTATGTTCGAATCCCGTAGCGATTTTACTTTGAACCGTATGAAAATGGAAAAAATATTCAGCTGTATAATCTAGGGTTTGAAACAAAAATTAAAGTTATAAATTAATCAATTATATTAGTGGCACTTAATTATTTTTTGGTATGAATGGTACTATTAATCTAAACTGATTCATTTCCAGATACTTTTGTTATTGATAGGTGCTGGCTGATTATTAGGGTGATGGCTGTAGGTCTCTTTTATTGGTACATTTGGTCTTCGGTATTTTGGGCCATTGGTGTTGCTTTGGTCCACATTTTATGTGTCCTTGTATTTAATATAAAAATATTAATATAAGGTCCAATTACGTGTACTGTTATTTACATATATTCTTTGGTTCACTTGGATCAAGCCAATTTTATAGTCTCAAGAAAGTTGCGTATGTTTCCTTGTAAGGTCTGTTTATAATTATCATAAAAAACGAATAAGTCCTATTATTGATTACTTGAATTAATATCGAAATTATTATTAAGTAGATTTAAATTATAAAACAATAATTCAAACAAGAGTTAAAAGGGGAAAATTATGCTAAATAATTAAAATACAATGTGTTAAAGTGTAAATACTCCCTTTATAATTATATTATATTTTATATATTATATATCTTATTTTATTTTTCAACATAAATTTATTAAATAAGGAAGATTTATCCAATATGAAAGACAGAAGTTCAAATATCTCGTTCAAAAAGGTTTTAAGCATTCAAAAATATAAAATTCTAATACCTATTTACGTGTAATATGAATAAAAGGTCCTTAGTTTGATTTTTATGACGTTACACACGTGTTCGAATTCCCAATTGTCGTTAAATAATCGTGTGTATAATGGTTTAGTTAAGTTTTATACTCGTATTCTATCTTACAAGTTATCCGAAAATGGCGCGTTTGACCCTATCTACAAGAGGCTCTACTACACTCCGCACGCGCGGAGTCCCAAATTTGAAAGCGATCCATCGAGCGGTTTCAAATTTTTGTTGTAGCTTCACAATCGCATTATTTAAAGAAGTACATAGCCGTTTTTTGATTTAACTAAAATTTTTTTTTATAAATAATTTACTACAAATTTTTACGTCAAAAAAATGGAAACTTTTTAAAACTTATGCCATTTTAAAAAAAATTGATTTAAAAGAAACCTTATGTACTTCTATAGCCAATAACACATACTTTAAGAAAAAGTTTATTTTTATGTCCTAACTCTCATACTTTTGGAGTTACGATTTCACCCGTGGAGGTATAAAAAAAGACGTTTTTGGAAAATGGTTCTAACGCTGCCATTTTGTTTTGAAGATACAATAAAAAAATTATCAAAGTTAGGCCTCTTTTCGTGGCTCTAGAATGGTGTTACCCCTTACGTTAAATAGTAATATACAGAAATTATACAAATTATTTACTGCATGCACTTTAAACAATTTTTTTTAAAATAGAGATTCTGTATAAATTTAATTCTGTATATAAATATGTGTAAATTCTTATTTTAACACAAATTATACACAATAAATTTCAAACAGGCATAAGAAAATTGCAAACTACACAATTATTCTGAAAATTTACACAACTTTACTTCTAAAGAATTATAGAAAACTGTGCATTTTTAATAAAATTCTAAATTCAAGGTTATTTCCGCAACTTTAATTAAATGAAGGTCTGAGTGAACTTGACCGATGTGACGCCTCATACCGTATTTTCTATTGTTCTTTCGAAATTCACATAAATACATCAAAAATAAGATTGTTAAAATTAATTGTTGTATAGGAAGTAGTAGGCAACCGCCTTTTTGAATACAGTTTTCGACCACTACTTACACTCGGTACACTCGACGTTAAAATTATCTGGTCAACTTTGTTTGAATATCTTTAAATTCTCCAATAAGGTTAGCGAAAACGAGCATTCAATCCAATGTAATTGCAGCATTTCAAAAAAATTTGAATGAATTCGACCAGATATTTTTAACGCCGAGTGTACACCCAACGGTAAAGTCATGTTTCCATACGTGTCCCTAAATAACAACTTTTTCATATGCGTAAGAATGTCAAGTAAACGAAAAGTCAATAAAAATATCACTTAAGATGCGATTTTGTTTCTTACGTCTATGAAAAAGTGGTGATTTAAGGGTACGTTCGGAAAAATGGTTTTATCGTTGGGTGTAAATAGCTTTATGTAATTTTTTGTAAAACTTATACACAAACCTGCGTCTAATTATTTTACACAAAATATGTGTAAAATATGGAAATCCTTATTTTACACCCATTTTATGTAAAATACGGGCATTATTTTTAAGTGTGGAATAAAAAATGTATGATAGATTATATACACGAAAAATGAGTTTTACACTGATCATTAAATTATAGTAATAAGACGAAAAAAAGCATATTAATATTTGGCAATTATTAAAAATATAAAAATAATTCTGTGATGAAAGTTTGTATTTTGCATTGTTATGTCGCGAGTAATCAATAAATGGCGCGAAGTTAATATGAAATTAAAAGCGTGATAGCGAAAATGACATTTAATATGATAGTGGTAATAGTGAGGTATTTAGGGACTTACGTTGTGTGTGTGTGTAGGCCTCGGTTCCTTGTAATCGGCTCGGCTGGGTTACGCTGCGCTGCGGGTGGTTTCATGTTCGAGGTGGTGGCGGGAGATATGAATAGGAGTGCAGGCACAATGAATAAATAAGCACGAGCAAATAAGTTTAAGAGCAAGGTTATTGTATAAGGAGTACAAAGTTAAGTAAGTATTAGGGCGTGCCCCTCTTACAAGTGAAAAGTCAAATAACAAACTGGTGCGTACGTGCTTACGGCTCAAATTTCGAATGCAGAAGGCTGTATGCTGAAGGCAAAAGTGTCAGGGCAAATGGCCAGGAGCCATGGTGCCTGTGCCTTTTATAACGTCGCGGGGGTCGCATGCTTAGCCTAAATTAGGAATTAATTATACGTACTCAAGGAGGGGGCGACAAAGTTGTAGAGTCGCAGAAGGGAATTCGGGAAATATTGGAGTGGATGAGTGTGTCATCGTGGAGTGTGAGGTAGACAAGGTAGGATACTTGTTATATAGCGTAGGTCGATAAGTAGGATTCAGTCTGGTAAGATACATATAGCTTGACGACGAGATGGTTTATGCTAGACGAAGATCTAGACGTAACAGGCCCGCCCCTGCAGACACGCGTCGATGGTGCGATGCAATTCGAATGACAGCCTACTCGCTCCTGCGAGTGCAGATTTAGAGGTTTTTCTTAACTCGAGTTGTTCTGCCAGTGACTGGTCAGTAGGTACCGGCTGTTGAGATACCTTTTTAGCCTGTTGCGAACCCAGCTTTCTTGATGCAATTTTTGTCTCGTTACGATATATATATATATATATATATATATATATATATATATATATATATATATATATATATATATATATAACATTTGAACGACGTTATATCATAAAATTGCTATATATATATATATATATATATATATATATATATATATAGATATGGCATTCTCTTTATTTTACCTTTACAATTTGATGTTCACAGTTACGAAGATTGTTTATACATTTTCTTCTGAACTCCAGTAACATGCAGACTGCTCGTATGTAGTGGATATGTAATTAGTGTTCTTCCGGGAGAAATTTTTATTTTAAGGAAAAGTTTAGGAGTAGTTCGAAAGATATATTGGATTATAGGTTAAACATGCGGTTATTAAATGTAGGATAATAGTCATTACAATTTTTGTTTTAGTAGTCCCAGTTTGCTACATAACATAATGTGTAATTTAAATACAGATATATTAATAAACCATTTGTACTAAGGGAGTGATTAGTCAAAGTCCACGTTTTCATTTGATTTGGCTCCTTTAGGACATTACACATTGATTGATTATAATTTATTAAAATTTTTCTAATCGAAGTACGTAAGTTTTTTGTATTAGTTTTTGTGAATTTCGTTGCCTTCTTGTTGCGTTGTGCTCTTGATATTCGCCTCGTCTGTTCTTGATAGGAAGTTTTTAGAAGTCGGCCTTGCGTCTCCGCAACACATCCACTTCTTTCTTGGGAATTGGAACTTTTGATGTTCGTGGTTCGATAGATAGCCTCTGTGAACGGTGCTTGTAGTTGGAGTGAATGTTCTTCCTTAGTCGCTCTCTTGTGGCGTCTCGGTAGTACCTCTGTTGTGTTGGTGTACCTCGCATTATATCTAGTTATACCATGATTCTCTTTCGAATGATACAATCCGTGACATGAAATTTGCGATCCTTCAAATTAATAAAATACGAAAAACTAGCCTTATTTATATACTTATCACTTAATTTTATTAACCTTTATATGTATAGTGTAAGTTGTTTAAATTGTTTACATATATATGTCATATATTAATTTAATTTACTTGTTCGTATTTTTACAAGATTGTTTATAGTTTGGTACGATTAATAATGGAATATCACTCGGTTACCTATGGCTAAATTAACGAAGATTTGTTTCTATATAATTAATTACGTGATTTCAATTTGTCTACTATCTTACATCATGATTATTTAAATATTAATACATATTTGTATTTTTGAATAACCAATGAAGTTGTTAAAAAATTAACAATACCGATATTGCTAGAATACCTTATTACAACTTCATTCGTACATTACATATTTTAATATGTATTCGAGGTGTTATAATATTTTGTCAAAGTTCCTTGAGATACAAAATTTTATAACAGAGATTATTATAACTTGTTTAATATTTAACGAGATATTATAGTTATTTTTTGCTTCTGTTGAGACGGTGAGTTGTCATAAAATGGACTCTTTAACATGTGTGTGGAAATGGTCATAATTGGCTTTACTCGATGTGTTAACAAATTTATTTAAAAATCTTCAACTTTTAAAGTTTACATTTATTATCAGTACGAAAAATGCTTTCATTGCACCGATTACATATATGGTACTAGTCTATTTATTGATTGATAGCTATAATACTACTATAATATACTATGATATAATATAATGCTATAAGTACTGTAAGTATTATGAATCTTTGTTCGTACCTTACATACAAAATTTTTCCGAATATAAATCGATATGCTAATATATTTAATCCGCAGTATTTCTTTCAATCGTTAGTATGGTAGTTGTGATTATCAATCACAACGAGAGGTGAGGATGATATCTCGCAGAGTGTAGTTGCGAAAACACTGCCAGTCATTGGTCAGCACGTTGTGAATCTATTCAACTTTTCTCTGGATAAGGGCGTATTCCTGTTCCTATGGAAGAGAGCACGAGTAGAACCGCTGAACAAGTGTACTACACCATCGTCAGCGTTGGACTTTCGTCTGATAGTGGTGTTGTGCTTTCTTTCCAAGGTTTTGGAAAAAATTGTGCATGACCAGATAATGGCATACTTGATCAAAACGAAACAGCTCGACCCCATGCAGTCCGGTTACAAGCATAATAATTCGACTCAAACTGCTCTACTCAGACTGACAGAAGACGTACGGACAGAAATAAACAACAGATTACTAACACTACTTTTACTGTTCGACTACAGCAAGGCTTTCAACAATATCTCGTCAGCCAAGATTTTATCAAAGCTGCGAGCTCTGGGGTTCTCCAGACATGCTTTATATTGGATAAAATCATATATATTAAGTAGAAAATAAGCTGTTGTAACGCGCTGGGACACCAAGTCATCTTGATTTCAACTAACCTCGGAGTGCCCCAGGGGTCCGTGTTGGCATCCTTGCTGTTCTGCCTTTACATAAACGACATTTACTATACGCAGATGACCTACAGATTTATATTCAGGTAGAACCCGAAAACTTCGCGGATGGTGTGGAGATTTTATCCTATGCTGCACGAGCGATTACTAATTGGGCCGACGGCGTCGCCCTCAGACTGAATAAGACCAAAACTAAAACAATGGCTTTCGGCTCATGTAGATACATTAATGTTCTTGATTCACACGGAATGCCGGAACTTCGTCTGGGGAATGGCGTCTTCGTCACCTTTTCGCAAACCGTTACGAACCTGGGTGTTATTCTTGATTCTAAGCTCACGTAGAAGCCACACGTGGATATGGTCACAAAACAGGTTAATAGAGTATTGTACAACCTGAGGTTTTTTAGAAATTATACTAGCCAGGATCTTGTCTTTCCACACCTCGACTATTATTCTATAGTTTATCTTGATGCGTCACTAGAATTAAGTATCCAACTGCAAAGGCTGTAAAATTCATGTGTGCGATACGTCCTAGGTGCTAGGAAGGATAAGCATATCACCCCATACAGGGAAAAATTAGGATAGACACGGATAGACACTAGAAATGCGGTTTTCATGGCAATTACCGCCTATAAAATAATAATCATTAAGAAACCTGCTACTTGAAATCCATTTTGAAAAAAGTCTGTCTAAGCGCCGTGTAAGAGGTGAAGTAAAAGAATTCTCTGGTGCACACATGCGCACTGAGACAGGACGAAGATCTTTCCAAGTACAAGGTGCGCATTTGTAGAACTCGCTCCCTTTTGCCATTCGTACTTTATCATCATTAACGGCCTTTAAAGTGGCGTCAAAGAATACTTTGCAAACTTAGATTAAATGTTTATCAGTCTTATTTATTTAATTTATTTATTTATGTAATTTATTTATTTTTTTGTTTGTTTATCTATTTATTTATTTTTTTAAATTTAATTTATTTATTTATTTGTATAATATAAATTTACTGACTGACAGGAACAGTTTTTAAAAGTATGCGAGTATTTATTAGTATGAGTGGAAGTGAGTAATTGTTTGAATGTGTATATGTATGTCATATAAATTGTATGACTGAAAGATGTAATGACAACCTTGAGAATTATGTTAACATTTCTGACAACAAAGTGCAATACTTTATGTATACCTGACTTCGCATATGTGCAATCGTATTTTATGTGTATTAATGATGTGATATTTATGTAATTTTAACGATGTGATATTGTCATGTAAATTAACAATGTGATATTTTTTTTAAGAATTTAATGTAAACCACATTTTGTAATATTTACAAATAAACATTATCTCTCTCTCTCTCTCTCTCTCTCTCTCTCTCTCTCTCTCTCTCTCTCTCTCTTTCTCTCTCCCGCACTCTCAGCGGTGACTGCAGAAGCTGGTTTTGGCTGTAGAGGCTGGAGTTGGTAGTGTGGCCAGGGCTTCCCTGTTTCCGACGATGTAGGTGCCGCTCCTCACCTGGCACTCGTCGGTCATACACACGCTTTCTCTCTCTCTCTCTCTCTCTCTCTCTCTCGCTCTACACTCACACTCTGCTTTTCAGAAAGACCCCTGCTCACTGACTCCAGCGTGTCGCGTGGTTCCCCTAGGCCCTCTTCTCCTGTATTCGGGAATTTCCGCGTCGCGAATGTAGCGCTCGCGCAATAAATACGCAGCCCTTTGATACAGTCTTTGACAATCCAGGGTTCCTAGATTAGTGCTATGTCTGTGTTCACCGCAGCCATGCTCTTTGGCAAAACAGCAGAAGCGCCTTTGCTATGGTGTAAGTTAATCTGAATAAATTTGATTTGGAGGTACCCATTTTGATTGTGACATCCCCCTTAGATACTTACTCGTAGTCTGCGGTCTCTTCAGGATCCCGTCTGGTCTCTTTAAAGGTAACCTGTCCGAGATCGTAGAAGAGCCGATCTTTGAGGTATTCCAGCACCCTCGCCTGAGATTCGGGGACCTGTACAACCAGCAGATTTCTTCCGCCATTCGCGTGTTTCCCCTTCTCCCCGTCCTTTTCTTTCTCCGTGCTGTCGTGTCGTACTATTCACCAGAACGCCGTGTTGATGGCGGGATTGTACCCCTGAAGTCTGTCAAGGACGACTTCTGGCTTCCTGAATTTACCAGGTATCCATGTCGTTGCCTTGACAGTCTTCTGGATCTTCCCCCCCCCCCCCACCTACCTTGAGGTTAGCACTCTCCCATGACGCGAATCCAGGGATTATCCCGCTGAGACAATCCTTTGCAGACTGGTCCACGGGGATTATAATTATGGCGCCTCCCCTGACAAAGGTTGTCGAGATTTTCGGCCACTGTGCCCGAGGAATCTTATCGATTTTATCTGCCACAACATCCCTAAAGTCTTCCAGTTGTTCAGACTTTATGTCGACTTCAGGGTAGCCTGTCTCTACGACTACCATTGTCAGCGGATTTGCCGTTTGAGCCATCGTGAGGCCTGTTTTAAGGGAGTTAGACTACCTGGCTGTGGGTCCGCTCTTCTGCGTCTTCTGCCTCTCAGCCTCCCTCTCCGGCGGAGTGTCCTTGTGGTCTTTCTTCCTCTTGGACACTCCCGGAGGCGTGTGCTGAGTCACAAAAGCCGCAGCGATTCTCCCTCAGCTCGGTACCCGTTCCTGCAGCGTTAGCTTTAGGATTGATTCCCGACCCGTGGGCTACAGTAGAGAGTTTGCCGAGGCTGCCCTCATGTCCAAGTGTGGTTGGGGTACACCGCACCTCGTCCCCCTGAGGGCCCAAGGTCGTCACCCGCAAAACCATTTGATTGTTAATTTTTTCGGAGATAGGGATCTCCATGTCTAGATCTGTTTGTACTTTTGAACCCGTTTCTTTAATCTCGTCTTGCATTTTATAAATAACCCGCCCGGTACCCTGACCCTAGTGATGATGGTCAAGAGAGCACCCCTTTGTTCCCACTTCCGCGTTCCATAACGTATAGAAACTTAGCATTTTTTTTCGAAAACATCTGTATGATTTCGTGTAACACAATGGGCACATCACTTACATCAAGCATAAGATCCGGTATACTTTTTTTGAATTCGTAAATGATTTCGGTAGAGTACAAATTGTTGCACAATTTTTTTTTAAATTTGTAAATTTGAAACAGAAGTGATACTTGCGTAAAAAATTGGTAGCATATTTAACCTGTTCACTGTCTCTATTATTGTAGATATTGTTCACTATAGTTTTTAACGAAAACCCAATTAACGACTTCCTTACAACGACTTCGACGTAAGCGCAAGTTTTTTTTTTCCCTCGACATTTTTATTGTATTCTTATGAAAAATATTAGTTTTCTATTCGTGTATTATAAGTTATTGTTTTTGAGAGTGGAGTTAAATGTGAAAGCGGGTGCACAAGCCGAGACACACAACATTCGTTTATCACTCTATTGTTTTAAAAAGCGAGAGGAAAAAACACGAGTGCAACGATCGGCTATATAATTTCAAAGCATCCCTTATCATGTAGGGTGAAATAATTCTAAGAAAGAGTCGAGCAGTCAAGTTTATGACATAAGCTGACCGTTGCAGCGTCGATCGCATTATATTTTGATTAGATATCTGTATAAAAGGCTCTTGCATCCTCGTGTTGTCTTTCAGGGATTATGAGAAGCATACAGGGCTCGGACGTATATGTTATGCAAAATTCAAACGCACTTCGTTTATAAGAAGTACGTAATTTGATGCAGGTGTGATGCTGTATGGTACCGTCGAATCTGCTTCATGTCATTTGAACGTTTAAAACATGTATTAAGATTTTTATTGTCACATTGTATTTTTGTGACTCGGGAGCTGTATTAGATAGAATGCAACATGCAGAGGTTTCGAGAGAATTAATGAAAAAATACGAAGAACAGCTTGGTAAGCATAAGAATAGTTTTTTCATAAGATAAATTACCAAAAATTAATCTTTCTCTTTTTACAGCATTTAATAGATTAATGGAAAGTGTAGAAGAGCTTGAACGATATGAAGCAGAGCGGCAACGACAGATTGCGGCGCCGATCGATAATGATATGACTTCGCCTGACGTGTCAGAGAGTGATAACAATGACGACGATGGTGGTAACGATGGACACGATGAAGCGACGTAGAGAGTTCAGAAGCATCCACTCACTGCAACTGATGATAATATTTTACCTACTAACAGTAGCTAGAACGATATATAGATTCGGACGCGGAAAATAATTTTGCTTTAGAGTTGAATACAAATATTGTACTTGTACGAGCTGTTCGACCTATACAACATTAGAACCAGGCATCGAGTGCAGAATAAGAGGGGATTAAACAGCAACATTCAGATAAAGTCGAAGTTATTGATAACGAGTAGGTGAATTTTGTTTCGTATAAATCAACCCCCATTCGAGCGAATCAATCCGATCTTTTGGCTCGAAATCGTGATGCATGATATATGCGTATTTGTTGTCTCTGTCAACTGATGAAAACGATTTTATCGGTGTTACAGTCAAAAGCTATCACTTTTTTAACGGCCCTGGAGGCCTGTCTCTCCTACCACTCGAGCATTTATTGCAAGATGATTTGTGGGGATTAATAAGTAAATTAACTCAAAGTAACGAAGATTTTAACATCGATGATAGTTTTGTTGCATGACGAATGTTGATGTAGTTTTGGGCACGACGAAGAAAGTACTTAACAATCGATTGTGTTACGCAAAGATCGCTAGTATCGATCCAAAATATGGATAATTTATGCTTGCCACGGGTCCTCGTCGTTCGCAAAGCGTACATAAAGTTACAGTCGTTCGATTCACGGAATGCGCGCGGCGACTGGCGAATTATTCGGGACGGGAGACGAGTCGTGCAGAAAGAGCGTGCCGAGGGATTCGTCCGCGCGACAAAAGTAAATATACCACATGTGGGGTACGGTTAGTATGAAATTAAAAATTTGCAAAAATGTTATTGGAAAATAGGTATAGTTCTGGTCGTATACGATAAGAAAACATTTGGAAGCTGTGAGTCCCCTTTCTTTGACAGGTACCGGTGCATAAGAGCAAGTTTAGAATCGCGAGGCTACAAGCAAAAATGCTCGCTCATCGGTTTTATTAATCCTTCTTACGATCCGGAAACGCGTCATTTCGATACTACATTAAAATTAACCGGTGTCAACGAGACTAATTTTTTTTCTGCATTTTGCAATAAGCGTTATCGCCACGTCGACAAGCATCGATGTACGAAAATTTGATCAAGGTGTATTACATCACCGCCGTGTAGACTCGAAAATATCGTGCTTATAAAGTGCATCGAGTTCAACGGAAAATTTTTTGATCTACCTTTCTTCGATAATCATAATTCTCCGGTCTGACAAGAAAAAAAAAAAGAAAATTATGCGAAGTTATAATAGTTTGCGAAATCTGTTGCAAAGTCGTGAATCGTAATCGCGGGAAACACGAATGTGGAATACAATGTTGTAAATTTTGTAAAAAAACGCACTCTGTCAATAAGTTAATAAGAGTTTACTTTACCCAGAGGTTACTTGGTCGACGGATATTTGCCTGCTGCGGTAGTAGACAACGCGTATCCAGTCACCGAGTGGGAGACGGTGATCGAGTATCAAGGTTGCTACAAACACGGTTGTCCGAACTATTTTAAAAAAAATAGCAATAAAAATACTGCTTTTGGTCGCCCATTCAACGAGGCTTACGAGAGTACGAGCGCAAAAATAGAAAACATTAAATCTTGCGGGTACAAAATTAGAGAAATTTGGGAATGTCAGTTTGATCGAAAAATAGTTCAAAATCCAGAAATCGCGGAGTTCGTGGCAAATCATCCATTGATGAGTAAAATCACACTGAATCCGAGAGAAGCGTTTTACGGAGGGCGCACTAAAAATATTGTGACGTGTTACGAAGTCGACGAGGGGGAAAAAATTAAATACACGAACATTTGTTCGCTCAATCCGTATGTGTGCAAAAGAGGATGATTTCCACTCGGTCATCCGCGAATATTTGTTGGTGCGCAGTGTAACGAATGGACCGATGGTCAAAACGATAATTTAGAGCCGGTCGAAGGGCTCATAAAGTGTTGAGTTTTGCCGCCAAGCGACCTGTTTCTTCCTCTTTTACCTGTAAAAATACACGGACCTTTGCTCTTTGCGCTTTGTCGATCATGTTGCGAAGAAATACGCAAGGGCGATTGCAGTTACGAGTCGGATAGCGAACGAGAATCGAAGGGACATGGGTGGCTGATGAATTACGAAAGTCCGTAAAATTGAGCTACCACATTACAGAGTTGTACAGTATATAGCAGTACAGAATGACGTGTTACGTGGAGCTGGTAAAGGCTGGTTCATAAAGAGGTTTCTCGCTTATTTACCAGAAATGTGCTTTATGAGCTTCGATCGCATACTACTTTACTATACTGAGTGGTAGGAAGCGTATAGCAAAGAATTCAATGTTGGCGGCGGTGTTAATTTACGAATCTAATTTCGAGAGGGTCTGCCGCAAACGTCCGACTACTCGTACGACAATGTTCAAAAAAGGTTTTTCATTCCCGACGACTTGATGCACAAGTCTTTCAACAACATAATTTTAGATTTGTTTACGAGAGGTAGCCATCATAAAAATATTAGCGTTATTTTTATCACTCAAAATATTTTTCATCAAGGCAAATCACAACGTAATATAAGCTTAAACTCAAAGTATATGGTTATTTTTAAAAATCGACGCGACAGAACTCAGATACAGCATCTAGGTCGCCAAGTCCCGAGGATCCTAAATTTTTGCAAAAAACTTATCTCGATGTCACTCGTAACGCGAATTTTTATCTGTTCCTCGATCTTTCGCAAGATGCTTTAAATGACTTTCGCTTTCGTACGATTATACTTCCAGACGACAAAGTACATTAGGCATACGTACCAAAATCCGGAAAAATTAATTGCGAGAGCGTGTGTGTGTGTGTGTGTGTATGTGTGTGTGTGTGTGTGTGTGTGTGTGTGTGTGTGTGCGTGCGTGCGTGCGTGCGTGCGTGTGTGTGTGTGCGTGTGTGATAGGGATAGAAATAGAATCGCAAACAAGTAATGGTGCTGCGAGTGTTCGGATCGAGTAGTTCAATGACAATGGCTGCGACAACATCGAGGCGCCGCAGCCACTGCTGTCTGCCCGGTAA
Organism: Gastracanthus pulcherrimus; assembly: GCA_949152435.1. NCBI lineage: Eukaryota > Metazoa > Arthropoda > Insecta > Hymenoptera > Pteromalidae > Gastracanthus > Gastracanthus pulcherrimus. The sequence goes on from OX424574.1 coordinate 73,147,452, forward strand.
GCACTTTAGCAAAAAACACGTCGCTGTTTTAAACGCATTCTGTCACACTGACGGTCAGCAAAGAGGTGCTTTACTGCGATCAGCTGACAAAAATCTCGTACGTTGTATATGCGAGTGTGTGTCAAACGTTTTACAAGGCGTTGTGAAGCTTAAGAATTCGGAAAAGAATCGTCTAAAAAAACAAAAACGCGTTTTGCATAAATTAATAGTTTGCAAAAAACATAAATCTAAATGGCAGAGAAAAAGCATACATTGGTACAGAACGGTGGTGCATTTTTACCGCTTTTGCTAGCCCCTATAGTTGGTATACTCATTGCCAAAATATTCAGTGATAAGTCAGAGTAAATATGGAACGAAATCGTAAAATGATAATAGTACCCTCGGATACGATTGAGCACATGCAGAGTGGAGGAATGTTTACAGCAGCAGCAGCACCGACAGTTACAGCAGCAGCAGTTGATACTTCGAGTTTTACTAGTGAGAATTCCGTTCAAACGTGCGACGACAATCTATCGAGGCTCGACTCGGAAATGCACCAAATTCTTCGTTCGAGAAACTTCACTGGCGAGCGTGAAAAGTGTAAAAATTATTTATAAGTTTTGCGTCGATATCTATTCTTCAAAGAGAGCGAGCGCTCCGACGAACGAGATGCAGAGCGCGAGATCGATCAGGTCGATACCACCCTTATGCCGCTCTCGGAGGATGCAATACTCGAGGGCGTGCCAAAAACTTACGAGAGAAAAGCACGACTGTTGCTCAGGTACTGGAAGAGTGCTGCACCAGGTAGACTCAGGTGGGATAACACAGACACTGTTAGTATCGATGGTAAAGTCATAGAGCACTCCAATCTCATTGAGCTGCTCAACGACGTAATTTCTAAGAATAAAAAGAAAATTAGAGAAAAAAAAAGCTCTACGGCGGGGAAAAGAGAGGACGATGAGGAGAACGAGGACGACGACGCGCCCGTCGGACATTTGTAATTTGCAAAATTTATCAAAACAACGGATACACCTAATAATTTGATAGGGAACACGGAAATATTAAAAATTGGTCGGATATTGACTGCACCGTTAAATACAGCGAAACGCCGATTGAATAAATCAGTTTTAGATGATTAGTATACAGGCAAAGATGCTGAAAAAATATCACCAGCATTGACGAGGAACGCTGTTAAAAGAAACTAGATGAAACTAGATTTCTGAAAAAATTGTACAGACTCATACACAGACGATGACGTACGTAAAACAATACTACGATCCTTCGCACGAAGCAGACTACGTGGGAGCGCGAAATCTTCTTCGTGTGAATAAAAATAGAAATCATTGAGCGCTAATAAACTTCAAAAAGAACGTATTTACAAGTGGCTCAGTAATTAAGAAGCGTATATACTTCATCGTCCTATAAAACGAAAGTTTCTTAGATTACGCTATAACGTGACGAATATCGACGTTCTATAGGAATGCGATTTGTTGCAGATGACTACGATAAAAGAATATAACGATGGATACTGCTACTGCTAGTAGTGATCCACATTCTTTCTAAGCATGCGTGGGTAGAACCTCTGTACGATAAGACTGCCCGCAACGTCGCCGAGGCATTTAAACAAGTGCTCGAGCGCGCCGAAGATAGTGTACTGCTCTGTTTACAAACAGACCGAGACAATGAGATCATTGATTCTTCTTTACAGCGTGTTTTAAAGAGTATCGATATACAGATTATAGTCGCGTGCAATCCCGATATCAAAGCAGCTGTAGTCGAAAGATTGAACACAACTGTCAGAGAATGAATATTTCGATATTTCTCGCATAAAAGATATACGCGTACAATCATACGTTGCACAGCGGTAGTAAAATGCAACCATCCGAAATAATATTTAAATGCTTCGAAAGCGCGGAAAATTTCGAAAAATACGCCTTACAACAAACTACTTATAAAAATCGCGAAAAGAGAGCAATAGGAGCCACGGATAAATACAAAGTCGGTGACTACGTTCGTATCAGTCGCACTAAAAATAGCTTTGAGCGTGGATATGAAAAAAAATTCAACCAGGAGGTATTCGAACTTAATCGCTTGACTCAAACACAGAAATCATACACATGCGTCCAGAAGGATCTGAATGGCGAAGAAATCGAAATGATATTTTTACACCGAAGAGCTGGCTTTTGTTAGAAAAATCGCCTCGCATCCGATCAACAGTTTCGAGTCGAAATTGTTCTGCAAGCTCGAGGATGTGGTGCTAACAAGCAGGTGCTCGTAAAGTGGCTGGGATATATCAAATTTTGTCATTTTTCATCAATCTATCAGTTGAAATATCTACTGAAATATCTACTCCCTTAAAAGAGCTGGAAATATTTTTCTAGAAATTAGAATTAAAAAACCTATAAAACGATAAAAAGAAAACCGAAATATCGTCAGACCATGCAGAGTTTGAAAAAAGATTCAGATACAGAAAAATAACATTTTGCCATTTTTGATCCATTTACAAGTCGAAATTTGAAACATTTAGCCACTTAGCGGACAATTCGGGAAATCCCCGGAAATGGCTTTCTAGAATTTACTATTGAAGAGTGTATAAAATGCTCTGCACTTTGTCATATTTGACCAATTATGGATTTGCAAATTTGAAAATATATCAACTTAGCGGTGGATCAGGGTAAAAATCAGACATCTCTTTCTAGAAATTAGTATTAAAAGACCTATAAACATTAAAAGAGCCGATATCCGATCGAACCTTTCACATTTTAAAACATAAATCAAACACCGTAAAATATAATATTGTCATTTTTTATCAATTTATAAGTCGAAATTTGAAAAATTTACCCACTTACCGGTCGATTAGGTATAGAGCCGAAAATATTTTTTATAGTAATTAGTATTAAAAACATATAAAGGATAATAGATTTTAAAAGATAATCACATCCCGTAAAATCCAATTTTCTCATTTTTGATCAATTTATGAGTCGAAATTTGAAAAATATATCCACCTAACGGTTGATTAGAGAGAGCACCGGAAATAACTCTGTAGTAATAAGTATTAAAGAACGTAGAGAATGCTATAAAAGTCCATATCTCGTTGGGTCTTCCATAGTTTGAAAAAAGATTCAGATCCCGTAAAAACACATTTTGCCATTTACGACAATTTTAAGATTTACAAATAGGAAAATGTATCAAATTAGCGGTGGATTAGAGTAAAAGTCGGAAACATCTTCCTAGAACTTAGTTTTAAAATACCTATAAACATTAAAAAAGCCGATATCCGATCGGGCCTTTGAGATTTAAAAAAAATCAAATTTTGTCATTTTTGATCAATTTATCAGACGAAATTTGAAAAATGTACCCAGTTAGCGGTTGATAAGTTAAAGAGCCGAAAATATTTTTCTAGAAAATACTATTAAAAAATTATAAACGATAAAAGAGCCGATATTCTATCGGACCTTTGAGATTTTAAAAGATAATCACATCCCGTAAAATCCACGTATCGGTTGATTAGAAAAAACCTTGCAAATAATATTGAAGTAATAACTATTAAAAAACGGATATAATGCTATAAAAGTCCATATCTCGTCGGGCCTTGCATAGTTTGAAAAAAGATTCAGATCCCGTAAAAACACGTTTTGACATTTTTTACCAATTTAAGATTTACAAAAGGGAAAACTAATCAAATTAGCGGTCGATTAGAGTAAAAGTCGGAAACCTCTTTCTACAACTTAGTATTAAAATACCTATCATCATTAAAAGAGCCGACATCCAATGCACCTTTGAAATTGTAAAAAATAATCCAATTCCGTAAAATAAAATTTGGTCATTTTTGATCTATTTATCAGTCGAAATTTGAAAAATGTACCCACTTAGCGGTCGATTAGGTAAAGAGCCGGAAATATTTTTCTATTAATTAGTATTAAAAACCTATAAAAGATAACCATATCCCGTACAATCCAATTTTGTCATTTTTGATCAATTTATCAGTCGAAATTTGAAAAAATTTTCTCACCTAACGGTTGGTTAGGTAAAGAATGTTAGTATTAAACGATTGATTACGTAAAGAGCCGGAATATTTTTCTAGTAATTAGTATTAAAAACATATAAACGATAAGAGAGCCGATATTCTATCTGACCTTAGAGATTTTAAAAGATAATCACATCCAGTAAAATCCAATTTTGTCATTTTTGGTCAATTTATCTGTCGAAATTTGAGAAATGTACCCACTTAGCGGTCGAATAGTTAAAGAGCCGAAAATATTTTTCTGGAAAATAGTATTAATAACCTATAAAAGAAATCCACATTCCGTAAAATCCAATTTTGTCATTTTTGATCAATTTATCAGACGAAATTTGAAAAATGTACCCACGTAACGGTTCATTAGGTAAAGAGCCGAAACCTTTTTTCTAGTAATTAGTATTAAAAGCATATAAACGATAATAAAGCCAATATTCTATCGGACCGTTGAGCTTTTAAAGGTTAATCTAATCCCGTAAAATCAAATTTTGTCATTTTTGATCAATTTATCTGTCGAAATTTGAAAAATTTACCTATGTAACGGTTGATTAGGTAAAGAGTGTTAGTATTAAATGGTCGATTAGGTAAAGAGCCGGAATATTTTTCTAGTATTTAGTACTAAAAGCCTATAAAAGATAACCATATCCCATAAAATCCAATTTAGTCATTTTTGATCAATTTATGAGTCGAAATTTGAAACATGTATCCACGTAACGGTTGATTAGGGAGAGTACCGGAAATAACTTTGTAGTAATAACTATTAAAGAATGTAGAGAATACTATAAAAGTCCATATCTCGTTGGGTCTTCCATAGTTTGAAAAAAGATTCAGATCCCGTAAAAACACGATTGGCCATTTTCGACAATTTTAAGATTTACAAATAGGAAAATTTGTCAAACTAGCGGTGGATTAGAGTAAAAGTCGGAAACATCTTTCGACTACTTAGTATTAAAAGACCTATAAACATTAAAATAGCTGATATCCGATCGGACCTTTGAGAATTAAAAAAAAATCAAATTTTGTCATTTTTGATAAACTAATCAGACGAAATTTGAAAAATGTACCCACGTAACGGTTGATTAGGTAAAGATCGGAAAATATTTTACTAGTAATTAGTATTAAAAGCATATAAACGATAACAAGGCCGATATTCTATCGGACCTTTGAGCTTTTAAAAGGTAATCACATCCTGTAAAATTCAATTTTGTCATTTTAGATAAATTTATCTGTCGAAATTGGAAAAATGTACTCACTTATCGGTCGATTGGTTAAAGAGTCGAAAATATTTTTCTAGAAAATAGTATTAAAAACCTATAAAAGATATCCACAATACGTACAATCCAATTTTGTCATTTTTGATCAATTTATCTGTCGAAATTTGAGAAACGTATCCACTTAGCGGTCGATTAGGTAAAGAGTCGAAAATATTTTTCTAGAAAATAGTATTAAAAACCAATAAAAGATAACCACATCCCGTAAAATTCAATTTTGTCATTTCTGACCAATTTATCTGTCGAAATTTGAAAAATTTTCCCACGTAACGGTTCATTAGGTAAAGAGTATTAGTATTAAACGGTTGATTAGGTAAAGAAACGGAATATTTTTATAGTAATTAGTATTAAAAACATATAAACGATAACAGAGCCGATATTCTATCTGCCATTTGAGAATTTGAAAGATAATCATATCCCATAAAATCCAATTTAGTCATTTCTGATCAATTTATCTGTCGAAATTTGAAAAATTTACCCACCTAACGGTTGATTATATAAAGAGCCGGAATCGTTTTCTATTAATTAGTATTAGAAACATATAAACGATAACATGCCGATATTCTATCGGACGTTTAAGATTTTAAAAGATAATCTCATCCCGTAAAATCCAATTTTGTCATTTTTGATTAATTTATCTGTTGATATTTGAAAAATGTACTCACTTATCGGTCGATTAGGTACAGAGACGAAAATATTTTTCTAGTAATTAGTACTAAAAACCTATAAAAGATAACCACATCCCGTAAAAACCAATTTTGTAATTTTTGATCCATTTATCAGTCGAAATTTGAAAATGTACCCACTTAGCGGTCGATTAGGTAAAGAGCCGGAAATATTTTTCTAGTAATTAGTATTAAAAAAACGTTAAAAGAGCCGATATTCTATCGGACCGACGAGATTTTAAAAGATAATCACATCCCGTAAAATCCACGTATCAGTTGATTAGAAAAAACCCCGGAAATAACATTGTAGTAATAAGTATTAAAAAACGGATAGAAAGCTATAAAAGTCCATATCTCGTTAGGCATTTCACAGTATGGAAAAAGATTCAGATCCCATAAAAGCACATTTTGCCATTTTTGACAAATTTAAGATTTACACCCTGGTAGAAATCTTATCGTGGCGCCGACATTCGCTATAACGGCCTTTATAGGCAAACTAGATAGTACTAGACTGTACAAAACTCGATAAATCCACACAGATCTACATAGTTTTCTCAATAATAATATGTACGTATAAAATCTGTGAGGTTATATATTATTTATTGAACAGAACATTTATTGTAAAAATTAATGTTAAAGAAAGTTTAACATGCAAGTTTTCAATTATAATAATAAGAACTACAGTTTTATTCATACTATTTACATATAAAATTAGTCAGAAAGTATATCTAACCTAAAAAATGAAAATTTAGAAATAATGTTCCTTGCATATAAAAAACAGTGATCACAAAATAATGTTCTGATTGATGTAGTTGTTTCTTGAAAAGTAATATATAAATAATAATAATATCATATGTACAAATATGTACTTTACGACATGCTTTATTTAAAAACTAGAATTTTAATTTCAGAACTGCAAATAATTTTTTATCCATATGTGAGTTCTTATAATACATAACCTGCTCATCCGTGACAATATTTTCAAAGACAAACTAAATTAGTCGAACACATGTAGACGATAATTTTCTTTATAAGTAACAAATTACGATGTTTTAACTGGCCCTAGATGTCAAATGAAAGTGTTTGATTATAAATTAATCACAGTAGGAAATACAGAAACACTACACATATATAATAACTCAAATACATTATTTCTTTTTAAAAATAGAAAATTAATCAGTTGATAATAAATCTGTGTGAAAATAGTTTTCCTTACATAAACCATACAGGTTTTGAAATCAAGCCTATACTTAGGATGGAACATAATCAAATGTAAGGAAATTAGTTGTACACAAACAAAATAAATATATGCACTAATACCACATATAGTTATTTGGATATTCAGGTTATTTTCTTATTTTGATTGTTTAATATATATGTGTAACATAATATTGTTATTGAGTTCTTAAATACAAAAACTCGATGCATCTAAAATTTGATAACCTTACACTTTAGAGGTTATTTACATTTACTTACATTGGTAATAGGTGAACAATAACATGTAAATACCTTTAAATCAAAATAATACATAATAAGTTCAATAGATTATGCGTCTGTTTTTTAAAACATAACCTTTAAGTGGTTGTTATTGTCATAATTCTGCTTATCTAGTTTTATCGAGGCAAATAATATAGGAAACTAGAAGGGACGATCGTTACACGCCTTTATAGTAGCTATCTAGTTTGCCTACATAGATCTACACAGCGCGAGATTATTCTACATAGATCTATAAAGTGGACGGGATAAATTTCTACCAGGGCAAATAGGAAAATTTATCAAATTAGCGGTTTATTAGAGAAAATGTCGGAAACATCTTCCTTGAATTTAGTATTAAAATACCTATAAACATTAGTTAAAGAGTCGAAAATATTTTTCTAGAAAATAGTATTAAAAACCTATAAAAGAAAACCACAATCCGTAAAATTCAATTTTGTCATTTCTGACCAATTTATCTGTCGAAATTTGAAAAATTTACCCACGTAACGGTTGATTATATAAAGAGCCGGAATCATTTTCTAGTAATGAGTATTTAAAACATATAAACGATCAGAGTGCCGATAACCTATCGGACCTTTGAGATATTAATAGGATAATTACATCCCGTCAAATCCAATTTTGTCATTTTTGATCTATTTATCTGTCGAAATTTGAGATACGTATCCACTTAGCGGTCGATTAGGTAAAGAGTCGAAAATATTTTTCTAGAAAATAGTATTAAAAACCAATAAAAGATAACCACATCCCGTAAAATTCAATTTTGTCATTTCTGTCCAATTTATCTGTCGAAATTTGAGATACGTATCCACTTAGCGGTCGATTATGTAAAGAGTGTTAGTATTGAACGGTTCATTAGGTAAAGAGCCGGAATAGTTTTCTAGTAATTAGTATTAGAAACATATAAACGATAACAGAGCCGATATTCTATCGGACGTTTAAGATTTTAAAAGATAATCACATCCCGTAAAATTCAATTTTGTCATTTTTGATCGTTTTATCTGTCGAAATTTGAGAAACGTATCCACTTAGCGGTAGATTAGGTAACGAGTCGAAAATATTTTTCTAGTAATTAGTATTAAAAACCTATAAAAGATTACCACATCCCGTAGAATCCAAATTTGTCATTTTTGATGCATTTATCAGTCGCAATTTGAAAAATTTACCCACGTAACGGTTGTTTAGGTATAGCGCCGGAATATTTTTCTAGTAATGAGTATTTAAAACATATAAACGATCAGAGTGCCGATAACCTATCGGACCTTTGAGATATTAATAGGATAATTACATCCCGTCAAATCCAATTCTGTCATTTTTGATCTATTTATCTGTCGAAATTGAAGATACGTATCCACTTAGCGGTCGATTATGTAAAGAGTGTTAGTATTAAACGGTTGATTAGGTAAAGAGCCTGAATAGTTTTCTAGTAATTAGTATTAGAAACATATAAACGATAACAGAGCCGATATTCTATCGGACGTTTAAGATTTTAAAAGATAATCAAATCCCGTAAAATCCAATTTTTTCATTTCTGATCAATTTATCTGTCGAAATTTGAGAAACGTATCCACTTAGCGGTAGATTAGGTAAAGAGTCGAAAATATTTTTCTAGTAATTAGTATTAAAAACCTATAAAAGATAACCACATCCCGTAAAATCCAATTTTGTCATTTTAGATCAATTTATCTGTCGAAATTTGAGAAACGTATTCACTTATCGGTCGATTAGTGAAAAGAGCCGAAAATATTTTTCTAGAAAATAGTATTATAAACCTATAAAAGAAAACCACATCCCGTAAAATCCAGTTTTGTCATTTTTGATCAATTTATCAGACGAAATTTGAAAAATGTACCCACGTAACGGTTCATTAGGTAAAGAGCCGAAAACATTTTTCTAGTTATTAGTATTAAAAGGATATAAACGATAACAAAGCCGATATTCTATCAGACCGTTGAGCTTTTAAAAGATAATCACATCCCGTAAAATCAAATTTTGTCATTTTAGATCAATTTATCAGTCGAAATTTGAAAAATGTACCCACTTAGCGGTCGATTAGTTAAAGAGCCGAAAATATTTTTCTAGAAAATAGTATTAAAAACCTATAAAAGATAACCATATCCCGTAAAATCCAATTTTGTCATTTTTGATCAATTTATCAGTCGAAATTTGAAAAATGTACCCACGTAACGGTTGTTTATGTAATGAGCCGAAAACATTTTTCTAGTAATTAGTATTAAAAGCATATAAACGATAACAGAGACGATATTAGTAGATAGGCTATAGGCATACTGGCTCACGCGGGTTCTGTGTCACCCCCCTGCCCTCTCAAAGTAACCCAGAACCCGTTCGGATTCTAAATCACCCAGAATGATCCAGAATCCGTAATCGAGAGAGTGGGAGAGCTTCCCTTACTCTCACGTGAACCAGAATGCCTATAGTGTTTTCTACTTTTTTTTTCTTTATTTTCTTTGCAAATGTTTACAGGAGTGATAGAAGAATTTTATGAGTTTGACGGTGTGAAGTGCGCAGGCAGTCTTGTACTTTTAAAACATAATCATCTCTCATTTGCTTGAAACCAATCATGTCTACTGCATACTCCATCTTGGAATGAGTGTTGAAACGAAAGTGTGTTGGATAATATGCTGTTTAGACAAGCTTCTTTATATCCCCACTGATGGGATTGTACTGAACGATGCGATCGTGTAAGATCATGCAATAAGCTGAAGTGTTAGCTGGAAAGTCTTTTTTTAGACTCAAACTCTAGACGTACTTCGACAGGAGCGCTCTTTATAGATTCGTTTTGCCGTGAACAGTCAATAACTATGAGTGGTTCAAGGTTGATAAATTCAGACTTTGTCAGCAGTGGCTGTGGGTCTCTTCCATAGTAGGTGATTTGAAAATTGGCATACATATCATAGAGAACAGCGAACTGATTCTTAGATATGTCGAGATTCTTACTGTTATATGGATAATATTGAGAATTCAAGAAAAGTCTCACATTACTAATCTCACAATGGTCAAATCGACTGGCATTTTCAGTTTTCAAATTTTTTTCTTGGTTTGTAGTCCGAGAATGACAAAACGAGGTTTTTCTAACTGATTTGAAATTTTCACTGTCCAGACATGTTTATTCGTGCTCGGAAGTAAAGGATATTCAAATAACTCCCAAGATCGATAGCACATAGAGATAGGATTATCTTTGCCAATGAAATTCAGCAGCTGGATCTTTTGTTTATCAGATGCAATAACATATGGCATTAACCACTCTATCTTCGTTATTTTTACCTGGTAGTTTTCATATGTAGTTACACTATTTGCTACAGTACATTCTTGAATTATTGCATTCAAGTCATTTCTTGATCTTGTGAGAATGAGTTCATGCTTCACATTAACTATAATTTTTTTATAGTCTTCTGCAAAGCCCAAGATCACACTCAGAGGAATGGAAACGTCAAAGTTGCCGTGTGCATCTACCAAAGTTTTGCTTTCTTCTCTAACGTCAAGCCAGCCTGCACTTTCTAACATGAGAGTGTGATTCGGATTGAATGATCTCCATCCTTTCATGAGACTGCTTAAACCAACATTTTTACTTTTATCTATCTCCACAGCATTAATTTCGTAACGAATTTCATCAAACAAATGGCAAATGCCATTGTTCACGAATTTAGTTTTATTTAGTGCTGTTCCATCTGGTTTTTGCAGTTTTCCACATACATGGATAGAACTGCGCTATGGTAAGAGACATAGATCTTGATGTTGGATAGAAATACGAATTTCATCACTATTATCAAAGCTTAGTGTCGAGTAAGGTTGCTGTGCGTGAACCTCGTAATGAGCAATAGACTCATCGAATATGACACCTGATTGAATGCTTAGAATTTCGTCCATTTTTCTGGAAGCAGCAGAGAATTATACACGTGAATTTTCTCCACGAACTTTTAGACCTAGGCTTCTGAGGAACTGAATGCTCTTCAGTGTTAACGGTTTGAGTTTCTTCGGTCGACTGATGACCGATTGACATGTTGGTTGACTTATATGCACTCTAGAATTGTAAACGATGCCCATTATACAGATTTGATGTGGAGTCTAATAGTAATTTCTTCTCCACGGAAATTCACTAAATTTCCATCTTGATCTACGATTTGAATTTGAAGATAATCTATGCACTCGACACTGAGTGGTAGATATATGACTTGAGATGGAACTTCCAAGATTTTATATCCTGGTGGAACTCTGGGAAAGAACTCATGAATTGTATGAACTTTTTTGTTGTTGATGTAAGCATCTGCGGTAATATTGCACTCCACTCTGAGTGCGTTGATTTTCAATATTTTCAAAGGTAAATCAGAACTGTGATGAGTTTTTTCCTTGAGAATGCGAGGAGTAAAGCCAAGAAGACGACCTATTGAATCGTGAGGAGTGAGATCTAACGAATGACTGCAATTAATTTCACTTCTGAGAGTATTGTTGTTAGCTCTCAAAGAAAATTCAATTCCTTTAGATTTCAAAGTTTCTTGTAAAAATTTATTAATAGCATTAATCTCGTAATTGCCAGTAGGGATAGTGATAATATTTCCATTCACATGAAGTTTATTATTCGAATAGTCCACATTGGGAATCGAGTTGAATGTTAAAAGTTCAACTAAATCCAAAACAAAATTTTTATGCTGAGGTAGTCCAATTGAAGTAAAATATTGTGCTTCTAGAACAGAAGATTTTCCTGAAAGACTCAAAGTGAAACTGTCCTCCATGACTGATTGGAAGAGAATGATTCCCATTCGTTTGCAATCTTCTCTTTTATAGTCTTCCGGTTAAAAATTGAAGACAAAGATGGCCACAAATTAATGAGTCAAAATTTTGATATCTTTTATAGTTATATTTTACTTCTTTCACGTTGAAATATAACATAAGCTCTATGGGAGGTTTCAGATCACTAAAACTGTCAAAGTAAATTGCTTTGGAACCATGTTTTCGATAACACACCCAGTGAGTGCCTTTATTTTTCATGTCATCCAAGTTAACAATAGCAGATTAATTACTCCATGGACCATCGGAAGGCAGATTATTTCTCATAAAAACACCTCGGAAATGTGGAATTTGCAACATACGAGCATATTTTAGAAGATCATAGTGAGTCAGTGGACGATTTGGCAAAGTTAAATCGAAGTTTCTTTTTTTTAGTAAGTTGACCATGACCAACATGAGGTTTCATAAATAATCCCATTCCAGTTTTATATGGTTTAAGATAGAGACCTTCGCCTAAAGCAATAGCTTCCATTGCCTTATTATGTCTCTTACTTTCTTCATGATTTTTCTGTGCAGCTTTAGCATCATTTACTGCTTTAGCTATTCCTGCAGCTCCCCCTGCCAGAGCACCGGTCGCACTTAATTCTGCGAACAGCGGTATGAGAAACGGAAGAACTCCACCAATTTTTTATGGAATTGGAAGAACACGTGGAATGATAACTTTCCTCTTACCTTCAACTTTCTTAACAGCTTGACGTGCACCTTTCAAGGCGGATTGAATAACCTTGCGGGAACATTTACTTGGTGACATTGATTTTTTAGCAGCCGTCACTAACTTACTAAATTTTAGACCCATTCTAGTTATTCCTTTTAATTTCATAGCATTTGTAACAGCAAAAGCATATGCTTTTTCACCAAGACTGGCATCCTTGGCTTTAACACGTTGCCAAGCTTTATCAACGAGCTTCATGTCAGCTGCTTTACGGTCTCCATTTTTATCAGAGTACACTATGTCATGTTCTTTGCATGCCTGATCAAGCGGATTAATTCCAGGATCACCTCTTTTCAATCGTTTTTTCAATTTAGTTCCGGGACCACAGTATTGATATCCAGGAAGATGCATTTCAATCGGCAAGTTATTGGTCACTTTATCAAGCAATCCATAACCTGTTGGTTGTTTTCGATATTTATGTACGATCAACTCTCTTCGAGTGTTGTTTTATAACTAAAGATCAAAATATAAGACATGCGTTTATATTTCCACAGTTCAATATCAAACTAGACTTTCACACGTGAACATGGATTTTAACGAGCAGAACGTCAAAATCCCCGTCACAAACTTTGATTTCGGAAAACAGAAGAGAAGGAAGCGTCATGGAGAATTACTACCTGATACTATACGAGCAGTATTTTGCGGGCCATCTAACTGTGGAAAAACAAATAGTTTATTGGCTCTAATTACACATCCCAATGGTCTTAGCTTTGAAAATTTGTATGTATACTCTAAATCCTTGAATCAGCCAAAGTATCAATTTCTCGAAAAAGTTTTGGAACCGATAAAAGGTGTATCATATCTACCTTTTAGTGAGCATGAATCTGTAGTATCTCCCGATGAAGCCCAACCAAATTCAATTATGATTTTTGATGATGTGGCTTGTGACAAGCAGGACAACGTCAGAGCATTTTTCTATATGGGAAGACATAAATGTGTAGACAGCTTCTATCTATGTCAGTCGTACGCTCATATACCGAAACACCTCGTAAGGGACAATATTAATATGTTAGTAATTTATCGTCAAGACGATGTTAATCTAAAACATATCTATGAAGATCATGTCAATACTGATTTAACTTTCAATGAATTTCGAAATCTTTGTTCTGAATGCTGGAAGAATGATAAGTATGGAATTGTTGTTGTCGACAAAGATAGTGATGGATGATGGTAGATACAGAAAAGGATTTGACTGTTTTGCAATAAAAAAGAAGTTATGAATCCGAAACTTACAGTTCAATTGTAGACAGCATCTCGTTAGCATGTCAGACTTAAGAAAGAAAAGAATATTCTCAGCGAGCTCTTGCGAGCACGTGAGGCTATTAATCAAAAATACTCTTTATTGAAAAAGGAGAGAGAAGATTTTGAAAAAGTTATTGGTGATACATTGAAACCAGTCATTACACCACTCGAGAAGCTCGTCGATTCGAAAGTCGAAAGCTTGCCACCTTCTAATCACATTTTGAATATAGACAGCAACAGGAAACCGAGGAAGAAATTGAGATTCGATCGATCAAGTTATATAGTAAATGATATAAATGAGTCAGGTTCCGCATATGATGATGATGATGATGCAGATTTTTCTTCGATGGATGGCACAATGATGAATTCAACATTCAAATCTGCGCTTGAAGGAAATGAATCAAGTGACTTTTTATCATTGTTAAATGAAAATCGCAGCAAAATCGATAACATATACGGAGTACGGAACGTCAATGGAGTGTATATGATTGGCGATTCAGAAATTCAATTTCATGATAAAATGGTAAAAGTGAGAGATAAAAGTTATCCTAAAAGTGGGGGTCTAATGGAATTACTCTTCAAGAAACAACCAGATGACAATCTTATAAGTTCAACAGATCGAAAAAATTATCACAGCATCCTGGAAGCATCAAATGCTCATCGGAAAAGATACAGCAAAGATGAGAGTATACGCACTTCGAAGAGTAGAAAATATATGAATATCATAGGACCCATGTTCCGCAGCGATCGTAAAAATAAATCCACAACCGGAAGAGGCCTCATACCTAAATATAAAATAGCAAAGAAAAATTCTTCTATAGATCTAGTCTACTGGGATGATCCAAACGAGCTTATCGAGCGACTGCGATTATTAGTTGCGGAACGATCTGCTGGAAATAACAATCACGAAAATGAAATACAATCGATCATTGAGGAACTATGTGAAGCTGGACATATATATTGAAATGCATCTTTTCTTATAAGATCAGTAGCATCATGAGTCTCGACGTGTTCGGAAGAAAACTTGAGGGCACGCAAGAAGCGTGTCGCAGTCCACCAGGCATTGGTTATAATCTTACGTTAGATGGTAATTTTGATTTACAAAATAAAAGGTTATGTAACCTTGCTTATCCAAGTCAGCTTAGAGATGCAGTTACCTTGGAAGTGCTTCTGACAACTATAAGTAAAGAAGTTAGAAATCTAACTAACACAATGGCTGTAACGAAAGTTGACTTAGAGATTCCCATAAACACTCAATTAAATACAATCAATAAGGTTCTTTCCCATCTTAAAATTCGATTAGATAATCTTGAGACAAAATTGAAAGAATGCTTTGAAAAAAAAAAAATTCTGACTCAATAAAAGTTTTTCTTAAACCTTAAACATATTATCAAAAAAAAAATGGAGCGACAAAAAATAGCTGAAGAGTTGCACAAACCAGCTCGTCGCATCTACAAGCGAAGAAAATATGATATACGTGGAATAGATGAGACTTGGCAAGCTGATCTTGTAGAAATGATTCCATACACCAACGAAAACAAAAGTTTTCGCTACTTACTTACTGTCATAGATACATTTTCGAAGTATGCATGGGCCATACCAATCAAGTCAAAGAGTGGTAATGATGTTACTCTAGCTATGGAGTGAATACTGAAACAAGAACGCGTACCGACAAATCTACAAACTGACCAAGGAAATGAATTTTACAATTCAAACTTTCAGAAACTCATGAAGAAGTACAAGATAAACCTATACTCTTCGCATAGTAATCTTCATGCAAGCATATGTGAGCGTTTTAATAGAACATTAAAAAATGCAATGTGGATAGAGTTCAGCAAACAAGGGAGCTATAAATGGTGGGATATCCTGTCTGAGTTGGTGAAAGCTTACAATTCAAGAAAACATCGGACAATAGGAATTGAGTCTAAAAATGTTACGCAGGCAAATGAAAGAGAGGTCAAGAAGCATTTTCCAAATGAAAAGTTACCTGTGAAAAAACCGAAATTTAAAGTAGGAGATAAAGCGCGGATAAGTAAGATAAAACACGTTTTTGAAAAAGGTTATACACCAAATTGGTCTACTGAAATTTTCAAAATATCACGAGTTGTAAAAACAAATCCGGTAACTTATCATGTCAAAGATTATTATGATAAACCCATCTCTGGCGGCTTTTATGAAACGGAAATTCAGAAAACTATGTATCCAGAAATTTATCTAGTAGAAAAAGTTTTAAAGAAAAGTGGAAATAGTGCATATGTTAAATGGTTAGGCTTTAGTAATAAGCATAATAGTTGGATAGATAAAAAAAAATTATTTGATTTAGCCAAGATTTAACCAAAAATATTAATGTAAGCGCAATAATGTAGGTACTAGTAAATAAGAAAGCAATCATATTATATTATTGTATTTATTTATGTATTATTATGTACAAGTTTTAATCTGAATAAAATATGTATTATAATCAACGCAAGCTGCGTATTTCATTCAAACTTAAAGGAAGATCCACCCTGATATGTCAGAAATAAATTCATTTTATTTACAGTATTGGAGAGTCTGTCAAAAAACTCTTGATCTCTTAGGATGGCTGATGAAATCTTCTCTGGTAAAAAGATTTGAAAACTTTCGTCGAGTTCGGCTACGACCTTCGTACCGAATCTCGTCTTCACCTCCTTAAGTGCTGTCACCATGTACTGATGATCTTTTTCCAAGTCTGTTACTTTCTTCCTAGGCAAGAAGTCGCGTTCAGCAATCTTATTAAGTGTAGATAGATCCATTCTGGAAAAAGTAAAAAAATAAGAACTTCTAATAGAGAAAAGATTTGCTAGAGCAAAAAAAAAAATAAAATTGGTGAGAATTAACTGTGAACTTACTTAGAAATTTAGTTGAGTCTTGGTTTCTTCCCGCAATGATGATAATTCTCGAACTCTTCGATTGCTCGAATGTGCTCCTCGTCGTGGTCTGTCTGTTGATATAGTTCATTCCCCACCACAATTTCTGTCCTTTCCATTGCCTCCTGTAATATATCCCTTTTCTCTCCTCCCTCAGAGCGTATCCCATCCATTGATGGATCCCAGTCATGCATAAACTCCTCTAACACATCATATTCAATTCTGATTTGTTCACCTTCATTGTCATAAAGTGTCATCCCCTCTCGCCTTTCACCATTTTCATTGGCTGCATCACCCCCACCTCGTATTTCCCCCTCTCTTTCATCTTCTGTAACATCCATCTCCACTCGCGTTGCTCCACTTTCATTGGATACTTCATACCCCCTCTCCACTTCCATCCCTACCACCATTTCTTGTTTTTCAGCATCCTCCTCTATTCGAAGTGCAGCTTGCGCCATCTGCTCATCCATGATTCGAAAATGACCCCAAGGTAAAGTATCTGTACTCTGAGGCAATAAGAATCTCTTATCATCGTGAGGACTAAGAGCAATTTTATTCTGTCTTTCAGTATGCACTATGTGCAATTTTGAACGAATGTTGCATTGATCACGTTTTACAATAATAAGATCCTGAAAACATCTTCTATAATCCTCGAAAGTTATTGTCTTCTTCACAACGCTGGATTTTATACCTATGCAAGCGGCCGTCGAACAGCTCCTCGCGGAGCGAGACCACGCGGGTACGGGAACCGGCCAGCTACTTCAGCAGCAGGCCAGAAGCCGCCCACGCTCGCGCCCCGGCTCAGGCAGGACCGCGAGCCGTAGCGCCACTCCTACCGGCAATCCACAGTGGTGCTGGTACCACCGAACCCACGGCCAGCAAGCTACCAAGTGCAGGCCTCCCTGCTCGTTTCTCAGCTCGGGAAACTAGATGCGTGAGCCCCGTGTCAGACGGCGGAGGTTTGCGCGTTTACGGAAAACCGCCTGCACCAATACGAGAAGGCCACTCGTCTCAAGTTCCTGGCGGACACAGGTTCGGTCATCTCGCTTCTGCCACGTTCTGTTTTTAAGCAGTTCCGGCACCGACAACAACTCACGCTTCATGCAGCTAATGCGTCGCCCATCTCGACATACGGCACGCATAAGCTGGCGTTGGACCTTTTCCTGCGACGCCCGTATTCTTGGGAATTCACCATCGCCAACGTACAGACTCCGATCCTCGGAGCCGATTTCCTGGCCCATCACGGTCTCGCAGTCGACCTTAAGAGCAAGCGTCTTATCGACACGACGACCTTGCTCTCAACTCCAGGCTCTCTGGCGGTCCCGGCGATCCACAGCGTCTCGCTCGTCGCCCCAGCAGACTACTCACACCGTTACGCCGAGCTACTTCTGGAGTACAGCGACCTGACGTCTCCGGGTGGTTCCACCGCCAAACTGCCTGACCTGCCAGCGACTCTGCATATCGAGACTACCGGGCCTCCCGTCGCCGAGCGCCCCCGGAGACTCACAGGGCCGCGTCTCGCCGCAGCTAAAGCCGAGTTCGACCGGCTGCTGGCCCAAGGAGTAATCCGGCCTTCGTCCAGCGATTGGGCCAGCCCACTGCACCTAGTGGAAAAGGCCGACGGTACTTTTCGAGTCACTGGGGACTACAGGAGCCTCAACGCTCGTACCAAGCCGGAACGGTACCCCTTGCCGGTTGTCGAAGATCTCCTACAGGAGCTACACGGTAAGGTTTTTACCGTCGTCGACCTGCGGAAGGCGTACTACCAGTTTGCCATAGCACCTGAGGACGTTACGAAGACCGTCATCACCACGCCCTTCGGCCTCTTCGAGTTTGTCAGCTCTTCACTCGGTCTGAAGGGTGCGGCTCAAGCATTGCAGCGGGCTATGGACCATCTCTTACGTCCGTACCCGTTCGCGAAGTGCTATCTCGACGACATAATTATCGCCTCCGAGGACCACGAGCAACACTCGAAGCACGTCCGCATCATCTTCGACGTACTGAGAGCCGCCGGTTTACGCATCCACCCGGCCAAATGCTTCCTTGGAAAAAGCCAGGTGACGTACCTTGGCTACATAGTGTCCGAGGACGGATTCAACCCCCCCGACACCAAGGTTCGAGCGATCCAGAATTTCACGAAGCCGCAGACGTCGATCTCACTGCGCCGATACTTGGGCATTGTAAACTACTACAGGCGATGCATACCCAAGGCCGCCGAGATTCTGGCTCCAATGAACGACCTTTTAAAAGCCCTTCCGCCTAAGAAAAAGGCCATTCCGCTTGTCTGGTCACAGAAAGCAAACGAGGCGTTTGCACGCAGCAAAGAGGCCATAGCCTCAGCGGCCCGAACGACCTTCCTCAGGCCCGACACCCCACTCCGCCTGAACACCGACGCCTCGGACACAGCCCTGGGAGCAGCTCTAGAACAGGAACACCCCAAAGGAACCTGGAGACCCTTAGGTTTTTTCTCTAGAAAGCTGACGTCCACAGAGACACGCTACAGCCCGTACGACCGGGAACTCCTGGGCGCCGTCGAGGCAGTGAAACACTTCCAGCAGATCCTGGAAGGTCGTCCTTTCACGCTTTGGACAGATCATAAGCCGTTAACGCGCGCACCGGACCAGCGCGCAGACAAGGCGTCACCCAGGCGGGCACGCCATATCGATTACCTCCTCCAGCACAACGTCACGCTGGACTTCATTCCAGGAGAGGAGAACATAGTCGCCGACGCATTATCACGTGTCGAGACGATCGGCATGCCGTCGATCCTCGATCCGGCCACGATCGCCAAAAATCAGCGGTCCGACACCGAGATGCCTCAACTAAATTTGGCCACTAAGGCTATTGCAGGCCCTCGATATAGAAGGCCATACGATCCACTGCGAGACGACGACAGACCTCGAGGTGGCGATAAGCGAGTCAGAGCAGTATCGGCTTGGCTCTCGTGCCGCTCGCACGCTACGACCAAGCCCGCTCTGCGACCGCTGTAAATACAATAAAGACTATCTACTCGACTTCTCGTCTTTGCGTCAATCTCTCTCCCTTCCTGAGGAATGATTACCAAATATCTATATATATATGAAAAATGGCCGACGACGGAGTATTCTGCCATAGGTCGCATGATAGATTTTAAGTTCCAAAAATAATATATAAAATGCTACTACTTACATAGGCGTCAGGCCATGGCGTGCGCGGGTCACATATGAGCGCCGCTTTGAGGGTACGATGAAAACGCTCCACCATACCGTTGGACTGCGGGTGGTAGGGAGTGGTACGTTGACGGCTGCAGCCGATGAGCTGGGTGAGGGCGCTGAACAGCTTACCCTCGAACTGCGGTCCTTGGTCAGAGGTGATCGTCAGTGGCGTGCCGAAATAGCAGATCCAGTGGTCGACCAGGGCCTTGGCTGCGGTGGTGGCCAGCTGATCCGGGACTGGAATGGCGGTGGGCCACCTGGTGAATCGGTCGACGACTGTGAAGCAATATTGCATGCCGTTAACGAGCGGCAGCTTGATAAAATCGATGTGCAGGTGGTCGAATCGGGCGTCCGGAGTGGCGAAATCACCCAACGCTGCACGATTGTGACGGTTGACCTTGGCACGCTGACAAGGCTGGCATTCACGAGCCCATCGTGCGGAGTCCTTCTTCATCCCTGGCCAGAAGAATTTCTGGGACACCAGGCGTGACGTCGCCCTGATGCTAGGATGAGCGAGGTCGTGAATGACGTCGAAAGCCGTCTTTCGGAGCGGGCCCGGTAGGTAAGGCCTGACCACGCCTGTCGTCGTCTCGCAGTGGATCGTATGGCCTTCTATATCGAGGGCCTGCAATAGCCTTAGTGGCCAAATTTAGTTGAGGCATCTCGGTGTCGGACCGCTGATTTTTGGCGATCGTGGCCGGATCGAGGATCGACGGCATGCCGATCGTCTCGACACGTGATAATGCGTCGGCGACTATGTTCTCCTCTCCTGGAATGAAGTCCAGCGTGACGTTGTGCTGGAGGAGGTAATCGATATGGCGTGCCCGCCTGGGTGACGCCTTGTCTGCGCGCTGGTCCGGTGCGCGCGTTAACGGCTTATGATCTGTCCAAAGCGTGAAAGGACGACCTTCCAGGATCTGCTGGAAGTGTTTCACTGCCTCGACGGCGCCCAGGAGTTCCCGGTCGTACGGGCTGTAGCGTGTCTCTGTGGACGTCAGCTTTCTAGAGAAAAAACCTAAGGGTATCCAGGTTCCTTTGGGGTGTTCCTGTTCTAGAGCTGCTCCCAGGGCTGTGTCCGAGGCGTCGGTGTTCAGGCGGAGTGGGGTGTCGGGCCTGAGGAAGGTCGTTCGGGCCGCTGAGGCTATGGCCTCTTTGCTGCGTGCAAACGCCTCGTTTGCTTTCTGTGACCAGACAAGCGGAATGGCCTTTTTCTTAGGCGGAAGGGCTTTTAAAAGGTCGTTCATTGGAGCCAGAATCTCGGCGGCCTTGGGTATGCATCGCCTGTAGTAGTTTACAATGCCCAAGTATCGGCGCAGTGAGATCGACGTCTGCGGCTTCGTGAAATTCTGGATCGCTCGAACCTTGGTGTCGGGGGGGTTGAATCCGTCCTCGGACACTATGTAGCCAAGGTACGTCACCTGGCTTTTTCCAAGGAAGCATTTGGCCGGGTGGATGCGTAAACCGGCGGCTCTCAGTACGTCGAAGATGATGCGGACGTGCTTCGAGTGTTGCTCGTGGTCCTCGGAGGCGATAATTATGTCGTCGAGATAGCACTTCGCGAACGGGTACGGACGTAAGAGATGGTCCATAGCCCGCTGCAATGCTTGAGCCGCACCCTTCAGACCGAGTGAAGAGCTGACAAACTCGAAGAGGCCGAAGGGCGTGGTGATGACGGTCTTCGTAACGTCCTCAGGTGCTATGGCAAACTGGTAGTACGCCTTCCGCAGGTCGACGACGGTAAAAACCTTACCGTGTAGCTCCTGTAGGAGATCTTCGACAACCGGCAAGGGGTACCGTTCCGGCTTGGTACGAGCGTTGAGGCTCCTGTAGTCCCCAGTGACTCGAAAAGTACCGTCGGCCTTTTCCACTAGGTGCAGTGGGCTGGCCCAATCGCTGGACGAAGGCCGGATTACTCCTTGGGCCAGCAGCCGGTCGAACTCGGCTTTAGCTGCGGCGAGACGCGGCCCTGTGAGTCTCCGGGGGCGCTCGGCGACGGGAGGCCCGGTAGTCTCGATATGCAGAGTCGCTGGCAGGTCAGGCAGTTTGGCGGTGGAACCACCCGGAGACGTCAGGTCGCTGTACTCCAGAAGTAGCTCGGCGTAACGGTGTGAGTAGTCTGCTGGGGCGACGAGCGAGACGCTGTGGATCGCCGGGACCGCCAGAGAGCCTGGAGTTGAGAGCAAGGTCGTCGTGTCGATAAGACGCTTGCTCTTAAGGTCGACTGCGAGACCGTGATGGGCCAGGAAATCGGCTCCGAGGATCGGAGTCTGTACGTTGGCGATGGTGAATTCCCAAGAATACGGGCGTCGCAGGAAAAGGTCCAACGCCAGCTTATGCGTGCCGTATGTCGAGATGGGCGACGCATTAGCTGCATGAAGCGTGAGTTGTTGTCGGTGCCGGAACTGCTTAAAAACAGAACGTGGCAGAAGCGAGATGACCGAACCTGTGTCCGCCAGGAACTTGAGACGAGTGGCCTTCTCGTATTGGTGCAGGCGGTTTTCCGTAAACGCGCAAACCTCCGCCGTCTGACACGGGGCTCGCGCATCTAGTTTCCCGAGCTGAGAAACGAGCAGGGAGGCCTGCACTTGGTAGCTTGCTGGCCGTGGGTTCGGTGGTACCAGCACCACTGTGGATTGCCGGTAGGAGTGGCGCTACGGCTCGCGGTCCTGCCTGAGCCGGGGCGCGAGCGTGGGCGGCTTCTGGCCTGCTGCTGAAGTAGCTGGCCGGTTCCCGTACCCGCGTGGTCTCGCTCCGCGAGGAGCTGTTCGACGGCCGCTTGCAGGGTATCGAGTCGCTTCCCGAGGGTAGCGGTGCTGTCCTCCTTCGGTTGCCTGCTCGGCGATGCGGATGAGCGTGGCCGACGGGCGGTTACGGCGGCGACTGTTGGATCGCCCGTGGCGAGCTCGTCTGCTATAGAGGCCAGATCGCCGAGATCGTCAGTCTTAAGAACCTTCAGCAAACGGCTCACGTTGGGCGGCAGCAAGTCGAACCATTTTACCCGCAGGGCGTTATCCGTGACGGCCGTACCAGCGAGAGACTGCATCTGGCGGAGAAGCTGAGACGGCTTCTTATCGCCAAGCTGGAGCTCTGAAAATAAGCGATGGATCTGTTGGTCGGAAGAGTAGGTCAGGCTCGACGTGATCGCCTGCTTCAGATGCTCATACCGGCCGGTGTCCGGCGGGTTGGTCAAAACGTCGGCCACCTCTTGGAGGACGTCGTGTGTGAGGTGGGTGACTACCAGGTTATATTTCGAGCGGTCCGAGCGGATCTGGTTGACCTCGAACGCCGACTCGACCTGGAGGAACCAGACCCTTGGGTCAAACTTCCAGAATAACGGCAGGGAGCACTTGGATGCTATTTCGACGTTCGCGCCGTTGCCGTTCGCGCCGTTGCCGTTCGTGCCAGCATCGCTCGCGTTGTCGGAGTTATCCGGGGGGGCCATGGCTCCTTGTAGCGGTGTGTGTAGCTGCGATGTTGTAGGACGCCGTGTAGAGCTCGGCAGTCAGCGAAACGGCGTTGCGTCGTCAGCGGCGAGCGCTTGACGGTACGTGCGGCGGCTGCTGCTCTGCGATGGGGCGGAGGCACTCGGCGACGTCTGCTACTCTGCTCTGGTCCGCGGCGGCTGCTGCTCTGCGCTAGTCAGTGGCGACGGCGCACGGTGGCGCGCGCGGCTGCTGCTGCTCTGCGTTAGTCTGCGACGGCGGCGCTTGGTGGCGCGCGCGGCAGTTGCTGCTCTGCGTTTGTTCGCGACGGTGGCGCTTGGTGGTGCACGCGGCGGTTGCTAATCAGCGTCGAGTGGGGGGGGGGGGGGAGAGAACCGCTCCCAAGACAACCGGAACCACGTGGGCCGCACGAAGGCGGCAAAATCAACGAGCCGGCGACTTCCAAGAAACCGCGGAAGCCGGACAAATGCCTCAATTCTCGGTAAAGCCGAGAAAGAGAGATCGCGATGCCTGGGCAGGAAAAAATGCCCAGGGAAAGGATTCGCTTTCGCAGACGTGCGAGGCTGCTGAAATGTCGCGACGACTGTTGCGAGGCGACTTTTCCGCGATTGAAAGCGCGAGAGTTTTACTTCGCGAAAAGACGGAGGAACGCTCGATTGCGAGATTCGCTCGAACCGCTCGCGGCTCTCGTGAATGAAAGTAATGCGAGTTAGTCCGAAAGTACGAAAACTTAGGGCTGCTCGAGGAGACGTCCTGCGAGACAGCGTGCTACGAGGGGCAAATAGCGAGCCCGTGAAAACGCGCACTTCGTTCTCTCACCTTGTTAAAATCACGTCGGGGTCACCACTTTGGGAATCATTCCTCAGGAAGGGAGAGAGATTGACGCAAAGACGAAAAGTCGAGTAGATAGTCTTTATTGTATTTACAGCGGTCGCAGAGCGGGCTTGGTCGTAGCGTGCGAGCGGCACGAGAGCCAAGCCGATACTGCTCTGACTCGCTTATCGCCACCTCGAGGTGGGGGAGAAGCGAGCCCGAAGATGGCCGCCTCTGCCGAGCTAGTACAGCTCCCGAGGACAGAGGCGCTGCTTGCGGCGATGAACCGGGGGCGCCACAGATATACGCTTTCTCATGTTAACGAGAAAAGCATGGCAGACGAAAGAGTAACTTTTTTACTAGCGCCATTGCTGCCGTCATGATAGTTTTTTTCCACAACCGAAACATGATTGTTTTTATTCATTATAATAATTCATTTATATATTTATTTTTCAGCACTGCTGGTCAAAAGAGAAAAACATTTAACCTACTAGATCCTCCCGAAGAATAAAAAATCCATTTTTATTACTGATTATTTTATAATTATTCATTAAGCATTATTTAGAATAATATTTCTATTTAAAATATATTCCGATTAATTTTTTGATAAAATTCCTTACAGTTGACTGACTTTGTATGCCAAGAATGATTCAGTGAAGCCGTTTGATCTTGGAAATATTACAGAGATATTTCAGAAACATTTCATGCAATATTATGCTAAACATTTCTGAAATATTTCTGAAATATTCCAAGAAAGATTCGGAAAAGCCGTTCTATGTTGGAAATATTACAGAGATATTTCAGAAACATTTCATGCAATATTATGCTAAACATTTCTGAAATATTTCTGAAATATTCCAAGAAAGATTCAGAAAAGCCGTTCTATGTTGGAAATATTATAGAGATATTTCAGAAACATTTCATGTAATATTACGCTAAACATTTCTGAAATATTTCTGAAATATTACAAGAAAGATTCAGAAAAGCCGTTCTATGTTGGAAATATTACAGAGATATTTCAGAAACATTTCATGTAATATTACGCTAAACATTTTTGAAATATTTCTGAAATATTCCAAGAAAGATTCAGAAAAGCCGTTCTATGTTGGAAATATTACAGAGATATTTCAGAAACATTTCATGTAATATTACGCTAAATATTTTTGAAATATTTCTGAAATATTCCAAGAAAGATTCAGTAAAGCAGTTTGATGTTGGAAATATTACATAGATATTTCAGAAACATTTCATGTAATATTACGCAAAACATTTCTGAAATATTTCAGAAATATTCCGTGAAATATATCTTTATATAGTAATGTTTATAATTTGGAATATTTACTTAATATTTCGGATATATTTCATGAAATATTACACGAAATATTCATGAAATATTTCTTGAACATTACATGAAATATTACAATGCCCCATATAGGCGGACATAACAATATTACAGTAATATTTCACTGAAATATTTCTGTAATATTTCAAATCTTACAAGAAATATTACAGTTATATTTAGGAAATATTTCATGCTGTGTGGGTAGCTTCAGAGAGAGAGAGAGAGAGAGAGAGAGAGAGAAACGTTTTTTTCAAGACTTAGCGCGGAAATATTTAAAATGATTAGCGAGATATGTATATATATATATCCTATACAATTGCTAGTTTTAATTTATAAATAGTATTCATAATTTTTTATGATTTAATAAGAATTTATTTATTTATTTTTAGAGCTCCTTCGAATCTACAACTACATCTGTTAAAGAGATATTAAAATATGGGACACCCCCAGGCCCAATATCTCCACGATCAACGGATTCTTTTGAAATCGAGTTATCACCAAATACAATCATACAACCACCGCTATCAGTATACATAACATCATCTCCTTTTTATCCTCAAGTTGGTGATATGCCCCTACCACCTTCCCCTCTCAGAGAGACCTTCACACCACCACCTGCTCCATCATCACCACGACCATTATCACCCGCATTATCATTACTCGCTCCACCATCACCTGCATCACCACCGTCACCCACACCTCAATCAGATACATCCTACAATCCAGAAATCCCACCACCATATATACCCGGACCTCCACCCATAACATTTCAACCGTTTATTCCAGATCCCAATGATTCTTCTATCCTCCCTTCCCTTTTACCCCTATCCTCTAAACTATCCTCTTCATCAACAACAGCGTGTACTTCTCCTACTTACCTCCCACCTCTCCTAGATATAAACAAATTTTAAAAGATTAAGAAAAATGCTGTTTCTGATATATGCGAGAGGTTAAACATCTAGCAGATAGTACTCATAAGAAGAAGGTGTACAAAAAAAGTAGCTAAGAGAAAAAGAAAAGAAAAGGTTAAAAAAAGAACTATCTGGCTTCCTCTAGTTTTAGATATATAAATATATATATATATATATATATATATATATATATATATATATATATATATATATATATATATATATATATATTGAAACGGACAAACTATGTGTCGATATGGGAGATGCGAAATCGCAGAGGGTTGGCCCTGTAAAAGATGCGCGGAGTGCAGTTGATCCTCTAGAACGTCCGATTACTCCGGCCGAAGCGGAAGTGATCTTCGGTTAGACCCCTAAGTCTTACAGATGCCGCGATGCAATGTGTGCAAGCTATTCGAGTTGTTGCCTGGAGGGAGACTCAGGGGGTGGGGGAGAAAAAGGCCCCAATGACTCTGCACCCGGGTAGCCGGAGCTAGCAACCTTCAGGGTGCGCGTCCAAGGGTCGAAAAGCCTACGGACGTCACCCCGGATGAAAGTCAATACGTTGACAGGCACGGCTCGAGAGGTGAGCTTGTCGAGTATTAAACTCCGGTTTGGTAGTGTTAGGAGATGTTTAAAGAAGTGTTAGAATTTATATATTTTAAAGGGTTTATTATTAATTCAATGTATCGACATAGGATTGCGTTAAGTTTGATTCAATTCTAGGGTGGACTTGGCTATATAGAGTGGGGTAAGATTAGCCCACTCTAATAAGCGTTGCAGCTAGAGAGAGGATGACTGCTCTGTGACCGCACGGATGCTTATATACCCGAGCTCGTGCTCTCACTTGAGTGTTATATGTCTCGACGCCACCTGTGGGTCGAGTTTGTAACTCTTTGCTTAATTCTTATGGTAACACGTGTGCCGGTATGTCGGTACTCGCGTCCTTCTCTTACCTCTTATCATTATATGATATGCCGTCTCAATATATATATATATATATATATATATATATATATATATATATATATATATATATATATATATATATATATATGTATATATATATAGTTCATAAGTGAATATTGTTTAAATATAAATATATTTTTTTACCAATATAATGTAATAATAGATTTAAGAGTACATTTTAAGTGACACTTGTATTATGACAAAGTTATTATTATATACCTACAACTATTTTATACCTATTTTATACGTTAAATAATTTTTTTATAAAATGCTATAATTTGTATATAATGTGTTAATTTATTTATATATATTATTAATATTCTTTATATCAATAGTTTTGAATATTCCCGCGCTAAATCGAAAAAAAAATCTCGAATCAGTGATGGGCCATGACCGTCTTAAGATAGTCATGACAATTACAATATTTTTATGACATCATAACCTGACGTGACATCATGTTAGAGTACCACTATATAGTACCACTATATGTTAACTCTATGACGAATGCTCAAGACTCTTTGAAGCAAGTTTGCGCATGCGTACTTTCTCTCTCGTCGATCCATACTATGCGAGGGAACATTTAAATTGAGATGTAAACACAGTAGATGTTTTAAGTGCATATATATATATATATATATATATATATATATATATATATATATATATATATATATATTTCTTTATTACTTGTAAACTAAAATATTTTATTATGTAAATAATGTTTTAAATTAAAGACATTCTTGAGTAGAAATAATATTAAAAAATTTTTAAATATAAAAAAAGTTATAGCAGAATACTTAATAATATTATTCTTTACCTGTATGCATTGAAATACTTTTTTCTCGTTTCAGAGTATATATAAAGCTAATTGTTTTTACAGAGCAGTCATTTCTCGCATGACTAGCAAGATGCGAGCTACTGTAGACGAGTGCCGGTAACACATGGACGTCTTGGAAGAGGCGGAAAAACTACCATCCACGAAACCTACAGATCAAATTAGAGTAGAACGCTGGATACCGCAGTGTACTTTATCTTTAAAGACTTTTCACCGAGTACTTAGGGACAAAAGGCTTTCAGTACCACAAAAGCAAGTTATATTACATGGTATAGCTAAAATTGAGTCTATGAGAGTTCGGTCTAAAAGCACTATCAAAACTGGTAGCGGTATTGAACCGAACTTAGAATTAGCGCACGAGTTCGTTAGATTGATATAGATAGCGCTTTTAATAGCCGAATGCGGACATGTATTGTAGTAAATCTAGTATATATTGATGTACAGAGTTTTTTAAAAGATGCATCAATTTTATTTGCTCAACGCATAAAAGTCATTTTAAAAAAGAATGATACAGCTATGAAAATCAATACAGTTCTGCCCTGCAAATTCAAAAAGATTGTGAAAAACGTAGACGGAAAAGTAGATAAAGAAGAAAGTATTGAAACTAAGCATTTCAATACTCAAAACACTGAAATTTTGTTAGCATCAACCCCAAAACAGTGGTTTATCGATCACGTTATAAATTCTCTTCTGACTGATATAGAAGAATTTGAGACGAGAGATTCTGGGTGGACATTAGATTCCATAAATAATATTCAAATTGATATAAATAAGTTCAGTCCTTTGCGTGCCGGTAGTTCATACATACCTCTTCCATCATTTTCGAGCTTAAAAAAGCTTGTGTAAATGTTCAAAATACAGATAATCAATGTTCTAAATAGACAATATTGTTGGCTTTACATCTTGTTAAGCGAAAAAATCATCCAAACAGGGTGAAAAATTATTTTTCGTACAAGAATGAGTTAAGTATGGAAGGTATAGAGTTTCCGGTTTCGTTGAGAAAAATATCAAAGTTTGAAAAACAGAACAGTACAATATCTGTCAATGTTTTTGGTCTGAATGATAAAAGTATTGTACCTCTATACTTAAAATCTGAAAAGCAAGTTAATCATATTAACGTTCTAATGGTTAATAAAGAGTTCGAGAATAATGTGGATGAACATAAATCAGATTTTCATTATGTATATATAAAAAATCTTTCAAGATTAGTGAGTGATAAACTATCTCATAGAAAAAGAAAAGGTATATATGTGATAGATATTTAAACTTCTTTTTCAATGAACAGAGTTGTAACGTCCTAAACTATAGTCTGTTGTAAATTTTAATAATTTGAAATATAATCGAAATTCGCACAGGCTGGTCAATGAAAAGCGAATATCCGCACAAAGAGGAATCGCGGAGAATAAGGATGTGTGCCTACATCCATGTAAGATATGATTGATGGAAAGGGTAAGAAAAGTGGGAGCCTGGTTGCTAGGCGACGTTAGCGGTGCGAGGCCGAGCCGCCGAAGAAAGTCGCGAGGCCGAGCAATCGGAAGGATTGAGCTGGATGCCGATCGAAGGATGGTCAGTCAGTGCACAGCCGCCTAGCAAGCAGGACTTTCACTCCTCCTGCTCTTATGCAACGATTTGGACAGCTAACTCATATATTTGTCAGTTTACTTATTACTATTGGTGAATATATGAGTAAGCGCAAGTTGTTTTAATGGTATGAAACCTTGAAGCTAAATAAATGCGAGTCCTGACCTTCATATTTTATACAAATAATATATATTCTTATGTATATACCTATACAAAATGCACATAAACACTCATCCTATAATTTCCTTATTTCTTATATCATGTTAGGCACCTCGGGGAAAAGATAAATAATTAAATATCATAATGAAAGATTATAATATTTAAATTGAATATTAATAACAAAATACGAATCCTTACAATGTAATGTATGTGTAATAGGCAGAGTTGATAGTTTTTTTGTGTGTGTTTAAATTTAATGACACCAGTAACACCGGAGATAAGCTTCCCGTGGCCTCGGGATGAGTTCACTAATGAACCAGAGGGTGCACAAAACGGAGTTGAGGCCCGTGTAGAAGAACTAGAGGCAGAAATTCGCGGTATAAGAACAAATACGCTCGGCCGAAAAGCGCGCGAAAAGTGGCGTTGGTCAATGACGTAGAGCCAGGCATAAGAGAGAGAGAGAGAGAGAGAGAGAGAGAGAGAGAGAGAGAGAGAGAGAGAGAGAGAGAGAGAGAGAGAGAGAGAGAGAGAGAGATATAGTGATCAGCATTGGTAGTAGGAGACTAGGTTAGGTAAAGAGAAAAAATTATTACTTCCATAGCGTTGGCTGATATTTTTTTTACTGTTTCTGAAAAAAAAAATACATATATAAATTATTTTGGAGAGAACACGTGTGTTGATTTCGACTTTTTGTCTTGATGTTTTTTTACTTATTACTAAAAATATCAAGGTAAAAAGGGAATATTGACTTTTATTGTGTTCAACAAAATAGTTTATTGTAGGAAAGTAATTTATAAACGTGAATTAATAAAATTAAAATTATTTTGGGTTTAAAAAAAAAGGGTACAAATATTGTTAAGTAAACTTATTGAAAATAATTTAAATTGAAGAAATTAAACATTATTTTATATAAAAGGTGATTTGCTTAAGTATACGCATTTGCAATATTTCAACTTAATGTTCTTTATAAAATGTCTTTTCATCATATTACACCACTACTACACTTCTACATATTGACACGTTACACTATTAATTCGTTTTAGCAACGTTTTTAATAACTCACGCACTTTACACTAACGTACGTGTAACACTGCACACAAAAGTTCGACTGATCACCTACGTGATGTCAGCTGTGACTTGAATTGACTGAAAACTTGTCGTCGTCTCCTTCTATTGTAGATCTCGTAGGCTAATAATTTATTCCTACTAGAATTCTTTACATTTGCTGTGGCAAAACTGCGCATGCCTCCTGATTTCTTGACTCAAAAAATTAGTAGTCTTTAATGGTCCGATTCCATTATTTCCTTTCTTCCAGGAATTTTCTTCTATTTCGGTAATTTTATCGTCATCAAGTTTAGAAGTATTATCTTCATTTCCAACTTCAGCATATTCATTTTAATCTCAAGTTTTTGATTTTTTTTTCTTCTTCTTGATAAATATCTTCCAATTTAGAATTTTACAAATCTTCATTGATTTGTGACTGATTTATATTAATTTCTGATAAACCACTTTCGATAATTTGAAACTCTCTTAACTTTTGCTCAATCAGATCTTCATTTATTTTGGAAATCACACTGGAATTTTTCCATTTCATGTGTCCTTAATTATTTTTGTAGACTTCGAGGATTCATAACATTGTCGTTTTTTTTAGTGCCTCTATCCCAAATATTGGTATCGGTTCCCCTTTAATCTTCCTCTAATGTCGAGGCGGAATCTGACCTTAAAATATTGCATTAAGCATTTTTTTAATTGAATTCTATCTTGGGGCGTCTTCATACTATTTTTTCAATTACATTATTTAAAAAAGTTAGATTTAATAAATCTTTGCTATAATTTATAAAATTATGGTGAGCTTGAGTTTTAGATATTGTTTCTTCTACCGATATTTTGTTATTTGTTTTATAATCACTGTCCACCCCTTTCGAAATTTCTTGTATTGAATTATTATTATATTTATTATTTGCCCCTTTGCTATAATTCACAAAATTCACAAGGGCAAAAAAATACTTTTCACCCAAAGCACACATCGTACTTTTTGTCATATCCGTCTTGATTTTGTGTGTTTTCAATGCATCTAGATCGAGTGTTATTGCGGCTGTTTTTCGAATCGGTGCAAACACATATTTATAAAACCAAAATAAAATATCAAAAGTAAAATAAATATATATATATATATATATATATATATATATATATATATATATATATATATATATATATATATATATATATATATATATATATATATATATGTGTGTGAATATTTTACTATATTATTTATTTTACTTTTGATATTTTATTTTGGTTTTGTGAATATGTGGAAGTACGTATTCGTTCTGTACAATTTTTTATCCCTTCACGAGATTTTAGCCAGATACTTGAGTAGCTACTACTTAACAGTTAGCTAACGCAATTAGCTAAACGTCAAATTCTTAATGAGTTCGGGTCGTCAATTTTCTACCAGGGTATTTATATAATTTATTGATCAGTTACTAATTTGTTTTTTGTCATACACGAAAAAATTTCGATGTGATTTCTGTTTTTCGAAATAATGCTTTCTCGTGAATTGTAGAGTTCATTTCACTTTAGTGCTGCAATTATACCCCAGTCTACCCTATATTATATAGGGTAGTAATATATATATATATATATATATATATATATATATATATATATATATATAATATAGGGTAGACTGGGGTATAATTGCAGCACTAAAGTGATATATATATATATATATATATATATATATATATATATATAGAAATATATCTTGTCATATTTATGAAATATTTCGGCAGTATTACAAGATAGCTTCCAAAATTTTCAAATGAACAGTTCTTGTAATATTACAGTAATATTTCTGTAACGTTTGGAGAAATAATTCAGGAAATATTTCATTAATATTTTCTGAAATATATCGTGTAATATTTACGAAATATTTCAGAAATATTTACTGAAAACTTTCAATTTGTATTGTTGGTAATATTACAAGAAATATTTCAGAAATATTTCAGAAATATTCCATGAAAACATTACATGTTGGCTGTTGCTAATATTACAAGAAACATTTCAGAAATATTTTAGAAATATTACACTGAAATATTTCTTGAAAGATTATATTTAAATATTTCATGCATTGTGGGTAGTTTGCGCATGCATACTTTCTCTCTCTCTCGTCTTTCCGTACTGTGCGCGGGAACTTTTAAATTGAGATTTATTTGTACATAGCAGATATGTGCTGTACTATGTATGCGTGCGTGCGTGAAAGACGAGAGAGAGAGAAAGTATACATGCGCAAACTAGCTTCAGAGAGAGATAGAGAGAGAGAGAGAGAGAGAGAGAGAAACGTTTTTTTCAAGACTTAGCGCGGAAATATTTAAAATGATTAGCGAGAGAGAGATTTATAGCATACCTGCAAATGTGATTGGCAGTCCCTCTTATTAATATGATCTTCCAGGTTAGCAATGTACTGCTTCTACAAATTAAAAATATAAATTAAGTATAGGTATATAATTTTTATATTAAATTATAAAAAGCAAATATTCAATATAATTCTTCACCAATTTTAGCAGTTTTTCATCACATTCGTTTATAAGGCTTTGTGATGATGTTGATGGCTCAATCTATTGAAAAATATATAATCTTATTAAAGAGTATGTAAAATTTGAAGTTTAATATAAACAGAAAACATTTTTACCTAGTTTTAAAAATTTTTAGTTGCATTCTTCGCAGAATTGAATGGGGGTGTTGGTGTATTTCCCTGATAAAAACTAAATTACAATTATAAATATTATTTTTTATAATATACATTGTTATGTATTAAAATATGTTACCTCAGCATATTTATAATACAAATTTAATACAGTGACTACAGCAACAGACAAAACGTTCTTTATCCTAGAAGTATTTTTGTTTATATTTCACTAATATTAAACTTTCTAAAAGATATATAAAAAATAAATAAAATATATTACCTCATCAAACTTCACTGTCCTATGAAACTCAGGTAGTCTTAAACTTAACCGCCGTCGTATACTTTTTTGTAATCGTCGATCAAGAGCATGCACATCTACATTATGTTCACATACTAAATTTTTACAATAAAAATGTTTTGGTGGCTTAGTTTGCGTTTTAACTGAGCGCTTTCCACCTTTTTAGAAGTCATGCTTGCTCGCAAGTGTTTCAGTTTGCACTGACGAAAAGTCTTATGACATAAATCATTGACTGGTTGATAGCTGGACCTACTTGTGTATATATAAGGGATCATATCTCGTAGAACCTAACACCATATATCTGGACGTTTATAGGTCTTAAGTCTAAACAAAAGTTATTCACCAACGCTGTCGGGAATATAAAGTTAAAGCGCATAGTTCAATAGCTCATGAATTTTCGTATAGAAAAATGTGTATACATGTGAATTGTAATAATTAAGAATCACTTAAATTGTGTATAATATATGTTTATAATATAAAATATATACCTGTTGTATAATTTATGTTTTAATACCTAAAAGTATTATTGAACATTATTTTGTTCTCTCTCTCTCTCTCTCTCTCTCTCTCTCTCTCTATATATATATATATATATATATATATATATATATATATATAATATTTTTCATTAAAATAAAGTAAAGAAAAGAGTTAATAGTATCTGTTTATAGGAGTAAACGGTACTTGGTCAACAGATATAAAATTATTCTAATAGCTCAGCTCAAATCTCCGTAGTTTATATATTCTTAACTGTGAAAAGTTTCTTAGATTATCGTAAGTCAAAAAAACTGGTAGAAAAATGATACTTATGCTAAAGGATTAAGGCTAGAGAAAAAGTTTTACACTTAATTTTTTTTTTCATGATAAACTGTTCATCGCTATTATCATACTCTGACTAAAAAGAGATTATCGACTCAGCATGATGTTTACAGCAGTTGATACGTACAAAGTTAATGGTCACAAGCCTCTACAAATATTCACTAGAGGGAGACGTTTATTTTAATATCACTAATAGTAGAACTTTATTGAAATTATAAATTTTTTTTACATATTATTTTTAAAAAATCATTATATATATATATATATATATATATATATATATATATATATATATATATAATTTTTTGAAGTCTGAAAACATAATATTAAAATATTTTAGTTCAAACGTTCTTACGAATTCGGTATTGAGAATTCTGCTATAATTTTCTATAGGATGTAAAATTAGAAAACATTATAAGTTCATATGTAAAGCATAGTCGTTCTGTAAAACTAAAAACAAAATTATATATAATAGTAGTTCTCACCTGCACTGTCAGTCAGGTAAAACGTGCAGCGAGCTCTGCTTAGCTCTTTTATACTCGTAGATGTTATTTGTGGGGGTAAAGCAGTGATATTGGTGGGGAATTACACCTGCGCAGTAAAAAATATGCGCAGCTCACTTCGAAGGTGAGAAAAGGAAAGCGCATGAGAGTCGCGGTAGGAGAAATCCACCGCGGTCGTATAGGTAGAGGAAGAAGCCTATAAGCTCAGTGTTATAATCGTTATAGCGGGGAGTGCGTATTGTCCAAGGTAGGGGAGGGAACAAGCTGTGATTCTCGAGCTCGAGGAGAGGTCTGCGCTGAACAGTCAGCGCATGCGCGCTCAAGGCAGGGAAACGAGCGGTAGAAGCAAGATACTTTCCTGAGTGGGTCAAGATGCTTTTGCAGATACTTCGGCTTTATATAGCTGGCGGATCAACGATGTCCGATCATTCATTTCTCTTTTCTTTCAGGTTTAAATACTTATAACATCTATAGTTAGTATGACATATGTATTAATTCTATATTCTTACAGGCACTCTAATTTTTTTCATTTCCTTAGGTTTATATGTATATATTCTTATAAAAAAAGACTTATAAATTTTTAAAATTTACTTTAGCTTTGATTCTAAGTTCATTTGAAGAGTTATGCTTTGAAATAATTCATTCTTACATGTAAAAAAAACTGACAAAGTCCTTCTTATGAAAAAAAAAATGATAAAGTCCCTCTTATGAAAAAAAAATATTACAAGTTCCTCTTATGAAAAAAATGACTTATGATTTTTATGAGAATTTCAATAATTTATTTTCTCTTACATGCTGAAATACTTATATTATATACAGACAGTAGGACTTATGTTTTAATCCTATTTTCTTGCAGAATCTAAGTTCTTAATCTAATTTTGCTCCGATTCTAAGTTCTTTTGAAAAGTTATACTTTAAAATAATTCATTCTTGCATGTAAAATACTGACAAAGTCCCTCTGATGAAAAAAAAGAATGACTTATGATCTTTGTGATAATTTCAATCATTTCTTTTGTTTTACAAGCTCAAATACTTATATTATACACAGACAGTAGGACTTATGTTTTAATCCCCTTTTCTTACAGAAACTGTAATTTTTTTTCACTCTTTTAAATCTATATTATACATACATTCTAATGAAAAAAAGACTTATAATTTCTTTAAATTTACTTTCACTTTAAGTTATTTTTAAAAGTTACAGTTTAAAATAATTCATTCTTCTATGTAAAAAATTTGACAAACCTCTTATTAAAAAATAACTTTAAATCTTTGTGAGAATTTCAATCATTTCTCTTCTCTTACAGGCTGCTTTTTGTATTCTAAGTACTTATATTATACAAGTAACTGTATATTCCTCTCTTCTGCAGACTTATAATTTTTAAGTTAGTATTAAATTTAAATTCAAAGTTATGAAAAGGGCATTTATATTCACTTATAATGTATAAGTTCTCATTATAAAAATGTGTGTATATAACCTTTTTTTATAGAAAATGGAAATAATCCTTAATGTGCAGGGTTTTAAGGCCAATGACGGAAGCTTCATTGTTAAAGAGATTGCGTATATTGATCCTAACGCATACGGACCAACACCTTATGTGATTACATTCAAACCACCGTACGGCTGGAGCCTGTTTACGAATGAAACGAAGACAACCAACTTGTGGCTAACTTACAACTTTCACGGTTAAAATTGGTTAGATGGTGATATAGAGTACGATCAGCTGCAAACGGTTTGTGATTCACTTTTCGAATTGAATCCACACGGTGGATTTATCGTCTGGGTTAAGGGTGCAAATAAGAACACGTGGTTGGATCCATATTTTGACAAAGTGAGAAATGTAGAAGAGTTGGGCTGTCCGTCTTTGAAACAAGCTGGGTTCAGGAGGCCTGTCGTATGCACGTATCACCCTGATGATTGCAGGGAGAATTGTGCAATTCAAAACGTGACAGCTTTATACCAGCGGATTGAGCGTCAGCGACAACTGGAAATTCGACGCATGAGAATAGAGGACTTGTTTGAGTTAACCACACTAACACCACCTGATTCTGCTACAGACTCTGATTTTTTTATATAGAAATTTAAGGTATGTAGGTATTAGTTATATTATTAATAACACAGCCCCACAAAAAAAAATTGTAAGTTCCAAAAACTTGACCACGGTACTTATATGTTTTTGGGATCGCTGAATCCGAATCCAGGGTTAGTTTAACCCCATCAGATCTTTCTCAAGGTCAGTTGAAGGTCAAATTATCGAAATACATGAAAAATTCACTAAAACCATGGTATCTTGGGGTCACTGAATCCGAATCCGGGGTCAGTTTAACCCCATCAGAACTTTCTCAAGGTCAGTTGAAGGTCAAATTATCGAAATACATGAAAAATACACTAAAACCATGGTATCTTGGGTTTTTTGGGGTCGCTGAATCCGTATCCGGGCTTATTAAAATCCTATCAGGTCATGGTCAAGGTCAGTTGAAGGTCAAATCATAAAGATTCATAAAAAGTAGAGTCAAACCATGACATTTAGGGGTTTTTGGGGTCGCTGACTCCGAATCCAGGGTCAGTATAGTCCCATAAGGTTATATTTATGGTCAGTTCAAGGTTAGTTCAAGGTCATGGACGTAAAGAGAGTGAAAAAATTAGTTATAAACTGAAACAATGCAAAAGGTAATGTAAACCATAAAGCAAAGAACAATGTATATGCAAGTACAATCGTATCCTTTAAAACTATATCATAGTTTGCTGCTCCTTCATTTACTTTAAATTTGTTAGAAGTATATGCAATTCAATAAAATACCCGTAAAAATATTAAGCCCATTACTCTTTTTTATGGTAACGAACTATTTTATTGTCAAATGATCTACGAAGTGGATTACGCTTCCGCTGCTCCGATGTTGATGGTAGATCTCTTTTTAACGACCAACAGTAATCTGCTAACATATTTACGTCCCATCTTCCTTGGTACCTGCGCTACATTTCCTTGATATCTTGGTGAAATCTCTCTCCCTGCTCTTCGCTGTAATCACCTAGGTTTTCTGGAAATTCATCAACATGCGAAAATAAAAAGTGTAATTCTAGATTCATTAGGCAGCCTTGATTTTTGTAACTATTTACTAAATTTAAAACTATTTTTTGGTAATTTGGGCTCTTATGATTTCCAAGAAAGTTTTTAATTACGTCCTTGAAACATAACCATGCTTCTCTCTCTGTATGATTCATTTTCGTAACAAAAATTTCATCATTTATCATCTTACGAATCTGAGGGCCATCGAAAATTCCTTCATTTACTTTAGCATCACTTAATTTGGGAAACTGATTTCGCAGATACTTAAAGCAGCTACCATCTTTGTCTAAAGATTTTACCCATTGTTTCATAAGTCCCAATTTAATGTGCAGAGGTGGTATAAGAATTTTTGATGGATCAACAAGTGGCTTATCTTTTATATTCTTAGAACCCGGTTCGAACTTTTGTCTAAGGGGCCAGACACTCTTTATGTAATGATTCTTTCTATCCCTACTATCCCATTCACTTAAATA
This sequence comes from Gastracanthus pulcherrimus, assembly GCA_949152435.1. Classification (NCBI taxonomy): domain Eukaryota; kingdom Metazoa; phylum Arthropoda; class Insecta; order Hymenoptera; family Pteromalidae; genus Gastracanthus; species Gastracanthus pulcherrimus. The sequence continues at coordinate 73,186,626 of OX424574.1, forward strand.
GCAAGGATATTTTGTGAATCCCGATTGTTGCCCCAGAAGTATTGTTATGATTTTAAGATCCCCACATATTTGCCATTTATGATCATTGTATTCTATTCGGTCTAATATTACTTTCATGTTACATTACTCTTCATTCAGTATTACCGAATATCCTATGGGAATGGCTGCATAAACATTTGTATTGTGTAACAGAACGGCTTTTAAACTTCTCGTTGACGAATCGATGAACAATCTCCACTCGTTAGGGTTGTAACATCTATGTTTAAAGCAATTCATCAACCCAACTATATCTTTGCAGTAAACTAAGGAAAATTCTTCATCTTTAGCGAAATAATCACGATATTTCTTATCTCTGTCTCGGTAGTAAGAAACTTTAATTTTTCCAGCTTCATTAGTATTTTCTTTTAGCCATGAAGCCAAGTACTCCGCCATATCCTTTGGTAGGCCCAAATCGCGTATGAGATCATTCACTTTGTCCTGTGTAAGTGGACCTTTCTCCTTTTTAGTATTGTAGGGGATGTATTCTTCGTCACTTGTATCACTTGTACTAGCAATGTCATTGTCTTCATCAGGCGCTATTGCTTCTTCCGCAATAATATCTCCATCCTCCATTTCTTCTTCTAAGATTTCATCTTCATCATGTCTTTCTAAATTTTCCTCAAGATCCATACTTCCACTTGCGTACATACCCAGTGGATCTTCTCTTTTATCAATTGACGATTCATATATAGGTTTCGTGACACTTTCAACGTTAGCGTAATTAATTTGCGACTTGTTTTTACTATTAACTCCATGCAAATTCGTATTACAAAAATAACAGTCTTCTTTTCTTAAAGGTTCCTTCCATATCGTAGGCACTTTCATTTTTACTTCAGTTTTACCATTTTTGTCTTTCTGTAGCATTTTCCTACATATTGCGCATATGATTTTAGGAACCCAATCAAATTCATCAATTTTCATGCGCGTTCCGGGAAATCATAAATGAAACTGAGAGGTGCAATTTAGATTTGGTAGCAATGCAAGAAACCCGATGGAAAGATAACGCGATGTTATGGGGGCGCGAGCGGGCATTCTCTAGGCACCCGATTTCTTGTTAACAAAAGCATCATACATTCCGTTAAAAGTTGCAATTTCGTGAATGACCGACTCTCGTATATCATCATCGAAGGAGCGTGGTATAATTACGTGGTTATTAACGGCCACTGTCCCAGGGAGGACAAAGAGGAAGAAGTCAAAAATCTTTATTATGAAACTTTAGAGCAATTAATCGACCAATTCGCGTCTTACAACACCAAAATAGTAGTGGGGGATTTCAATGCTAAAATAGGGAGAGAGGAAATGTTTAGGCCCACCATAGGCAAAGAAAGTCTGCACGAAACCAGCAATGATAACGGTATTATGGTCATAAATTTCGCAGCCGCAAAAGATCTTATAGTCAAGACCACGTGCTTCAAGCACAAGGATATACACAAGGCAACGTGGACATCGCCGGATGGGGCCACGCACAATCAAATCGATCATTTTCTTATTGATAAGAGGCGCCACACGAATGTACTCGACGTAAGGACCTATAGGGGGGCGGATTGCGACTCAGATCATTATCTAGTAGTGGCCAAATTAAGAGCCAGATTAGTAGCCGGTCAAAATAGTAAGCGAGCGAACAAAGTAGAAACCTTTGATATTGGAAAACTACGAAGCGGGATAGAGCGAATAAAGTACCAAGTAGAAGTTAGCAACCGATTTCAGGCGCTCGAGGAAACGGATGAACAGACGGGAGTAGATGACCATCCGAACAGGTTGTGGGGGGCTATCGAAAAAACTATAAAAGGGGCCGCGAACAAAGTACTGGGTAAGAAAAGAAGGCCGAAGAGCAAACCATGGTTTGACGAAGAGTGCGAACTCTGGTTTGAAAGGCGAAAGAAGGCTAAATTAGATAGTGTACACAATGAAAACGGTAGGGCCGTAGAAGAATACCATGAAATAAGAAAGCAAGTACGTGTGATTTACAGAAACAAGAAGCACGAGTATCAGAAAAATGAAATTAGAAAAATAGAAACTAATAGTAGGGAAAATAACCCGCGCGAGATGTACAAAGGAATAAACGCTATTAGGAAGGGTTTTCAGAGTAGATCGCAGTTAATGAAAGATAAGGACGGGAACCTCGTGACAAGCGAAAATGAACTATTGAAATTATGGAAAGATTATTTCGATAAGTTATTAAACGTGCATGAAAAATCCGAGGAAATGGGAGACGAAATCCACACTGCTGAACTCCATATGGACGAAACGACCTACAAAGAAGTAGAGGTCGCGATCAAAAAGCTAAAAAACAATAAGGCCGCAGGAAACGATTCTATACCAGCTGAACTACTTAAATATGGAGGCACCGCGCTTACATCTAAAATTTTTTATCTAGTATGTGCTATTTGGACAAATGAAACAATACCAGAAAATTGGAAAGAATCCATCATCATACCGATCTTTAAAACGGGAGATAAAACAGACTGCAATAACTACCGGGGAATCTCACTTTTAGCTACCTGCTACAAAGTTCTGTCAAACGTAATACAGGCCAGACTCACACCATTCGCGGAAGATATAATAGGAGATTATCAGTGTGGATGCCGGCGCAACAGGTCAACGAGCGATCAAATGTTTACCATAAGACAATTATTAGAGAAAAAGTGGGAATATTGCGAAACTATACACCAGCTATTTGTGGACTTTAAGAAAGCGTACGACTCTGTCAAACGAAGCAAAATGTATGAAATCCTAGTGCTCCTTGGCGTACCAAAAAAACTCGTAAAATAAATTCAAATATGTCTCAACGGAAGCACTGGAAAGGTCCGAGTAGGCGGTAATGTATCCGAATCGTTCATGATACGCGACGGTTTGAAGCAAGGTGACGGGCTTTCAACGGTACTCTTTAACCTGACGCTAGAGCATGTTGTTAGAAAAATGCAGGCTAGCGAGCTAGGCGCAACACTCAACGGAACAACGCAAATTTTAGGCTATGCGGATGACTTGGATATAGTGGGAGATAATGGTGAAACGGTGGCGAGAAATGCGGAAATCCTTATAAATGCGGCTAAAAACACGGGGTTAGAAGTGAGCGAATCGAAAACGAAATATATGATCATGGAGAAACTGGGCATTCGCGAAGCAGAGGGGGATCTCAGAGTCGGAAATTTCACTTTTGAAAAGGTTAGCGAATTCAGATATTTAGGTACAACTATAAATGATCGAAACGAAATTAAAGCCGAGATTAATAAGAGACTTCATTCGGGTAATGCCTGCTTCTACGCTGTGAACAGATTACTTAAGTCAAAGCTACTGTCGAAAAATGTCAAAATAAGGATATATAGGACTATAATAATGCCGGTAATCTTGTATGGGTGAGTGGAGGAAACTGCACAATGACGAGCTACATAATTTGTACGCGTCACCAAATATTAACAGAATAATAAAATCACGGAGACTAAGATGGGCAGGGCACGTGGCAAGAATGGGCGATGATCTTACAGCAGCGCGCATAATGAAAGGAAAACCGAAAGCAACGCGACCTCTTGGTAGACGTAGACGCAGATGGGAGGATAACGTAAAATCAGACGTAACTGAAATTGGGCGGGAAGGCGCGAAATGGATGGGGTTGGCACAAAATAGGGAAACGTGGAAGGCTTGCGTAGATGAGACGATGAACTTTCGAGTTCGAAATGCCATTAAAAAAAAAAAAAAAATATTCGCATGTTGATGAATTTGCAGAAAATCTAGGTGATTACAGCGAAGAGCAGGGAGAGAGATTTCACCAAGATATCAAGGAAATGGAGAGCAGGTACCAAGGAAGATGGGACGTAAATATGTTAGCAGATTACTGTTGGTCGTTAAAAAGAGATCTACCATCAACATCGGAGAAGCGGAAGCGTAATCCACTTCGTAGATCATTTGACAATAAAATAGTTCGTTACCATAAAAAAGAGTAATGGGCTTAATATTTTTACGGGTATTTTATTGAATTGCATATACTTTTAACAAATTTAAAGTAAATGAAGGAGCAGCATACTATGATATAGTTTTAAAGGATACGATTGTACTTGCATATACATTGTTCTTTGCTTTATGGTTTACATTACTTTTTGCATTGTTTCAGTTTATAACTAATTTTTTCACACTCTTTACGTCCATGACCTTGAACTAACCTTAAACTGACCATAAATATAACCTTATGGGACTATACTGACCCTGGATTCGGATTCAGCGACCCCAAAAACACCTAAATGTCATGGTTTGACTCTACTTTTTATGAATCTTTATGATTTGACCTTCAACTGACCTTGACCATGACCTGATAGGGTTATAATAAGCCCGGATTCAGATACAGCGCCCCAAAAAAACCCAAGATACCATGGTTTTAGTGAATTTTTCGTGTATTTCGATAATTTGACCTTCAACTGACCTTGAGAAAGATCTGATTGTTTAATCTGACCCCGGATTCGGATTCAGCGACCCCAAAAACCCCAAGATACCATGGTTTTAGTGTATTTTTCATGTATTTCGATAATTTGACCTTCAACTGACCTTGAGAAAGATCTGATGGGGTTAAACTAACCCTGGATTCGGATTCAGCGATCCCAAAAACATATAAGTACCGTGGTCAAGTTTTTGGGACTTACAATTTTTTTTTGTGGGGCTGTGTAATTTAATGATTTTTTATAAAAAATAATAATCTAACATTAACATTTTTCTGTTACAGCTATGGATTTAATTAACGAAGTAGCAAAAACATCATCATACCTACCTACAAGAAGAGGGCGAGACTTAGAGGTCGGCCAAATGTATAAAATTACTAAAATGAAGAAAGTTCCAACGAGATACGAGTTAAAGATAGTGCTGGAATTGGATAAAACATTCGACATATTTCTCCCTGGGAAAATCAATGATCTCTTGCAGGAAAACCTTAAAGCTCTCGCAGGATGTCTACTTGAATTCGTTTAAATATTATATGTGAAGAAAGTTTAATGTTTAAATGTATCTTATTTATATGTAATCTTAAAAACTTATAAAAAAGTTTCGTTTACTATTATTTGTAATAGAATTATGTATAATTGATCTCACTTATATTATACAGTTATGTATTAATTTATAAGTATTTTTTTAAATAAATGATATTAAATTATACCTACCTTATTGAATTAATTTTTGTTTGAAAATATATATCCGAAGACTTTAAATTCCTAGTACCCCAAGCATTTGTGTATACTTTAAACTATAAAACATTTTATTTTAAATTTAAACACTATAATCAATTGTATTTATCTTGAAAATTAATGTATTATATTCAGTTTATAAACTTTAATTTTAAATTTAAATTTTATATTTTATATTATTGACTCTTCTATAGTTTCAATTATATACAGTTTTCTGACTATATATAAGAAACACATCTATTAATCTTTTTAGTATATTTAAAACCATCATGGGACAAAGAAGTAGCCGTGTAGCCTACACTCGTCTCTCAGAGACTAATAAAAATTATACGAAAAAAGAAGACGATAAGTCTCCTCCTAAATGGAAAACTTATAAAGAAAAATATAGTTCAAATACCAATATTTTACCTGAATGCTAAGGGTACAAACGATTCTAATTTTGTAAATAATTATTTATATTTATTTATAAAAAATTATATTTATTAAAAAGATAATTATGTATATTCATTTATATATCCCTTATCATACCCACGTATCAATCATCCCTCATTCCCCCTCCCACTAAAGATTGACACACTGCCGCGGCGCAGGCAAACGCCGGCCGCTCGCGTCAACATGGCGCAGAACGCATGGTAAAACAGAAACAACACTGTCGGTATAATAGGTCGCGGATAGGTGGCACAGCAGCGGCGTGGCATGGTAAAACAGAACAATCACTGTCGGTGTAGTAGGTCGCGGATAGGTAGCGCGGGAGTCGCGTCGCATAGTAAAACAGAACCATCCTGATCGGTAAAACAGATCGCTGATAGGTGGCGATGAAGGTTGGCGCAGTAGTCGCGCTGGCGCGGTAACCGCGCTGCCCTAACTACTCGTATCGGTTGATTAGGCAAAACCCCGGAAATAACTTTGTAGTAATAAGTATTAAAAAACGCATAGAATGCTATGAAAGTCCATATCTCGTTGGGTCTTGCATAGTTTGAAAAAGATTCAGATCCCGTAAAAACACATTTTGCCATTTTCAACAAATTTAAGATTTACAAAAAGGAAAACTTATCAAATTAGCGGTGGATTAGGGTAAAAGTCGGGAACATCTTTCTAGAACTTAGTAGTAAAATACCTATAAACATTAAAAGAGCCGATATCCGATCGGACTTTCGAGATTGTAAAAAATAATCAAATCCCGTAAAATAAAATTTTGTCATTTTTGATAAATATATCAATAAAAATTTGAAAAATGTACCCGCTAAGCGGTCGATTATGTAAAGAGCCAAAAACATTTTTCTATTAATTGCTATTAAAAACCTATAAACGATAACAGAGCGGATATTCCATCGGACCTTTGAGATTTTTAAAGATAACCACATCCCGTAAAATCCAATTTTGTCATTTTTGATCAATTTATCAGTCGAAATTTGAAAAATGTACCCACTTAGCGGTCGATCATGTAAAGAGCCGAAAATATTTTTCTAGTAATCCGTATTAAAAACCTATAAACAATAACAGAGCCGATATTCTATCAAACCTTTGAAATTTTAAAAGATAATCATATCCCGTAAAATCCAATTTTGTCATTTTTGATCAATTTATCAGTCGAAATTAGATAAATTTACCCACGTAACGATTGATTAGGCAAATCCCCGGAAATAACTTTGATGTAATAAGTATTAAAAAACGCATAGAATGCTATAAAAGTCCATATCTCGTAGGGGCGTTGCATAGTTTGAAAAAATTTAAGATTTACAAAAAAGAAAACTTATAAAAATTAGCGGTGGATTAGAGTAAAATTCGAGAACATCTTTCTAAAACTTAGTAGTAAAATACCTACAAACATTAAAAGAGACGATATCCGATCGGACCTTTCAGATTTAAAAAAAAACTAAAATCCCGTAAAATCAAAATTAGGCATTTTTGATAAATTTATCAGTAGAAATTTGAAAAATGTACCCATTTAGCGGTCGATTAGGTAAAGAGCCGAAAATATTTTTCTAGAAGTTAGTATTAAAAACCTATAAACGATAACAGAGCCAATATTCTATCGGACCTTTGAGACTTTAAAAGATAACAACATCCCGTAAAATCCAATTTTGTTATTTTTTATCAATTTATCAGTCGAATTTGAAAAATGAACCCACTTAGTGGTTGATCATGTAAAGAGCCGAAAAATTTGTTCTAGTAATTCGTATTAAAAACCTGTAAACGATAAAAGAGCCGATATTCTATCGGACCTTTAAGACTTTAAAAGATAACAACATCCCGTAAAATCCAATTTTGTCATTTTTGATCAATTTATCCGTCGAAATTTAAAAAATTTACCCACTTAACGGTTGGTTACGGAAATCCCCGGAAATATCTTTTTCGTAGTAAGTATTAAAAAACGCATAGAATGTTATAAAAGTCCATATCTCGTAGGGGCGTTGCATAGTTTGAAAAAGATTCAGATCCCGTAAAAACATAATTTACTATTTATGACAAATTTAAGATTTACAAAACGAAAAATTTATAAAATTAGCGGTGCATTAGAGTAAAATTCGAGAACATTTTTCTAAAACTTAATAGTAAAATACCTACAAACATTACAAGAGCCGATATCTGATCGGACCTTTCAGATTTAAAAAAAAACTAAAATCCCGTAAAATCAAAATTAGGCATTTTTGATAAATTTATCAGTAGAAATTTGAAAAATGTACCCACTTAGCGGTCGATTAGGTAAAGAGCCGAAAATTTTTTTCTAGTAATTAGTATTAAAAACCTGTAAACGATAAAAGAGCCGATATTCTATCGGACCTTTGAGACTTTAAAAGATAACAACATCCCGTAAAATCCAATTTTGTCATTTTTGATCAATTTATCAGTCGAAATTTGAAAAATGTACCCACTTAGCGGTCGATCATGTAAAGAGCCGAAAAATTTGTTCTAGTAATTCGTATTAAAAACCTATAAACGATAACAGAGCCGATATTCTATCTAACCTTTGAGGTTTTTAAAAGATAATCACATCCCGTAAAATCCAATTTTGTCATTTTTGATCAATTTATCAGTCGAATTGGGAAAATGAACATACTTAGCGGTCGATCATGTAAAGAGCCGAAAAATTTGTTCTAGTAATTCGTATTAAAAACCTATAAACGATAACAGAGCCGATATTGTATCTAACCTTTGAGATTTTATAAGATAATCAAATCCCGTAAAATCCAAGTTTGACATTTTTGATCAATTTATCCGTCGAAATTTAAAAAATGTACCCACTTAGCGGTCGATCATGTAAAGAGCCGAAAAAATGTTTCTAGTAATTAGTATTAAAAACCTGTAAACAATAACAGAGCCGATATTCTATCGGATCTTTGAGATTTTAAAAGATAATGACATCCCGTAAAATTCAATTTTGTCATTTTTGATCAATTTATCAGTCGAAATTTGAAAAATTTACCAACTTAACGGTTGGTTACGGAAATCCCCGGAAATATCTTTTTCGTAGTAAGTATTAAAAAACGCATAGAATGTTATAAAAGTCCATATCTCGTAGGGGCGTTGCATAGTTTGAAAAAGATTCAGATCCCGTAAAAACATACTTTACTATTTTTCACAAATTTAAGATTTACAAAACGGAAAATTTATAAAATTAGCGGTGGATTAGAGTAAAATTCGAGAACATTTTTCTAAAACTTAATAGTAAAATACCTATAGACATTAAAAGAGCCAATATCCGATCGGACCTTTGAGATTGTAAAAAACAATCAAATCCCGTAAAATCCAAGTTTGACATTTTTGATAAATTTATCAATAAAAGTTTGAAAAATGTACCCGCTTAGCGGTCGATTAGGTAAGGAGCTGGAAACATTTTTCTAGTAATTAGTATTAAAAACCTATAAACGATAACAGAGCCGATATTCCGTCGGACCTTTGAGATTTTGAAAGATAACCGCATCCCGTAAAATCCAATTTTGTCATTTTTGATCAATTTATCCGTCGAAATTTAAAAAATGTACCCACTTAACGGTTCGTTACGGAAATCCCCGGAAATATCTTTTTCGTAGTAAGTATTAAAAAACGCATAGAATGTTATAAAAGTCCATATCTCGTAGGGGCGTTGCATAGTTTGAAAAAGATTCAGATCCCGTAAAAACATAATTTACTATTTATGACAAATTTAAGATTTACAAAACGGAAAATTTATAAAATTAGCGGTGCATTAGAGTAAAATTCGAGAACATTTTTCTAAAACTTAATAGTAAAATACCTACAAACATTACAAGAGCCGATATCTGATCGGACCTTTCAGATTTAAAAAAAAACTAAAATCCCGTAAAATCAAAATTAGGCATTTTTGATAAATTTATCAGTAGAAATTTGAAAAATGTACCCACTTAGCGGTCGATTAGGTAAAGAGCCGAAAATATTTTTCTAGAAGTTAGTATTAAAAACCTATAAACGATAACAGAGCCAATATTCTATCGGACCTTTGAGACTTTAAAAGATAACAACATCCCGTAAAATCCAATTTTGTTATTTTTGATCAATTTATCAGTCGAATTCGAAAAATAAACCCACTTAGCGGTCGATCATGTAAAGAGACGAAAAATTTGTTCTAGTAATTCGTATTAAAAACCTATAAACGATAACAGAGCCGATATTATATCTAACCTTTGAGATTTTAAAAGATAATCACATCCCGTAAAATCCAATTTTGTCATTTTTGATCAATTTATCAGTCGAATTGGAAAAATGAACCCACTTAGTAGCGGTCGATCATGTAAAGAGCCGAAAAATTTGTTCTAGTAATTCGTATTAAAAACCTATAAACGATAACAGAGCCGATATTGTATCTAACCTTTGAGATTTTAAAAGATAATCAAATCCCGTAAAATCCAAGTTTGACATTTTTGATCAATTTATCAGTCGAAATTTGAAAATTTTACCCACTTAACGGTTGGTTACGGAAATCCCCGGAAATATCTTTTTCGTAGTAAGTATTAAAAAACGCATAGAATGTTATAAAAGTCCATATCTCGTAGGGGCGTTGAATAGTTTGAAAAAGATTCAGATCCCGTAAAAACATACTTTACTATTTTTGACAAATTTAAGATTTACAAAACGGAAAATTTATAAAATTAGCGGTGGATTAGAGTAAAATTCGAGAACATTTTTCTAAAACTTAATAGTAAAATACCTATAGACATTAAAAGAGCCAATATCCGATCGGACCTTTGAGATTGTAAAAAACAATCAAATCCCGTAAAATCCAAGTTTGACATTTTTGATAAATTTATCAATAAAAATTTGAAAAATGTACCCGCTTAGCGGTCGATTAAGTAAAGAGCTGGAAACTTTTTTCTAGTAATTAGTATTAAAAACCTATAAACGATAACAGAGCCGATATTCCGTCGGACCTTTGAGATTTTGAAAGATAACCACATACCGTAAAATCCAATTTTGTCATTTTTGATCAATTTATCAGTCGAATTGGAAAAATGAACCCACTTAGCGGTCAATCATGTAAAGAGCCGAAAAATTTGTTCTAGTAATTCGTATTAAAAACCTATAAACGATAACAGAGCCGATATTGTATCTAACCTTTGAGATTTTGAAAGATAATCAAATCCCGTAAAATCCAAGTTTGACATTTTTGATAAATTTATAAGTAGAAATTTGAAAAATGTACCCACTTAGCGGTCGATTAGGTAAAGAGCCGAAAATATTTTTCAAGAAGTTAGTATTAAAAACCTATAAACGATAACAGAGCCAATATTCTATCGGACCTTTGAGACTTTAAAAGATAACAACATCCCGTAAAATCCAATTATGTTATTTTTGATCAATTTATCAGTCGAATTGGAAAAATGAACACACTTAGAGGTCGATCATGTAAAGAGCCGAAAAATTTGTTCTAGTAATTCGTATTAAAAACCTATAAACGATAACAGAGCCGATATTGTATCTAACCTTTGAGATTGTAAAAAACAATCAAATCCCGTAAAATCCAAGTTTGACATTTTTGATAAATTTATCAATAAAAATTTGAAAAATGTACCCGCTTAGCGGTCGATTAGGTAAAGAGCTGGAAACATTTTTCTAGTAATTAGGATTAAAAACCTATAAACGATAACAGAGCCGATATTCCGTCGGACCTTTGAGATTTTGAAAGATAACCACATCCCGTAAAATCCAATTTTGTCATTTTTGATCAATTTATCCGTCGAAATTTAAAAAATGTACCCACTTAGCGGTCGATCATGTAAAGAGCCGAAAAAATTTTTCTAGTAATTAGTATTAAAAACCTGTAAACAATAACAGAGCCGATATTCTATCGGATCTTTGAGATTTTAAAAGATAATGACATCCCGTAAAATCCAATTTTGTCATTTTTGATCAATTTATCAGTCGAAATTAGATAAATTTACCCACGTAACGATTGATTAGGCAAATCGCCGGAAGTAACTTTGTTGTAATAACTATTAAAAAACGCATAGAATGCTATAATAGTCCATATCTCGTAGGGGCGTTGCATAGTTTGAAAAAATTTAAGATTTACAAAAAAGAAAACGTATAAAATTAGCGGTGGATTAGAGTAAAATTCGAGAACATCTTTCTAAAACTTAGTAGTAAAATACCTACAAACATTAAAAGAGCCGATATCCGATCGGACTTTTCAGATTTAAAAAAAACTAAAATCCCGTAAAATCAAAATTAGGCATTTTTGATAAATTTATCAGTAGAAATTTGAGAAATGTACCCACTTAGCGGTCGATTAGGTAAAGAGCCGAAAATATTTTTCTAGAAGTTAGTATTAAAAACCTATAAACGATAACAGAGCCAATATTCTATCGGACCTTTGAGACTTTAAAAGATAACAACATCCCGTAAAATCCAATTTTGTTATTTTTGATCAATTTATCAGTCGAATTCGAAAAATGAACCCACTTAGCGGTCGATCATGTAAAGAGCCGAAAAATTTGTTCTAGTAATTCGTATTAAAAACCTATAAACGATAACAGAGCCGATATTCTATCTAACCTTTGAGATTTTGAAAGATAACCACATCCCGTAAAATCCAATTTTGTCATTTTTGATCAATTTATCAGTCGAATTGGAAAAATGAACCCACTTAGCGGTCGATCATGTAAAGAGCCGAAAAATTTGTTCTAGTAATTCGTATTAAAAACCTATAAACGATAACAGAGCCGATATTCTATCGGACCTTTGAGACTTTAAAAGATAACAACATCCCGTAAAATCCAATTTTGTCATTATTGATCTATTAATCAGTCGAATTGGAAAAATGTACCCACTTAGCGTTCGATCATGTAAAGAGCCGTAAAAATTTTTCTAGTAATTAGTATTAAAAACCTGTAAACGATAACAGAGCCGATATTCTTTCGGACCTTTGAGATTTTAAAAGATAATCGAATCTCGTAAAATCTAATTTTGTCATTTTTGGTCAATTTATCAGTCGAAATTAGAAAAATCTACCCACGTAACGATTGATTAGGCAAATCCCCGGAAATCACTTTGTAGTGATTAGTATTAAAAAATGCATAGAATGCCAAACAAGTCCATATCTCGTAGGGGCCTTGCATAGTTTGAAATAAGATAATCACATCCCGTAAAATCCAATTTTGTCATTATTGATCTATTAATCAGTCGAATTGGAAAAATGTACCCACTTAGCGTTCGATCATGTAAAGAGCCGTAAAAATTTTTCTAGTAATTAGTATTAAAAACCTGTAAACGATAACAGTGCCGATATTCTATCAAACCTTTGAGATTTTAAAAGATAATCACATCCCGTTAAATCCAATTTTGTCATTTTTGATCAATTTATCATTCGAATTGGAAAAATGTACCCACTTAGTGGTCGATCATGTAAAGAGCCGAAGAAATTTTTCTAGTAATTAGTATTAAAAACCTGTAAACGATAACATAGCCGATATTCTATCGGACCTTTGAGATTTTAAAAGATAATCACATCCCGTAAAATCTAATTTTGGCATTTTTGATAAATTTATCAGTAGAAATTTGAAAAATGTACCCACTTAGCGGTCGATTAGGTAAAGAGCCGAAAATATTTTTCTAGTAGTTAGTATTAAAAACCTATAAACGATAACAGAGCCGATATTCTATCGGACCTTTGAGACTTTAAAAGATAACAACATCCCGTAAAATCCAATTTTGTCATTATTGATCTATTAATCAGTCGAATTGGAAAAATGTACCCACTTAGCGTTCGATCATGTAAAGAGCCGAAAAAATTTTTCTAGTAATTAGTATTAAAAACCTGTAAATGATAACAGAGCCGATATTCTTTCGGACCTTTGAGATTTTAAAAGATAATCGAATCCCGTAAAATCTAATTTTGTCATTTTTGATCAATTTATCAGTCGAAATTAGAAAAATCTACCCACGTAACGATTGATTAGGCAAATCCCCGGAAATCACTTTGTAGTGATTAGTATTAAAAAACGCATAGAATGCTAAAAAAGTCCATATCTCGTAGGGGCCTTGCATAGTTTGAAAAAAGATAATCACATCCCGTAAAATCTAATTTTGTCATTTTTGATAACTTTATCAATAAAAATTTGAAAAATGTACCGGCTTAGTGGTCGATTATGTAAAGAGCCGAAAAAATTTTTCTAGTAATTACTATTAAAAACCTATAAACGATAACAGAGCCGATATTCTATCAAACCTTTGAGATTTTAAAAGATAATCACATCCCGTAAAATCCAATTTTGTCATTTTTGATCAATTTATCAGTCGAATTTGAAAAATGTACCCACTTAGCGGTCGATCATGTAAAGAGCCGAAAATATTTTTCTGGTCGTTAGTATTAAAAACCTGTAAACGATAACAGTGCCGATATTCTATCAAACCTTTGAGATTTTAAAAGATAATCACATCCCGTAAAATCCAATTTTGTCATTTTTGATCAATTTATCATTCGAATTGGAAAAATGTACCCACTTAGCGGTCAATCATGTAAAGAGCCGAAGAAATTTTTCTAGTAATTAGTATTAAAAACCTGTAAACGATAACATAGCCGATATTCTATCGGACCTTTGAGATTTTAAAAGATAATCACATCCCGTAAAATTTAATTTTGTCATTTTTGATCAATTTATCATTAGAATTTGAAAAATGTACCCACTTAGCGGTCGATCATGTAAAGAGCCGAAAATAACTTTGTTGTAATAAGTATTAAAAAACGCATAGAATGCTATAAAAGTTCATATCTCGTAGGGGCGTTGCATAGTTTGATAAAATTTAAGATTTACAAAAAAGAAATAATATTGTGATAAACCGATTGTTATAATAGTTCTTTTGACTATATTATTATAATATTCAGGGTCGAAATAAGATTGTGTAACACAAAATTAGGATTAAAGAAAATAAATTTTATCACTGTCTAAAATATATTGACAACGCGCCAATCGTTTACAACAAACAAAAAACAAATCCATACTTTACATTTTACACACCACCATTCTTTCACACGCACTGACCTTCGTCATCAATATACCTATAGATACACAACGCTAATTGCGAGCCTGTCGAAATTATCATGAGGAATATTCACTCAATCGTTATAATATTTAATATCAAATTTGCATTCCGCCACAGTAAAAATGCTTAAGACGCTTGCCGTTTGATTTCTCGAATTTGTCAAGGTTTCATCCGTTTTTTCTTTTCACAAGCGAGAAACACGTGCTCCGCCCTGATCGATGTTACAAGGCAGCTTTTCCAGACGTCCACAAATTGCTACAGAACAATATATTAATTAAAATTACACTTGATATTAAATACTCCTGACTCACAACAGATATTTACCCCGACTGGGCTGGGAAAGCTTGCTTGATGCACGTGAACGCATGAACCGTAACACTCGTCGAAGTTAGGCAATAAATGTACACAATAGGTTAAATACTAATTGCCTATACACGCGTAAACAGCTATCGCGACTCGATAATGGCTTTTATATAAATACCTTAAAAGAATTCTGGCGTCTCGCAGTCAAGTTATCGGCACAGCACATGCTCAAAGTCCTATGGCCGCAGCGACAGTGAGTGCGCCTCGACCATACAGGTGAGAGGTCGCAAGCCGAGTAGACCGCGTCGAGTTTCGCGAGCGCGTACCTCGCATTTTCGGCTAGGTCACGTGACTCCAGAATCGTAGGCATTAGAGTGACGTACTTACTATCTAATGGTCCCTTACAATATAAAATTAGCGGTGGATTAGAGTAAAATTCGAGAACATCTTTCTAAAACTTAGTAGTAAAATACCTATAAACATTAAAAGAGCCGATATCAGATCGCACCTTTCAGATTAAAAAAAATTCAAATCCCGTAAAATCCAAGTTTGGCATTTTTGATAAATTTATCAGTAGAAATTTGAAAAATGTACCCACTTAGCGGTCGATTAGGTAACGAGCCGAAAATTTTTTTCTAGTAATAAGTATTAAAAACCTGTAAACGATAAAAGAGCCGATATTCTATCGGACCTTTGAGACTTTAAAAGATAAAAACATCCCGTAAAATCCAAGTTTGGCATTTTTGATCAATTTATCAGTCGAAATTTGAAAAATGTACCCACTTAGCGGTCGATCATGTAAAAAGCCGAAAATTATTTTCTAGTAATTAGTATTAAAAACCTGTAAACGATAAAAGAGCCGATATTCTATCGGACCTTTGAGACTTTAAAAGATAACAACATCCCGTAAAATCCAATTTTGTCATTTTTGATCAATTTATCAGTCGAAATTTGAAAAATGTACCCACTTAGCGGTCGATCATGTAAAGAGCCGAAAATATTTTTCTATTAATTAGTATTAAAAACCTGTAAACGATAACAGAGCCGATATTCTATCGGAATTTTGAGATTTTAAAAGATAATCACATCTCGTAAAATCCACTTTTGTCATATTTGATCAATTTATCAGGCGAAATTAGAAAAATTTACCCACTTAGCGGTCGATCATGTATAGAGCCGAAAATGATTTTCTAGTAATTAGTATTAAAAACCTGTAAACATTAACAGAGCCGATATTCTATCGGACCTTTGAGAGTTTAAAAGATAACAACATCCCGTAAAATCCAATTTTGTCATTTTTGATCAATTTATCAGTCGAAATTTGAAAAATGTACCCACTTAGCGGTCGATCATGTAAAGAGCCGAAAATGATTTTCTATTAATTAGTATTAAAAACCTGTAAACGATAACAGAGTCGATATTCTATCGGACCTTTGAGATTTTAAAAGACAATCACATCCCGTAAAATCTAATTTTGTCATTTTTGATCAATTTATCAGTCGAAATTAGAAAAATTTACCCACGTAACGGTTGGTTAGGGCAATCCCCGGAAATAACTTTGCAGTAACTAGTATTAAAAAACGCATAGATTGCTAAAAAAGTCCATATCTTGTAGGGGCCTTGCATAGTTTGAAAAAAGATAATCACATCCCGTAAAATCCAATTTTGTCATTTTTCATCAATTTATCAGCAGAAATTTGAAAAATGTACCCACTTAGCGGTCGATCGTGTAAAGAGCCGAAAATATTTTTCTAGTAATTTGTATTAAAAACCTATAAACGATAACAGAGCCGATATTCTATCGGACCTTTGAGATTATAAAAGATAATCACATCCCGTATAATCCAATTTTGTCATTTTTGATCAATTTATCAGTCGGTATTTGAAAAATTTACCCACGTAATGGTTGGTTAGGAAAATCCCCGGAAATAACTTGTTTGTAATAAGTATTAAAAACCTATAAACGATAACAGACCCGATATTCTATCGGACCTTTAAGATTTTAGAAGAAAATCACATCTCGTAAAATCCAATTTTGTCGTTTCTGATCAATTTGTCAGTCGAAATTTGAAAAATGTACCCATTTAGCGGTCGATTAGGGAAAGATTCGAAAATATTTTTCTATTAATTAGTATTAAAAAACCTATAAACGATAATAGAGCTGATATTGTATCGCACCTTTGAGATTTTAGAAGATAATCAAATCCTGTAAAATCAAATTTTGTCATTTATGATCAATTTATCAGTCGATATTTTAAAAATATATCCACGTTACGGTTTATTAGGGAAAATCGTGGATCTAACTTTGTAGTAATAAGAGTCAAGGCATTTAGATCTTCTGGGTCGTCAGAAATGGGTTGAAGCGGGCTTGAGTTTAGACATGCTTCAATCTGGGCGAGCAGCATTGTCATTTCCTCGAAGGTCAAGAGAGCTTCCCCAATAACTCTTTTAAGGTGATACGAGGGTAGTTCAATAAGTCTTTAGAATAAAGTATAAAAACAATTTTTTTTGGGTAAATTTTTTTTTATTTTTCAACATAATCTCCTTGGAGCTCTATACACTTGGTCAATCGCTTTTTAAGTTTTTTTAATCCTTCAGAAAAGTGCGTTTTCGGAAGTTCCTCAAAATAAGCACTTACAGAGGCAATGACGTCTTCGTTGTCCGTAAATCTCTGTCCACCGAGCCATTTTTTCAAGTTTGGAAATAAGAAAAAGTCACTGGGGGCTAAATCTGGTGAATACGGTGGGTGTTCGACCAATTCGAATTTTAGTTCTTCAATTTTAGCCATTGAAACGAAGCATGTGTGAACTCGGGCGTTGTCGTGATGAAAGAGAATTTTTTTTCTCGCCAAATGTGGTCGTTTTTTTTTAATTTCTTCTTTCAACTGCTCTAATAATGATGCATAATACTCACCAGTAATTGTTTTACCCTTTTACAAGTAGTCAATAAGTATAATTCCACGTGCATCCCAAAAAACTGTAGCCATAACCTTACCAGCTGACTTTACGGTCTTTGCCTTCTTTGGAGCTGGTTCGCCTGTGGAAATCCACTGTTTGGATTGTTCCTTTGTCTCAGGAGTGTAGTGGTGTATCCATGTTTCATCCACAGTCACAAATCGACGAAAAAATTCCTCAGGATTCCGACTTATGCGCGCCAAAAGAGCCTCAGAGGCGACCACTCTATTGCGTTTATTCTTAGCTGAGAGCAAACGCGGCACCCATCTTGCCGATAGCTTTTTCATGCCTAATTTTTCATGTAGAATTGAAACAACTGCACCTATAGATATCCTTGTGGCCTCAACTAACTCACGCACTTTTAATCTTCTATCCTTCAACACCATATCGTGGATTTTATTGATGATTTCGGGAGTAGTTGCATCTACGGGCCTTCCTGAACGTGGTTCGTCACTTATTGATGTACGACCACGCTTAAATTCATTTACCCAGTTATAAACCGTTGCTAAGGCAGGGGCAGATGTGCCATGAACTGAGTCCAATTCATTTTTTATCTCATATGGAGTTAAACCCTTTAAATGAAAATGTTTAATTACCGCTCTGAACTCGTTTTTTTCCATTTTTCTTAACAAGCAATTTTTTTTTTTCAATTGGTTATAAAAACACGTAAACTCAGAAGATGTGGACTGTGACTGCACCATATATCTAGTCGGGAGTGGTGCTGATTGAAAACAGATGATTTGGAGCGATTCGCGCGCCATCTGTTGGTCATTCTAAATACTTATTGAACTACCCTCGTACTTGACAGACTTGACGGCTGCTTTCCAGATGCCACCAAAGTGTTGGGTCTCTGGCGAGTTAAAGTGCCACTGAGTCCCATCAGTTGCCAGGAGACGGGCAATTTCGTCATGCTGAGCACTGACTTGCTCAAACAGGCACCTGAGCTCCTTATCTGCTCCAACGAAGTTGAGGCCGCAGTCGCTCGTAAGAGAGGCACAGATTCCTCTTCTGGCAGTAAAGCGCTTTATAGGCACTCAAGAAATCAGCTGTTGAGTAACCTGAAACGCCTTCCAAGTGAACTGCACGTGTTAAAAGGCACATTAAAACGCAAATATAACCTTTGTAGGCTTTAGCTCCTCTACCTTTTGAGAAGCGCAGATAGATTGGTCCTGCGTAGTCGAATCCTGAGTGAAGGAAAGGCCTGAATTGTCGAACTCGTTTGAGAGGGAGGTCTCCCATGAGTTGCGTGGTAGGTTGAGCTCGCTGTCGCCAACAGCGAAGGCACTTGAAAATGGTCGATTTGACGAGTTGTCGTCTTCGAAGATTCCAAAACTGCTGTCTAAGATAGTTGATGGTGAGTTGAGTTCCTCGATGCAGCGTCTTGATGTGAGCATCTAGAACCAGCAGTTTTGTGAGATTCGAGTGTTGAGGCAAGATTAGAGGGTGTTTCTCATCTGGGTAAAGTAATGAGTGTCTCAATCTTCCGCCGGCTCGAAGATGGTCATGTTCATCTAAAATAGGATAAAGGCGAATTAAAGTACTTGGACGGGGCAAGGGTTCAAGCTTTACTAAACAATTGATTTAGCTGGTATTGATCGAGCTGGTATCAATACGTTAAATTGCGTGAGTTCCTCGTCAGTAATCTCACGGTTTGTAAGACGAGCTGCGATACGAGCTCTTGCCCGCAGTAAGGGCTGTAGCCACCGAGCAACTTGACGAACGAGTCGAAATGATGAGCTGAATCTGTTGCAAGTCACGCAGCAGGTCGTCGCTCGAGGGCCTCTTCTTGACGGTCGTGAATGTTGCAATCGCTTGATGATTTCCAGCGTGAAGCAGTGCTGGCTAAGAATGATGGCTCATGTAGCCAAAGTGATGATTTTGTCAAATCTGATGCGAACATGCCTCTTGAAGGCAAGTCAGCTGGATTGTCAGTACCGGAGACATGATGCCATGAGGCACTGGGAAGCGTCGTTTGAATTTCAGAAACTCTGTTCGCTACGTACGTCTTCCAAGTAGTGGGCGGCTCCTTTATCCAGGCAAGAGTAATAGTGGAATCCGACCAGCAGTAACACCGTACATGTTCAAGAGACAAGGTGCGGCGGACTCTATGAGCCAGACGTACGAGCGTTACGGCGCCACAGAGTTCCAGATGAGGTAATGAGACCTGCTTGAGTGGAGCAACTTTTGATTTTGAGGCTAAGAGAATACATTTTACATTACCCTCTTTATCTACGGCGCGTAGATACAGACAAGCTTCGAAGGCACGTTCTGAAGCATCCGAAAACCCATGCAACTCATCAAGCTCAAGGTCACCTGAGGATGCGATCCAGCGAGGCACTGCGAAGCTTTGAAGATAGTGTAAATCTTCTATAAGCAGACTCCAACGTTTATGCAAGGGTGACGGCAAGGGATCATCCCACGTCACTCCATCAAGCTACAGAGACTGCATAAATATTTTGAATGATGTTGTCACTGGTGTAATCCATCCCAGTGGATCATATAGCTGGGCGATAACCGATAAGGCATTTCTTTTGGTGACCTTCTCGGACTCAGATAAATTAAATTCAAAGCAAAAGACACCGAGGAGAGGTTGCCATGCTATACCTAGGATTGGAATTGTTTGAGCTTGAGGCCACGAAATGTGATGAGTAGTGGCTTGCTGATCCTCAGGCACATCAGTCAATAAGCTTGGGTGATTAGCGGTCCATTTGCTAAGGGGGAACCCGCCTGCCTTGAGAAGTTCCACTAGTTCGTGCCTAGTTTTTATGGCTTCTGTCAGAGTATCTGCTCCAGCAAGGATGTCGTCTACGTACGACTGTTTTAGTAACATTTGAGCCGCATGAGGAAATCTAGCACCCTCATCTGTAGCCAGTTGTTGAAGAGTTCTAATGGCTTGATATGGATAAGGGCCAATACCATATATAACCGTGCACAGGTTGAAGATTGTGATGACTGAGTTGACGATCCACAAAATTTGTTGAAACACTCTATCTTCCTCTGCGATCAGAATTTACCTAAACATCTTCTCAATATCGGCTGAGAAGACGTAGCGGAAAATTCTCCAACGGAGCAGCACATCAAACGGGTCGAGCTGGAGTTTAGGGCCTATATGAAGGCACTCGTTGACTGAGTGCCCGGAAGGCAGTTTGACTGACCCGTTGAAAACGACGCGCAGCTTATTAGTGTCCCCATGAGTCTTAAATACGCCATGATGAGGCAAGAGGAATAATAGCGAACCCTTTGGAGCTGAATCGAGTGTTAAGAACTCCTTCATGTGGCCAAGAGAGATATAATCTTGCATAAAATTGTTATATTTCTCGCAGAATTCAGGCTGTTTCTTGAACCGTTGCTCAGTTCGGTGTAAGGCGTGCATTGCGGATTCTCTAGAATCGCCGAGATCAGGCAGGTTGGAGTTGAAAGGCAGACGAAGTACATACCTGCCATCGGCATTTCTTTTGTGAGTTCTAACGAAGTGATCTTCACAATTGCGCTCATCCTTGGTAAGAGGCACAGGCTTTTCCGACTCGCCTCCATCTTGTTGCCAAAAGCGAGTAAGAAGGGCTGCTAGATCCAGATCAATGTGGCAAGGGAAACTGGAGACGGTGAGTGAGTCGCTGATTGAAGCGGGAGAAGAGCTGGTGAGAATCCAGCCCAATCCAGTTGCCTGTGCGATGAGGTTACCGTCAGGGCTTTTACGAAGACCTTCTTCCATTAGCTGGGGATATTGATCTGTCCCAATAAACAGTTCAACTGGATCAGTCGAGTTGATTTGAGGATCGGCGAGAGTCAATTCTTCCAGAAAGGCTTCTGTGTTTGACATCGGCCTAGGAAAAGGCACGTAATCCGTAAGACGAGGCAGAATTAGTGCCTTTAACCTAAAACGATTATCATTTTTTAAATAAGGTGAAATTACAACTGTTGCCTTTGATCTGGCTGTATAGCTGGGTATCGCTCCCACGCCTGAGACAGGCACGAATGCAGATTGACGAGGGGTCTTCAGATGCTGGGCGAGTGATTCTGCCATGAAGGATGCCTCTGAAAAGGGATCGATGAGCGCTCGAGCATAAGAGGTGCGGCTATACTCTGAAAATACAGAAACTCGTGCCGTGGCGAGCAAGAGAGATTGTCGATTTGGAGGAGTTTGCGTTGCGAGTGACGTGACGCCAGTTTTTGTAGCTTGCGGCACATTTCCACTGAGAGAGGGTTCGGTGGCTGCAGGTTGATGAAGACCATGTTGAGGTGGGACTCCTGGAGTCAGCGCCGCCCGTGATTGAGTGATTTGTTGAAAACCTTGAGATTGAGTGGTGTCTGGAGTGGAGTTTCGAAAGCTTCGATGAAGCAGTGTGTGATATCGACTGTGACAAGAGACACAGGTTCCCTTTGACTTACAGTCGTGAAGGCGATGCACTCCAAGGCAATTGAAACAGAGCTGTTTTTTTGAAACAAATGTGTGATCGTTATCGAGAGAGCAGGCTTTAAATTTGTCACATGCACGAATGTAGTGATTTCCATTGCAATAAGAGCAAATGCGAACGTGAGGCTTCATAGCATTATGCACAGTAAGTCCAACATAATTCGGGTTCTTGTTGACAGGTGGCACTTTCTTCGCTTACGATTGACCACCGGACGGTAAGACAGGTTTCTGACATGTCGTCATTTCTAGTGCTTGAATGCACGACTTGAGGAAGGCATCCAACTTGTTCCATGTCATTGGTGTGGTGGTGTCGTCCAGAGAAAGCTCCCAGTCTCTGCGTATTCTGGTGTCAAGACGTCTGACGGTAATGTGGAATAGGATGTCGTCCATCTACTTCTGTTGTTCCATCTCTAAGGGCTTTTAAGGCACTAGCGGATTCTGATGTTACCGGGCTAAGCTGAAACAGTGACTCAATACACAGGTGGATTAACGTACGTTTGTTGTCATAATGTGTTTTTAATCGCGTCCAGGCACGACTATAATTTTCACCTGTCACAGGAATTTTTTTAATCAGGTTGGCAGCTTCGCCAGATAGACTGCTTTTTAGATAGTAAAGACGCTCAACGTATTCAATATTTGAGTCCCGTTTCATAAATTCCGTGAACATATCTTTGAACGACGGCCAATCAGAATGATTGCCTGAAAATTGAGGTAGACTGATGGGGGGCATCTTACGGAACGCAGCCTTTGATTCAGCAGGTGTAGCAGAGAGAAAGGCACTAGGTGCTTTGATGTTCAATGCATCGAAGGCGTCTAAGAATTGTCCCTTTTGTTCTAAAAAGGTTTCCTCAGCGCTTTCCATGAGTCCCTGCTTGAAATAATTCTTGCTTTCATCGTCAATAGTCGCTGTCTCCAAGACGAGGTTATGCCTTTTTTGAATGATAGCCCATTTTGCCTCAACGGCTTCCAATCTGGCACGGATGGATCCTTTAGACGTTTGCTGACCTTTCTTTTTTAGGTTAATAAATGCACGAGATATTAAGTCCGCGTCCTTCACTTGTTTTTCGACAAGTTGATCCATGGCGGTGATTTAGTCTATTGCAAACGGTAGTACAATAGTGTACGGCTTGATATGCTACTCCACGGGAGAGCGAGAGAAAAGATGCTAAAGGCACCGAATGATCAGCTGCTCCGCGAGCGGGAGAGCAAGAGAGAAGATTTTTCGCAAGCTTACTACCTGCGTGAGAACGACGCGCGGCTAGCTACTTGCACTGCTCAGTGAGAGGCGAGAAAAGGGGAGAGAGAGAGAGAGAGAGAAAGAGAGAGAGAGAGAGAGAGAGAGAGCGGTAGATAGACTGCCGCGTAAGCGGAGAGAGTTGAGGGAAGCGAGAGCGTTGCTTCGGCCGGGTGCCGAATGTTTAGGCAGCGCAGCTCAGCTCGAGGCGTCGAGCTTAGGTGAACTTACGAGCGCGCGAGAAAGACCGAATTGGCCGAAGCGTCGAGCGAGCGCATGTAAACAAACTCGATCGGTGCGACCTATACACATACACACTAAGCCTTTTGGTCGTCGAAATTCGTTTTGAACTTCGGTGATTTAGAGGTGCTCTAAAATCACGCACGATTTATGATTTTTCACTTGCACCTTTCAATTACACTTTTTTATGCTTCTTTTGCCTAAACTTAAAGATGATGCCTGATTTTCGACGTGTTTAATTTTTCTGCGTTGAATGATATGCAGCAAACGGCATATTGAAGACACCAGAATGCACTTCACTGGTTGAGGCACTAGTGTTTTTTAGATGCACATGAATTTTAACTGAGATGTCACAAGTAGACAGTAACTCCACTAGCTTTTTGCTCGAGATTTGCCGTGAATGGTTGAAATCCGGCTCGAAGGACCAGAAAATGAGCGAGTTTTTTGCTGTCTTGTGGAGGGAGGTTTAAATAAATCATAAGGAACTGATTTTCTCTTTAAATTATATTCTAACCTTACAAATATACAAAGGCCTAAGTAGGCAAATAAAAGTATAGTGTCGTGTATGTATTAGGTGTGGTCGCGTTCGGGTCTCGGTAATTACTGTCGCGGTCGATCTGTAATCGGAAAGAAAATGTGTCGTTGGAAGGTGTGAGAGTGTGTATGTGTGTGTATTTGTATATGTCTGAATCCAACGGCGGTAGAGGCAACTAGGCAGTTTTCGGAACATATATATATACGCATCAGAAGGTGATGTTTGTTACATGTCGCGTGCATAACCTCCGACGAATCATACCATCACGAATAACCACGGAAGCTTTCTAGCGCACGACCATATAAGTAACCTCCAAGAATTGATGTTGATATAAGCGATCGCACCAAGATTTTCTCAAACGCACGTATTTCGCCCGGAAACGAATACAAACATAAGTGAATCCTATGCACGGCATCGCATTGCTTTGTCTCTTCTGCCGACGCTGATGTACGTCACTTCTCGCAAGCGCGTATAACTTTCTCGATATCATGGCATCGTGGGCGATCGCGTGAAGCTTTCGCGTGAAGAATATTTGTAAACACACGCAGTAGTAAAGGTCTTGGTATACTCGAACGGGCAGCGAGACGCAACGCGGACGCCTATATAGGAGTTTTAAACACCGGATACGCGCGTTTTACGCGCCTAAATTTTTTACATTGGAGCCCCTAGCGCATTACGTTGCGCTGCATAGACGAGTAATCTAAAGATCTTGGTATAATCGTTTGCGCGGCGCAACACAACGCGGGCACCAATTCATAGAGATCGGGCGCATAAAACGCGCGTACACTGCTTTCAAACTTTTTCCTTGAGCGTCCGCGATGCGTCGCTCTACATATGCAAGTATAGCAAGACCTTCAACGAATGCAAGCACAGGTGCGCAATGCTGCTTATTATACGTGCCTATAGCATCCGTGAAATTGTACCAATGTAATTGGTCTTATGATTCTTTATCTCGCAAGCACGCAGTCATTATTTAATACACGAGTCTAACTTTCGTAAAATATTGCAGCCGCAAGCAGCCACGCAAAACTTTGACTTAGTCGCGCGTAGAATACCCGTGAATACATGCAGTCATAAGCGAATATAAGCACAGCGGCGGTGCTCTGCTTCTTATACGCGCTTATAGCCCCCATGAAATTGTGCCGTCACAATCGGTCGTACGAAGCTTCTTTTCGCGCGCGCGTTTAACATTCTCGAAATCCAGCACAATCACAATCGGCCGCGCAAAGCTATTTCTCACACGCGCGTATTGCCTTCTCGAAAGTACGCAATCGTGAACGAATGCAAGCACTCCTTTACATATGCATATAATGTATTATAAGTAATTTTTTTATATTTACGAAATCATTTCATCATCTTCTGAGAGGTCGTCAGATGAACTGTCATCTTCAAAAATTGTTTTTGAATTCAAAAGATCTTCGTCGTCTTTCATCATTGCGTCTCGTGTAAAAGCTTCTTTGTGTTTTTTCTGTTGGTCGGAGAGACGTTTTTGTAGTAATAATTCTGAGGAAAACAATGATTTCCGTTCAGGCGTTACAATGTCTCCCTCTACCGATACATGAAAAGATTCCA
This sequence comes from Gastracanthus pulcherrimus, assembly GCA_949152435.1. Classification (NCBI taxonomy): domain Eukaryota; kingdom Metazoa; phylum Arthropoda; class Insecta; order Hymenoptera; family Pteromalidae; genus Gastracanthus; species Gastracanthus pulcherrimus. Next base: position 73,212,580 of record OX424574.1, read on the forward strand.
GCCAATCTTTACTTTCTAAAATGAAATAATATAAAATAAAATAAATTAAAATTAACTTTTTAAATTTTATGTTATGTATTACAAATAAAATTACTCACCGCTCTTCTTTAAAAGTTTCGCTGCGTAGCACTTTTGTCCCCACTACGCTTTTACATAATTGCCCGTCTCTTTAATGTGCTCGATGGATAAAATGCTTATTTCATTAGTTTAAAACCACAAAATTAATGCAAACATTTTGCGCTTGACCTTTTCTTGACAAGCTAAAAAACATCTGGAGATGACGAGCAACTTGGAGGACCATTTCCAGTCCACCCACCTACCGGCGCTATTCACTCGAACATACGGAGGGAAAGGATTCGGAAAGGCACGCCAAGGCATGTGCTACCACTGCGGGGACGAATTAGTGAGGTAGACATTCCCGTGCCCATGCAGCCCTACTACAGGGTAGGTCCAGGGACTCCACTGCACTTGCGAGTGGAACCGCGCTGAGGACCACGAGTTCTGCTGTCACATCTGTGAGACAGAAGGTTTCATTGGGCCGGTCTTCCTGGACCGAGAAGAAAGGCTCGACAGGAACAAGCATTTCGACGATCGCATCGGTATGTAGGAGGACGATGACGCCTCCTGGAACCTCCAAGTAGAACGAGGAATGGAGTGGCAATGAACAATGAACAATGATTTCTTTTTTTTCCTTTCACCCTTTTTTTCAGGAACCAAAAAAAAATCCGAATCCTTTCCAAAAAATAAAATATATATAACAATAATATAAAAGAAAAACCCAAAAAAAACAAAACAAACCAAACGACAAAACCAACAACACAAATATATATGTATATATATACATATATTTATGTATATATATGTTGTTGGTTTTGTCGTTTGGTTTGTTTTGGTTTTTGTGGGTTTTGTTTTTTTTTGTTTTGGTTCTTTGTGGTTCTAGGTATATGTGTGTGTGTATATATATATATATATATATATATATATATATATATATATATATATATATATATATATATATATATATATAAATACAAATATATATGTATATACACGGTGACCTATTTTAATCGCCGCACCCGGATTTCTCGGAACCTAAGCCAGATAGGGAAAAACGGTTCAGACAAAAGTTGTAGGGGACAAAGGAGGCCACACAATGACGCTAACGTCTTTGACATTGAATTTGACCTTTAAGGTTATTTCAAGGTCAAAGTGGTTTTTTCATATGGGAACACCTAGCTTTAAATCAAGGTCAAACTCCGAAAAGTCCGTTTAAAATCGTTTTTTTCCATGAACCACAGGCTAAGCCGGCTTAAATTGACGTAGGCTGTAAATAAATTTTTAAAATTGTTTATTTTTTATGATTTCTAGGCAAAAACAATCCGAAGTGAAGTCAATTTGACGTTGAGATTAAAATGGAAACCCACGAATTCCAACTCACAAATCCTAACCCCACAAATCTCAAAACCAAAAACATTCGATCCGCAAACTTTAAACTCACGCATCCTTAACCAACATTTTCCTACCTCACACACCCTAAACCCACACACCCCAAACTCACATATCCTATTTTTTTCTTTAATTTAAATTTTGACTTTGTATTTGCATAATTATTATTTTTTTCTGCTTCTACAATTATCTTAGTCAGATCCTAATTTTTTGAATTATGAGCTGTCAAAAAATGTGATTCTTTTTACAAAAAAAACTCATAACTTCCTAAAAAATAAAGATACAACATTTCTGTTTTGTACAAAAAGCATCGTAGCTATTTTTTTTAGAATCGAACTATTAAAAAAAAAACTTAATATTAAAAATGGGCGGAAAATCTTAAAATCGGTGAGCAGTTCAGATTTAATTAAAAGAACCATTGACGGAACCTATTTTCTTCGTAAATGTGTTTTTAATGATTACATTATCAAAATTAGTATTTCTGAAATTCGAACGCTACTAATTCACATTATTTATACAAAACAAAAAAATAAAAGGAAGTTTTAGTTTTATTTGCAATCAAAATAAGAAATAATGCTTTATTGAATTCCTTTAATGTTTTGACGATTATTTTAATTTAAAATTTAAAATTAAAAAAGTGTTACAAACGAAGTATTTATGGCAAATACAGTTAGCTAAATAAAGTTACCGTAATTTTCAAACGTTTTTCCTTTTTAGGTGCGACCGTATACGGGCTTATAATTATTAATATTTTTGATACCGTTTTACTATGTAAATTTAATAGTAATTAATAGCTGGCTCTGAAATGGCTGACTATCCGCCCAACGAGATCGTTGATATGATTTTGGTTTTAGGAGCAAGCCAAAATAATTATCGTGGTGCGGCGAGCCTTTATGCTGAACGCTATCCTGACAGACGACACCCTGACGATAGAGCTATCAGATGTTTAACTCAAAGAGCTCGTGGTGAACACATGGTTCGCCAACGTAGGCGCCATGAGTATGATGAAAATGATAATCGAGTTGTAACTATCTTTACAATAATTCATCTTGACCCACACATTAGCGCTCGTCGAGTCGAAAGGGAAAATGGTATTCCAAGAAATACTTTTTTAAGAATTATGAAGGTGCTTCAATATCACGCGTATCATATTACTTTGGTTCAAGAGCTACAGTTTGAGCATTTCCAACAGCGTATTGTATTTTGCCAATGGGCTTTACGAATGATAGAAAATTATCCAGACTTTTTTAACTTTGTTCTTTTTTCTGATGAGGCAAAATTTCAAAGTGATGGGGAACTGAATAGGCATAATTGCCATTATTGGTCTGATGTGAATCCTCATTGGGTCAGAACTGTAAACCATCAAAGACGTTGGAGTATTATCGTACGGTGCGAGATTATCAATGGATATTTGATTGGTCCTTATTTTTTTGCAGAAAATGTAAATCAACATACCTATTTGACGCTAATAAGAGATGAACTACCTGGATTGATGGAAGATGTTGATTTAGAAACTCGACGAAGAATATGGCTCCAGCAGGACGGCGCACCACCACATTTCGCTCGAATTGTAAGGGCTTTTTTGATTGAGCACTATGGTAACAGATGAATTGGTCGAGGAGGTCCGGTTAACTGGCCTGCTTGCTCACCCGATCTTACATCACCAGATTTCTATTTATGGGCTATTTAAAAAATGCTGTTTTTGAGCAACAACCCACTACAAGAGCAGATATGCACGATAGGATTCGTCGAGCATGCGCTGCCATCCGAAACAAACTTTGCAGAACACCGTTCGCCATTTTCAAAGGCGTTTGACTATGTGTCTTGAAGCAAATGGTCGTCATTTCAAACACTTGCTTCGAGGTAAAATAAAAATTTATTTACATTAGTGAGAGGCGAGGGGACTCACTATAATCAAGCAACCCGAACAGTGGGAGGCAAGCGGACTCACTATAATCAAGCACCCCGAACAGTGAGAGGCAAGCGGACTCACTATAATTAAGCACCGCGAACAGTGAGAGGCAAGGGGACTCACTATAATCAAGCACCCGGAACAGTGAGAGGCAAGGGGACTCACTTTAATCAAACACCCCAAAGGAAACAATCCTTACTACGGACACGTCGTTGTTTCTGGGTAGCGCGAAAAGTAAGGTTAATACATTTATAACAGAAGCTTCAACGATCTTAAAGTTACCGTTATAAAATCATTTTGCCCTTGAGAAAAATTTTTTAGGGTTCAGGATGTGTGGGTTTGGGGTGTGTGGGATAGCATGCGTGGGGTAGGGATGTGTGAGACTGGGGGGTGTGGGGTATGGTTGTGTGGGACTGGGGTGTAAACGTTTAGTATGTAAGGGCACGAAGTTTATGGGGTTAAGATGTCCGAGTTTGAGTTTTGTTTACTAGGATGTGTACGTTTTTGGTGTGTGGGTTTCCCTATTAAGCCTACGATCAATTCGAACCAGCTTAGCCTGTGGTTCATGGAAAAAAACGATTTTAAACGGACTTTTCGGAGTTTGACCTTGATTTGACCTTAAAAATATTTTTCTCAATATTATTTTAAACGTAGAATTTCCCGCACTTTCCGAATCCGGGGTAAAAACTAGGTATTCCCATGTGAAAGAACCACTTTGACCTTGAAATAACCTTAAAGGTCAAGTTCAAGGTCAAATATGTTAGCGTCATTGTGTGGCCCTCTTTGTCCCCTATAACTTTTGTCTGAACCGTTTTCCCCTGTCTGGCTTAGGTTCCGAGAAATCCGGGTGCGGCGATTAAAATGGGTCACCGTGTATATTTGTCTTTAGTAAGACAGGTGAATAGTTGGTCAAAATTGAATAAAATGTCTACATCTAAGAACTATATAGCGTGAATCCACTAAAAAAGAGAATACGAATATATTTCTATTAAGCCATTACTACCGACTAAAAATTTAGAAACGTAAAAAGCGACGTGACGCCTGTGAGGCCACATGCTCAGCTCATATATCGGTTATATCAATGAATATATAAAATATTTGTGTTGTACAAAATTAATTAGCAAGTGACAACACAAATTAATGGATCAAAACCATATTTGGTTAATGGAGTTATTGAATGAATTAGAAAAATTATTTGTTTAAACAGGTTGTGGGTCTTCATTTATGCGCGTCGAAAAATAGTGTCATATGGATTGAAAAAAGTCGAAAACCAATGTTCGAATTTGATTGGAAGCTGTTCTAAAATCCATTACAGATGGCGCTTTTCTGACAGCACAGATCCATGGTTTAGATGACAGAGACAGATGCATACGTTTATTATCGGTTATACAAGGATAATACAAACCCAGTTCTCCTCAAACCTCTGTTCTCGGAAAACGTCTATATAAATCTTCGAAAACAAACAATTTTCGCATAAAAAAAGTTTTTCAATTCAAATTTCTATTTTTATTTACTCTATTTTTCTCCTTTTAATTTATTATAACTTTCAAATTAATTAATTTTTGCATCATAAAACGTTCTCAGAATAATTCTAATGATATTCGACGAATTCACATAGAGGTGAAATTTTATGCTATAAAATACTACGATTATTATTATATTTACAAAGTTACAGGTGATTAAAAATTGAGTGGGATCCCTAATACAATTTATATTAATACAATACATTCATATAATGTATTAGTATAAAAATATTCATATTCTCGTGTTTTTTGCGGACTAGCGGTTGATAGTTGGCTATTTCTGGTATAGCTATCTTAAAATAATAAATTAGAAAGTTGGTCTTTTTATTGCTCATTGGAGGGCTAGCGAGTTTGGGTTTTAGATAAATAAACGTAATTTTCTTTTTAAAGTAAATAATGAATTGTTCGGTCGGTAATTCAGGGAAATGACTTTCGGATCCCCTTAACTTATTAGATCTCGGGTTTCTCAGAAAAGAAATTAGTAACAAAATTTTAAAATAAGGTAACCAATTAGCAACAAATTATGGATTTAGTTAGGAATGCGCGTAGCGACTTTGGTATACTAGCTTAAATTATTGCGAATCTACTAATGATACTTCAAAACTCAAATTTAAATTTGGTGTTATTGTGGGTCGGACTGTGCATCAAAGGATTATTCTATTTTCTTTCCACGTCACCCATGAGGTAAAAATAGATAGGCACGCTTTATGTAGTATCCCTCCCCTAGATGAAATTTATGTTTAAAAAATAGTTAAAAAAGGAATCGTATGATCTCGACGAACTAATTCAGCATTTAATTAAGCCACCGGTTCGGATAGTTTATCTATGTCCGTCTTCAAGGCGAATGAAACAGAGCGACTGCTCTTAATAATCATAAAATACAACCGAAAAAAAGTACATAACTAGACTAATGGTTAGTCATTTTACTGGCGCAGACCGATGACGGCGGAGGAGACCTGAAATCCGCAAGATAACCTCGAGCCCATCGAAAATCCAGTTGTATTTTCGTTTGGTGCAATTGCTAATCCTTAGTCTAGTCATCTACTTTATACTCCGGTTATTTTTTACTGACTATTAAGAACAATCGCATTTTTCAATTGCCTTGAAGAAGGACGTAGATAAACCGTCTGAAACATAGGCTTAATTACATACTACAATCATTCGCAGAGATTAATTGATTCCTTTTTTTAATACAAATATCGAGCGACCAAAAGAAGATTTAAAATCAATAAAAAGGACAAAAAAATGAATAAAACAAATTCTGAAATAAAATTTCAACAATGTATAGACCTAATCCACAGCTAAAAAAAACTTGCAGGACTTGAGAATATGCACTATATCCACCATGTTCTCGATGTCCTCCATATCCTCGATCTCGCCGATGTTGCTTATTCTAATTTTATCTAAAGTAGTTTTAAAGCATTTCAATTACGTCGTATAAAATTATCGAAATTACATAATCTAATTACTTAATCTACTTACATAATCTTATATAGATCAATTCCATCATCATAATGTCCTCGATATCCTCGGTGTCCAATGTGTTCTCGAAGTCCTATGTGTCCTCGAGGTCCTCTGTGTCCACGACGTCCTCTGTATCTTCGACGTCCTCTGTATCCTCGGCGTCCTCGACGTCCTCGGTGTCCTCGTCGTCCTCGATGATCCTGACATCCTTGATGTCGGCGACGTCCCCGGTGACCCCGGTGTCCCCGGTGACCCCGGTGTTGATTATTATAATTTTATCTAAAATAATATTTAATCATTTTAATCACGTAGTATAAAATCATTGAGACTTACATAATCTGTTGACACAATCTACTTACATAATCTATTCAAGGTCGAACCCGTTATCTCGCAATAATTGTCGATGGAATTCCTGTTTAAGTTGTACCGGGATCCCATCATCCCATCTCTCTCCTCCCATGATACGTAAGGACAAATCCGATGTGATATCCTCTCAACATATTGGGCATTTTCTTGTGATCAGACTCCATGTACAAGTGATGCAGAGTCAGTGATTGCAGGGCCGCAATTTGTGAACTTTTTCCCTTCCATTACATACGCAGCGCTCTTTAGAAAAAAAAGAAAGATTATTACATACGGTATAGTAGATGTTTTTTATTTTTTATTATTATAGTACAAACGACGTAATGTGAAACATTAAGCTTCCAGACGTTAAAATTCTTGCTGGATACAACATTTTTTGTACTAGCTTTCATAAAATTATCCGAGTTCCCATATTTTGATACCTTTCTATTAATACTGAGAAAAGCGTGTAGTGTCCGTAGTTTCGTTATAGTAACGAAACTTTATAGTTAAAAAAAATACTTTGTACGTGACCTTTCAAGAATTGGTCTATTTAAAAAATACATATTTCCTTGTTTATTTAACAATAGTAAAGCTACGAAAAAAAGCATACGTTTATTATGGTTAGAAATCGGTTATAAAATTATTGTACGTTAGTCTTGTTCTCATGAATGATGCACATTGAACATCTATTAAATCTTGGTGTACGTAATCAAAATCATAAAGCTATATATATAAAAAATTATTTCCTGCACTGATAGTTTTTTAATCAAGGAATGTCGACTCAACAGTTATTTTGATCATGAGGAGAAGACGGTGTCTATCGGCAACTTGCATTTTCTAAGAATGCAAGTATAAATGTAAGTAAAAATAAAAGTAACATAAACATACAAAAAACGTTTAAAAAACTGTTCATGAACTGGTTGCATTTTATCGCTTGATATTGATTCAACAGTTCTCCTTTGCGAAATTCAGCAAACGATGGTGTCTGTCAACACTCACAATTCACTGATAGATGTAAGTATGAAATTTGTAAATATTTCTTAACCTTAAAACAATTCGGTCACGCTTAAAATGAGAGCATTTATCTACACGAACATAATTTAAGAATTCGAAGATCAAATCCAGTACTCAACCATCAATATTTCAGCCAAAAAAGAGCTAGTTTACAGTTAAAAAAGAGCTAGTACAAATTAAAAGGCTTAAGTTTAAACAATCTATATAAAAAGGTGAACTGAAGACTAATACAGTAGTTAACAGTGCTTACGTTTGCGTGGCTGTAATACTTTTACTTCAAATATCTAAAACTACTCTTATATTTTCAGACGATTTCTAACATTTTATACTAGATAACTCAGTTATTGGGATCGAACTATGTTCCACTTAGTCAGATTTTAAGACTCATAGTACTAACAAACTTTGCGTCGCATCACTTAATGTTGAGTCAACAGTTATGCTCTGCGAACATCAGCAAAAAAGGTGCTAGTCGTCACTCATGATTCACTGATAAACATTAGCATGAACATGATAACTTTTTCCTCACTCATTGCAATCATCAGTGAAAGTTAAAAAACTAAAAAATACTGGAGCTTCTCCTTACAATCTTATAAGAATTCGATTCCAATCAATATTAATACTTTTCACAAATCTATGTATTATTTTTTAAACAAGGGATATATTAACGAGTTCCATTCGTACTATACAAATTTTAAAATTGTACAGTCTTAACCTTCTTAGTTAAATTACAATATAAGTAAGAATTAATCTAAAAGCTTTAATTTTTGGAATGTAAAAATCTGTAATTTGGACCAAAATATTATAAACACATCAAAGACATGTTGAAATGCAAAATCTCTTTAAAATTTAAATTAATGAATAAATAAATAAATAAACAAACAAACAAACCAACAAACAAACAAACAAACAAATAAACAAACAAATAAACAAACAAATAAATAAACAAACAAATAAATAAATAAATAAATATCCTCCTCCTTTCAACAGGCAGTTCTGGCTGATCTGCTGCGGCAATGTTCCATCGCAGTCTACCTGATCTAACAGCGACTATTGGCACAGCTACGGGCTCAGGTAATTGCTCTGCATCTCTAACTATAACATATACAATTTATCATTTATATTTATAAAGTTATTAGTATAGTTATAACATAAATCATTCATGAACTTACTGTAATAGTTTCTTCTTCTTCGTCATCTCATCAGGTCGTTTCAGAATGCACCGCCTAACATTGAAAAAAATCAGTATAACATTAAAGATTTTATAACAATGATCTGAATGCTTATTATTTGTTATATGTACCAGCTACAGCGAGTCGGGGGACAATTGTATTTCTTTTTATTTAGCAAATGATATACCTTTTAAAAATTACTTGTCAAATCAAATTAGGAACTTTTTTATTTTCCTTCAATGCAATGTAAAAATTTTTAAGTGTACAAGTAATAAATAAATGTATTGCAAGAAAAAAAAATCAAACTGCTAAGCCTACCGCAGAAAAAATAATAATCATAAGAATTATTTTTACAAAAGCAATTCATTATTAATTACTGAGCAATAAATAACTTTGCTCAGTACAATAAGGCATGATAAATCAAATTTCGAACATTAGGTTAAAAAATAGTACATTATACAACTAAGGGCGAAAATGGGATTTTCCAAGCAAAGACGAACACGAGAAATCATCATCGGAGTCTGAAAAAGCCCATTCGCCCCTTGTTGTACGTTTTATTTTTTGTATAAAAAATGCATAAGGAAGACCATTTTAGACGCCTATAGAATTTTCCGATGCGTCAGCAATAAAGTGGAGCAAAAATAGGTATTTTCCCCCATTTTATTTCTGGCGCTCGCAAAACTCTATTTTCGCTCCACTTTATACGAGCCGAAAATGGTCTTTTTTATATCCGTGCTATAAAAAATATTTTTTGTTACACGCGCACGATTTACGCGTTTATCTTACCTATAAAACGAGCCTAAAGTGACCGTTTTCCGACCGGCAAAAAAGCGGAAGCAAAGTCCTTTGTAACACACATTTGATTTCCGACGTTATTTTATTCCTAAAAGGCGAGGCTAAAGTGCTTGTTTTCTGACCAGAAATGTAGCTCTTTTTGCCCGCTGTTGATTTATTTACTTATTCGTACATTTCGAGACATTTCCGCAAAAATCCATACATGCGTCACAAAAAGTATGGTGCACCAAGGACTAGTGGGCTTCTTGACCTCGCGTGTTTGGATTAATTGCCTCCGGCTGGCGATACGCCTTCGGCTTGTACTGAAACCCACTTTTCGCCTTTGGTAAACAATATACTTTTTTAAGAGTTTACTATTCAGTAGTACCAGTTATTATTTATAACCTAATTATTTATTCAATTTTCAGAAGGCGCTTATAGATTATTGTCGCGCTGATGTACAGGTTTTGAGACGCGAGTATGTCGTTTTTAGATAAATATTTTGAATGTCGGTAAAATTTGTCCTTTCGCCGAGGCACCGACAATAGCGAGTGCATGTTCCCTCATTTATAGAAAAAATTTTTTAACCTCGAACACAATAGGCATTATTTGTCTAACAGGTATCGTCGGGGGGATATGCATTCTCAAAAATCTATAGAGTGGCTGCTCCAGTGTGAGCGCGAATTCGGCCGAGCAATCATTCACGCTGGTAGAGCGCTAGAGTTTAGGTTACCCGAAGGTTTCCTCGTAGACGGGTACTTATTGCCACTGCAGGTGGTTAATAAAGGCATAGTGTTTGAATACGAGGGCTGTTACACACACGGCTATCCGAAATGTTTCGATAAAAACCGCGATAAACCTCTGTCTTACGGATGCTCTTTCGACGAGTCCTACGAAAATACCATCGCAAAACTGCAGAAAATCCGGAAACACGGTTACGAAATTCGCATCATGTGCGAGTGTCAGTTTGACGATATAAAAGTAAAAAATAACGTTTAATCCTCGCGACGCTTTTTTAGGTGAATGCACTGAAAATATTATTCCTTTTTACAAAGTCAAAGAGAACGAGAAAATCAAATACACAAATATATGTTCTCTATATTCAGTAAGTTTTCCATAGATCATCCGCGTATTTACGTGGGGGGTGAATATCGCGAGTTGACTGATGGCGATAATAACAAACTCGATCGTGTCAAGGGTCTAATGAAATGTAAAGTTCTTCCTCCGCGAAACTTACGTCTACCTGTCTTAGCTGTAAGATGCACGGACGTTTGCTCTTTGGGCTTTGTCGATCTTGCTGCGAGGAAGCGCGAGAGAGTGACTGTACTCATGAAAACATTATCGATCGTGCGTTTACAGGGACGTCGGTAGCCGACGAACTGCGTAAAGCTGTTGAACTTGGCTATCGTATAACCGAGATAAATATCGTTTGGCAGTACGAGACTACGCGTTTCGATGGCTGCAGCGGTGGACTTTTTACCGACTACGTTAACACTTTTTTGAAAATTAAGCAAGAGTCCAGCGGTTATCCAGACTGGTGCGCGGACGATACCTCGAAAGTCCGTTACTTACACGAATACAAGAGGTTACGAATACGAATACACGCGGTTGCAAAATTGTGTTTGAACAGTCTTTGGGGTAAGTTTGGTCAGCGCACAAATTTAAATCATACAACGATTGTAAAGACGCGGGAAGCTTTCTTGAAACTTTTAACTTGCCCTTATAAAGAAGTTTTTAGTGTCTTACCGGTAGGCGATAAAATGTCAACTGACAATTTATAGAAGTCGTGGCAACGTCCTTTCACACCAATGTCGTGATCGCCGCTTACACGACTGCTCAAGCGCTATTAGAACTTTACAGACACATTGAGTGTCACCAAGGTAGATTATTGTACTGTGACACTGATTCGTGCGTTTTCGTGAAAAACGAGAGCAATCAGAGCGAATACGAACCTCCTTTGGGAAATCTTTTGGGCGATATGACAGATGAACTTAGAGGGTACGGTGAGGGTACATACATAGAGACCATGATGTCTGCAAATCCAAAATTTTACGCTTTTCGCGCAATCACGCCGGGCGGTGACACTGTAGAATGCTGCAAGGTAAAAGGTATAGGTTTGAATTTTAAAGCTCCTTAAAGATAAACTTTGATAGCGTAAACTCTTTGCTCAGCAATAACTTTGAGGAAGAGCAAAACGAAGAAAACCCTAAAAAGATGATTAAAGTGGTGTTTAGGTCTATACGTCGTACAGCTACCCACGAAGTTGTAACGTGCACTGAATTTAAAACCTCTAGCACTGTTTTGAAAAAAAGACGATATATATCGAAAAGTCTTTCTCTACCTTTTGGCTATAAGCAATAAGACTGTATAAATTTCTTCTTTGTTAGTAATTAATGCTGCGAGCTAATTACTGTGTAAAAGCAAAAAAGAATTGTAGATATACTTTTTAATAGATGACAATGTATTAAAAAATTTTCTGTATCAATAAATAATTTATGAATAACTATAATAACAATAATATATAAATAAAGAGATATAAGCAAAATCCTTCTCCATTGAATCGTCAACACTAGCGGTGGGCGCATCAGCTGAAGTAGCCCACCGCTGCTAAATAATCAGCTGATTCATCACGGTAATAAGCTTAAATAAAAATCAAAATAAGCTAGTCTTTGCGGTAGCTCGACTGATGAACGGGTTCCCGTAATTAGCTAGTGGCCCCGCCGCCGCCGCCGCGCTGGTCGTTGGGTGGTTCGATTGGTTAGTGTCTTTTTTATAAAATTAACTAACCAGAAACTTTTTTACTCAGTATTCAGCATGGATACACGTTGGAAACACCCATTCACGTGCATCAAATCGGGTCCCACGATGTGTGGAAAAAATGTCTTTGTGAAACGTTTTCTCGCCAAGCTGCCTGAGATGTGTAACGTGCGATTCGCCTGCATTCTGTTTTACTATGCTGAATGGCAAGACACGTACCAAAATGAACTTAAAATACCCGGTGTGAATATATCGTGCTCTTTCAAAATCCGCGAGATTGCGCTCAAATACAATATCTCGTGCACCAAAGTCTATCAGGAAGACCCAACATTTTTACAAGAAGCATATATCGCGCGATTAGAACTTTAATCGATGCCTGCAGCCGGCCGCTAAACACGAATTATATCGTGCTCTTTCAAAATCCGCGAGATCGCGCTCAAATACAATATCTCGCGCGTCAAATCTATCCCGAAGACCCAACATTTTTACAAGAAGCGTATATCGATGCCTGCAGCCGACCGCATAGCTACTTACTATTGGATTTAAAGCAGGACACTCTGGATGAATTTCGTTTTCGATCATGTATATTTCCGGATGACAAAGTGCAATACGCATATGTACCCAAGTCTCGCTAAACAGTGTAGATAAAAGGTTAGAAGAAGCAGCCCTGAAAAACAGTCTGTCAACGACTATGGCTGAGGTAACAGCTCGGAGTTATCCCCCACCACCACAGCGCAAAAATACCCGTGACTCGCGCCTGCGCTGTGTAGCCGGGAAACACTTTTTAAAGAAACACGTGGCTCTGTTGACTGCACTCTGCCATACAGACAATCAGCAGCGTACCTTAATACGCGCGTCCGATAAAAATCTCATAAAGTGCATTTGCGAGTACGCGTTGAATGTACTGCACGATGTGGTAAAACTTAAAGATTCTGAAAAACATCGATTGAAAAAGCACAAAAAAATTCTGCTAAAATTGGTTAAGAAAACGAAAAGCAGCGTGGAACAGCAGAAAACGCACAATCGTGCAGAGCGGCGGTTTCTTTTTACCTCTCTTACTGGAACCACTAATAAGCACTGTTTTCTCCAAAATATTTAACAAGCCTTAATCGGATGCGGAATTTTTCATCCACAAGAACCAGCGCTATCCCAGTCTCTGACTACGGATACTTCCAGCAGCAACGAAAATACCGTACAAACATTTGGTGATAATTTATCGCGACTATATTCGGAGATGCACACGACACTCAATTCTAAATCGTTTACCAATGAACGTGAAAACTGCAAGCATTATTTAGAAGTTTTACGAGGATATTTATTCTTTAAAGAGAGTGAACGAACCGAGGACAGAGGGACTGATCGCAGCGTCGACGAGGTCGAGGCTACAAAGACACCGCTCTCGGAAGAGGATATTCTCGAGTGTGAACCCAAGGTATACGTTACAAAAGCCCGTTTGCTGCTCAAGAACTGGCGTACGACCGAGCCCGGTCGTCTTAAATGGGATAATACAGGCAGTGTCATCGTCGATGGTAAGATAATTCCTCAGTCAAACATCGCTGAGCAATTGTACGATGTTTTGAAAATGAGAAAACGGCGAGACGGTGACGACTACGATCCTCCGATCGGAAGATTTCAATTCGCAAAATTTATCGGTAGCAGTGACACCCCTATTAGGCTGATTGGAAACATTGACGGCTTAAAAATTACCAAGAGATCGACATCGCCCTTAAATACGGCGAAACGAAGGATGACGGAGTCAGTATTTACACCTCATCAAACGAGAAACGCAGTAAAAAAAGGTGGCTCAAACTGCCCGCTTAAAATGCCTAAATACGAAAATCAATATTACAATGGTGCGCACGAGGTTGGTTACGCGGATGCTCGAAATTTAATACGTGTCAACGTACGTGGTAAATCGGTCATGCACAATAAGAAAGAGAAGGAGCGGATCTACGAGTGGTTGAGTAATCAAGATTCTTACACACTTCACAGGCCTATACGTACAAAATTTCCGAGACTGCACTACAACGTGTCTAACGTGGATGACGTTTGGGAGGCTGATTTGTGCCAGCTGACGTCACTCAAAAACGATAACGATAGTTTTTGCTACCTGCTGGTTGTCATTGATGTGCTCAGCAAGTATGCATTTCTAGAGCCGCTACGTGGATAAACGCGTCCGACGTTCAAGCGCCTTAAAACATGGATATCGTGGAGTCCTTTTATTTCGTACTTCCAAGTAGTAGTAGTGTCGTCTACTATACCGATAACGCGACTACATGCTTTACCACGCACATGTACCGCGAAATAAGACTAACGGGTGATTGCCACATGGGGCTAGCCGAGATTCACGTACCGTATACGGTTATGAATGTTCAAGAATCCGAAGCTTCTTACACGCTTAAATTGGGCAGCAAGACACACAAAGTTTCCGAAAACGATGAATTTTACAATTTCCCGCACGATATATACGAGTGTCGAGCAACTTGCACCTGGAAATACATAAAGTGCGCGATGCACGTGAACATCAAATACTCACACCCACTGAGTTTCAGCAAGGCTACTATACTTTAAAACGAACTTGCGCTTGTAAAGAACCTCACTACACGAAATTTAACGAAAAAATTCGACGCATTTTTGGCTTTGAAGATTTTACACAGAGACAGACAGGAACTTTTGTCACATCAAACTCTGGTATAAACGCTAACGCAGGCAGCAGACCAGCTTGTCTAGCCCGGGCTATACCAGATCAGCTGTACGTTTACACCGATATATGCACCCCCTACAGGGTCGGCAATATACAAGCAGCTCTTTTGCACATAGTAGCTTTCGGAAGTTCAAAGTATAATTTCGGCACCAACATGGTAAAACAGTTTGCTCCGATATACTATATACCATTGTTGCATCATTCTTTTCAAAATATCATTATAGATATAAGAGACCAACTTGGTCATAAAATACCATTTGAGTACGGAACTTTGACGGTTACGCTTCATTTCAAGCGTAGCCAATAAACCATGCCGAAATGAGTCATTACGTGAATTATTACAACGCGCAACTAAGCGGCGGCAGTGGTGTCAAAAACGTATTTGTAGGATCAGCACACTAGCGAGGCTCCGATATCGGTAGTTCCATAGGTTCGATTTTTCGACAAATCGCCTCTTACATCGCTAGCGGTGCAAAGGCTGTGGGGAAAGAGGTCGTTCGCGCTGACTTTAACGTGTTGGACGACGTAGCGAATAACGGCTTAAATTTCGAAGAATCCTTCAACACACGTTTTAAAGAGTCTGATAAGAATTTGAAGAGAAAGTAGCAAATAAAATATCCGAAATGATGAAAGGCAGTGGATATAAGGCGCGTATATCCAAAAGTAAACGATAGTCGAAAAAGAGTCGTGTAAATGCACGCAACGTGCTCCGCAAGACGAAAGCTGTCGGAAAAAAACGCAGTAGTAAGAAAAAACCGCCCCGACGCCGGCGGACCAGAAAATCTATCAGAAGTATCGCAGACATTTTCGGACCGAAATAAGTCTGAAAAATGGAGTTTCTACACGCATGCAGTGGAAAGGGTATGAAGAGCGAGCTGGATCTCCTCACTCTACCACTTACACAGACATCCATCGAAAGCAGCTCTTTTCTTCACTATAAACCTGTATCGTCTCTCAGTGACGAAAGTGATTCATCTTTGGAATGTTTAGTTCCGAGTTCAACCGAACATTACATAGATCTCGCGCACGCCATGCTACATTTGACCGTGCAGATTTTAACTTCGGAAACGGAGTTGGAAAATGCAAAGGTTGCACCCATCAATAATTTTATACACTCTTTGTTCGATCAGATTGACATATTTTTCAATCAAAAATTAGTTTCCCCACTAAACAACGCCTATCCTTATAGAGCCTATATAGAAACACTGTTAAATTACGCTTCACCCGCAATATATTCACATCTGACTTCTGGATTATGGTACGGCGATTTCACCAGGATGTATGGATGCATCGCCGGCCATAACCCGCACCACACCAGGCGCCATCATTGGTGCTCTCAATCGACAACATTACTCTCTAGGCCGCAAATCATTTGACATTTTGGCCCACCTCCCCGAGGACATCTCTAACCAATCGAAATTTTTACTCAATGGCGTTCAAATGAGAGTGAGGCTAGTGCGTAGCAAAGATGCCTTTTGTCTCATGGATTTCTCCGACGATGGAAAATTTTCCTTACGAATCAATGAAGCAACGCTTATCGTCCGGTGCGCGAAAATAAGCCCCGGGGTTATTCTAGCGCATGCCAATGCTCTTTCAAAAACCGCGGCCAAGTAGCAGATTACCAGAGTCGAGGTAAAGTCGTTTGCCATGCACAGAGGCGTTCTCGGAGATACGCTCGACAACGTCGTTCTCTGTCAAATACCCACAAAATACAAAATCGTGCATTCAACGGCAACCGATGGATGAATCCCTTTAATTTTCAATATATTTCCACAAATTTTCTCTCGCTATACGTGGATGGTGTACAAATACCTAGCAAACCCTTGCAGCCACGCTCGACGGGAACCAACCAACTGTACATTGAATCTTTTCATACGCCGTTTTCCGGTACAGGCATACACTATCTCAACGAGGGCCTCGACATTGAGCGCAAAATTTTGGAAATCGATCCAAACAGGCAAATTATTATGGATTTCAACGCTTGAGGCGCTAGTGAAAGGGGGCGTACACTGTAGCGGAAGGGGGATGTAAGGTTATATAACCTGTGAAACGAACCCTCCACAAATTAGTCGACTTACTACCCTCGTACTACCACTATCCAGTGCGTGTAAAATAAACGTTTGTGATTAGAACCGTGTCATCATCATCATGGATTACATAATAGATATCCAAGGATTCAAAGATAAAGACAATAAATTTTTACCGAAAGAAGTATCTGTTGTTTCTCTATAAAATCATGTCACTGGCCATTGGATAATCAGACCACCTCATCCCTATGAAGAATTTCCGAGTAGCGTAAAGACCACTAACGATTATATTTCATTACGAATACACGGTATATAACGGTTCGACGGCGATATCACCATAAGCAAAGTACACCATCATTTTTACAATATCGCAAGAAATGCTACTAAAATATACGTTAGAGGGTCGGAAAAGGCATGATATGTTCAATCGATAATGGCTCGCCCCGTCGAAAATATCGAGTAATATACGACCCAAGGCTTCTGTTATTTCTGGGATAAAGTAGGATGGGTTTTTTATAATAAATAAATGAACACAAACAATTAAAGTATAAATAAAATATATTAAGGCAAGAAAAACTTATAAAACTAAAACAAACGTCTTACAATGTAAACTAATATTTCCGCAATAATTATAATATGAATACAAGAATATGCTAACAAAGAATATAATAATAACTAGTTATACTATCGCGTAATAATAAAAAGAAAGCTACTATAGCGAAGGGCTAGAGTGAAGTGAAGTGTCATCCTCTAGTCGGTCTCTCGCAGCGGCCTTTTCCTAGCGGTCCGCAGCTGCAATCGGTACTGCACCGCACATGGCCCTGCCGATAGCTGTCGAAGAAATACGAAGTAGCCCGAAGCACGCGCCTACACTAACCCAAATAACACAGGCACATACACGTAAACATAAGCATGCGGCGCGTTACCTCCCACGGCTTCTATCTCTATAATAGCCTGACAGCCACATGTCAGCCTTTTGGCTTTCCCATGCTGAGCGACCTTCAATGCGGAGACAAGCTCCCTACGAGGTCTATGATAGTCTAAGGGCGACTGCAAAGTCGCCCCTAACTAGGGCCTGAAGCCAACGAACCGCTCATGCAAATTCGCGCGAGTCGAGAAACAAGCCGCGAAGGAACCACCGCCATGCTCTCAATACAATAAGATACACTATTAATTGTATTCTATACGCACGCTTCGTACATACTTCATGCTTCTGTAACCTATGTTATTCTATCCGTTATAGCTTCACCGATTTACAAAGAAAATTTTCTTGTAAGCATGTGCGCATTTTTCACGGCTGCCAGCGTAATTAGTATAAAAAGGGGTATTGTGCTATGCAGAGTTCACATCTATTACGAGAGTCATTTTATTCACTACTACCCGAGGAACAGCAACAAAATATACCGGAAAAAAGCAGTGACTTATTTTATCACGCCCTTCAAGATCTCGTCTGGGGGAGAAGCTTCTGTCGCGTAAGATTTGGCTCTCGCTTTGAGGGGCAAGACGATGTAGGCGGTGCCAGCTCTGAATACGAGAGTACGAACGATGAAAAGTCAACATGAATACAAGGGAGATAATGAGAGCCCTCTAGGGTCTGAAAGCCAGGACAGTCGGTGTATACGCGGCTGATCGAATTCCACATATCACGAGGCACCAGCAGCCATAGTCTGCAATACCGACGATCATACGAAGCCTGGAACTCATTGAGTAGCTATACATTTCGACAAAAATAGAATCGGGACATATTTTGACAGTTACGGTATTCCACCGGTTTCAAAACACCATTTTGAACGTTTTCGTAAAAACTGTAAAAACTTTCGATGGAATTCCAAAACACTTCAGAGCGTTGTTTCAATGTGCTGTGGCCAGTATACCATAATGTTTCTGAATCACATGTGTCGGGGTACGAACCTCGACCAATTTTGTCGTTTCTTCTCACAACCACCAGACACCAGAAAATAATAAACGGAGTATAAAAAACGTAAAAGGTCCCTTACGTTCATGAACGAGCGCTCTTTAAGTTCAGGCCTCTGTAATCAATCTTGTACCTCTAGATTAAGATGCACTGAACAAATTAAATATATGATTGTCTTTTGTATTTGTAGCCGTAAATGGTTGAATAAATATACATACACTCGTATTTTCAATTTAATTTTTCTTAACTGAACGTCCGACGAATACTATACTTTTTAGTTCTTTGAAAGTCCGTGAATCCACACTCCAGCGATAATCACGAGTCTTTAGAAGAATTAGATCGGACAAACGAGCAGCCTCTCTGCAAGAAATGAAAAAATTTCAACAATCCTCCAGGTATCTTCATGCAGCAGTCAACGTTCGAAGGGTTCTGCGCTCAAAGCGCACTCGTCGACCTTCAGCTTAACATTTTAAAGGAGCGAGTCGGTAAGGTCAATCGCACCGTTGACTATGTGCTTCAATATTTGAAAGACAAACTCGAAAAAGAACCAACAGAAAATGTAAATAACATTCTTAATGATCCTAAATCATTCAAACAATACTATTCAATACATAGCGCCGACATAGAAGGTTTTATTATGGAAAGATTCGTCGACGACACCGATCTGTACAAAAGCGTATATCTAAAAATTGTATTATCCGAAATTCTTGCATTTCATTTACCTTTTATTGCGAATGACTTGAAAGATTATATGAAGACTGTATAAAAAATATTAATAATAAACACCAATCATAAGTTATATATTTTTTCATAATTTATTCACACCCACTTCCTATAAATGTAACTGTAATTTGATGTCTGTCATTATTCGTATCCCGGCCAAAGCATAAAATAGTCATCGGGATGTGCGCTGCTAAACTCGCTTGTGCTCGCTCTGCTGACAGCGGTGTAAAGAAAGATAGCTACAAGGAATGTTTTTAAAAAAAGCACAAAAAACTTGAGCGGTTTCAAAGGTCTAATCACAATGACGACGTACGGGAGAAAGTTATCATTGATAATAGTAATAATTATTTACCCTACAATCCTAGAGTAATGTAAAATTTATTGGAAAAATTTTAATGCTCGATATATAATACGCGTATACGACTTTTTCAGCTCATTCACCTACGTAAGTCCGAACAAGATGGGTCAAGAACAGAGCAGCAGTAGCAAATGCGAGAAATCTTCTCTTCTTCAGGATAAGAATAAAAAAGAAGGAGATAAGAAAGCAGCGGAGACTTCAGAATGGAAAAAATACACAGAGAAATGTTCTAGCAATACTAACTCTTTGCCGGAAAAAAACGGCTACAAAAGATTATAATTTAATCGTAAAAACGGCTCTTCTCAGGGCCACAATTCCATATTATACGTAGAACAGACTCATTTTTCATAGATAAGTCAGGGGAAAAAACAAATTATTTATGCTTTATATTTGATAATTTTTTATATTTATTATTTATTTATTTATTTATATATGTATATATATATATATATAATAAATAAAAAGTAAAAAAATGACGTATAATTCTGAATATATATATATGTGTGTGTATCATATATACGTCATTTTTTTATTTTTTATTTATTTATTCAATTAATTACAAAGGCCGACAAGATTTTTAACCCAGAGACCAGACCATACTTTTCCGAAGGTTTTTGGCACGCTGAATCCAAATCCGGCCTCAGAATTGCTCTATCACCTCAGGTTTCCGAGATATCCTAACCTAATAGTGCAAAAATCACCGTTTTTGGCTGTTTTTGAGGTTATGTTATGCCGCCAACTGATTTTTTAATACAAAACGACCAGCGGCATCTGAAAGTACTAGTCTTGCCCTTCAAAATTCATTTTCGCTTGTTTCGATTCGACTTTTCCTTCTCGAGATATATCGATTTCAATCTGTAATGTATCAGTGTTTCTTATCTACTAGACATCCTATCCTATAGCCCCGTTTATACTCGGATAAACAAACTCTTCCTGATATTGCTGTCAAACCGCTTGCAAATGCATACCTGGTAGTTTTTGGGGTCACTGATCACAAATCTGGAGTTAGAATCTCCGAATTCAAAATGGCGGATCCAATATGGCGGCTATGATTACCACGATCCGTAGTAAGTCACAAAAAATCCCGGAAAAGCTCTGGAGATCGGTTACTCGGGGGTTTTCGGGGTCGCTGATCTCAAATCTGGAGTCAGAATTTCCGAATTCAAAATGGCGGATCCAAAATGGCGGTTATGATTACCACGATCCATAGTAAGTCACCAAAAACACTGGAAAAGCTCTGGAGATCGGTTACGCGGGGGTTTTCGGGGTCGCTGATCTCAAATCTGGAGTCAGAATTTCCAAATTCAAAATGGAGGATCAAATATCGCGACTATCGTTGCCAAGGGCCATAGCCATAGTGACGACTTAAAAGACCATTTCCACGATTTTGGTCAACTATGGCTATGGCCCTTGGCAACGATAGTCGCGATATTTGATCCTCCATTTTGAATTTGGAAATTCTGACTCCAGATTTGAGATCAGCGACCCCGAAAACCCGCGCGTAACCGATCTCCAGAGCTTTTCCAGTGTTTTTGGTGACTTACTATGGATCGTGGTAATCATAACCGCCATTTTGGATCCGCCATTTTGAATTCGGAAATTCTGACTCCAGATTTGAGATCAGCGACCCCGAATACCCCCGCGTAACCGATCTCCAGAGCTTTTCCAGTGTTTTTGGTGACTTACTATGAATCGTGGTAATCATAACCGCCATTTTGTATCCGGCATTTTGAATTCGGAAATTCTGACTCCAGATTTGAGATCAGCGACCCTGAAAACCCCCGAGTAACCGATCTCCAGAGCTTTTCCGGGATTTTTTGTGACTTACTACGGATCGTGGTAATCATAGCCGCCATATTGGATCCGCCATTTTGAATTCGGAGATTCTGACTCCAGATTTGTGATCAGTGACCCCAAGAACTACCAGGTATGCATTTGCAAGCGGTTTGACAGCAATATCAGGAAGAGTTTGTTTATCCGAGTATAAACGGAACTATGGGATAGGATGTCTAGTAGATAAGAAACACTGATACATTACAGATTGAAAGCGATATATCTCGAGAAGGAAAAGTCGAATCGAAACAAGCAAAAATAAATTTTGAAGGGCAAGACTAGTACTTTCAGATGCCGCTGATCGTTTTGTATTAAAAAATCAGTTAGCGGCATAACATAACCTCAAAAACAGCAAAAAACGGTGATTTTTGCACTTTTAGGTTAGGATATCTCGAAAACCTGAGGTGATAGAGCAATTCTGAAGCCGGATTTGGATTCAGCGTGCCAAAAACCTTCGGAAAAGTATGGTCTGGTCTCTGGGTTATTGGTTCCGGAAAATTTTGTCGGCCTGTGTTATTTATTTAATGACTTCCCCTGGTCATTAACACCTGTGCGACTACAACACTCAGCCGCGACCTTGACACAGGACCCACATGTCGGGCCTCCTCCAATATAAGTCAACGAGGGGAGGGGGGAAATCAATACTGGTGGCGTCTCGCCATTGTGGCCTTAGTACTACTTACATTTTATCGATTATTTAATATTTTTTAGTGTGTTTTTCGTAGTTATTTTGTTTTTTTTTTAATTTTATTTTATACTTTTTAGTTGTACCGGCAAAATTTCAATTTATTTATCAAAAACCAAAAGTTAATCCAAATCGGTTCAGTAGTTTCGGAATAATTGGAGGACGAACATAACAAATCGCCAGTACTGACGTAGTACTGGCTCTATACTGGCCCAGTATTATACTGGGACCACGATATGATCATTCTCTTTCATTAAAAAAATAGTTTATCTAAATCGACTCAGTTGTTTCCAAATAATGATGAACAGAATAAATCGCAAGTACTGACGTAGTACTGGCTCCATACTGGCCCAGTTATATAATGGAACCCCCATGGGATCATCCTCTTTCATTGAAAAAATCGTTTATCCATATCGGTTCCGTACTTTCCGAATAATCGGCGGAAGAACATAAAAATTACCAGTACTGACGTAGTACTGGCTCCATAATGGCCCAGTAATATAATGGGACTACCATTGGGTCATCCTCTGTCATTAAAAAAAATTTATCCAAATCGGTTCAGTAGTTTCCGAATAATCGACGGACAGAGTCGGCGGAGAAAAGTACGGAAAAAATATTTAGTAAGAAACGAAATTACTGGCCAGATACTGGACCAATGACAAAATTGGAATGGGACCACCGGAGGATAATTACCTTTCATATAATAAAAACTTTCATCCGAATCGGTCGAGTAGTTTCGAAATAATCGCTGTACAAACAAAAAGGAAGCCTTGTCGAATTGAGAACCTCCGTTTTCGAAGTCGGTTAATAATAAGAACAGTGCACAAAGAAGTATTTAGATGTTGTTGCAATTAAACAGCAAAACATTTCCATTTACTTGCATAAATACTAGTATTCAATTATTCAAACCCACCATTTTTACTTTAAATTTTATTATTTAAATAAACTATTTGTGTTTTTACGAACGTCTTGCCAAATGGTAGCGTGCAAGGCCAGCAATGTGAGTGATAAATTCCTCTACAGTGTAGCTAGGATACATATAAATAATTATTTAAATAAGTGATTTCTTTGAAAACTAATATGTTATGAAATATCATCGACAAATAGTCTTTCAAAGAGTCTTTCATATAAAATCACTCAATTTCCAAATAACATTTCCAGACGTCATAATTAATTTTTCCTTTCCAAACACATTCTAAGGCGTGCTAGATTTTAGATTCTCTTTTAACTAAACATAATTTAATTATTTATTAGTATTGGTATTTCCTACTGTTAGAAGTTGGCTGAAAATTATTATCTTTCTAAATTAAGTTTAAAATATTTAGATCAGTAGAGAGTTTACTAATAACACAAAAAAATCTGAAATAATATGTATAAAAGCATTTTCATCCATATTTCAAACCATTCTTTTCAAAAAACAGGGGTTGAAATAAGTAAACCTTTTTTTCTCGGGATTATTTGGAAAAGTTACTAATTTTACTATAGATTATCACTTAAAAACACATTACTATGAATTAGTAAGTAAACCCACGAATTAGGCCGAGTTTGTTAGAATATAAAATTGATTTTTTTGTCACACAAGCACGATTTTCACGTTTTTTGACCCATTAAGCGGGACTAAAGTAACCTTTTTCAGACCGACGAGCGATAAATATTTTAGCGGGCGTTTTTGGGTTTTTATTGCCCGCAAATGCAGGAGATTTTCGACTTATATCGCCTGCTCAAATTTTTTCGGAAAATTACTATTATTGTAACAAAATATTTTCATAATTCTATGATCAAACAAATACCTACACACTCTTTGTTTTATCTTGTATGATGTTGTATTTTAACCGATCTGGATTCTGTCCATACAACTCATTAATTATTTAATTATTCGGTCAATACTGCTCTCTGTTACCCGACAATTACCCTCTGGTGGACTCCTCCGGTCTCGAGAGGAGGTTCGCTGAGCGGACGCCTGGACACACGGCGCAACCCATGGAGATCCAATCTCGAGTTATTTAATAAATAATTATTAACCAATTCAATTGTTATGACTTATATAGGTGCTAGCTACGTCAATGATCTCAATATATATATATATATATATATATATATATATATATATATATATATATATATATATATATATATATATATATATATATATATATATATATATATATATATATATATATATATATATATATATTACAGATCATTGACGTAGCTAGCACCTATATAAGTCATAACAATTGAATTGGTTAATAATTATTTATTAAATAACTCGAGATTGGATCTCCGTGGGTTGCGCCGTGTGTCCAGGCGTCCGCTCAGCGAACCTCCTCTCGAGACCGGAGGAGTCCACCAGAGGGATTAGTAAATATATATATATATATATATATATATATATATATATATTTATATAATCTTTTGCCTCTATTTCTGGATAATAATATCTATACATAAATTACACTTATCGTTAATAACTACTTAATTAATTAATTGTAACCTATACTTCTTAAAAATGGTAATTAGGGAAACCCCAAATTATATGACTTTAATTCTCTATAATAATTATAAACCCCAAACTTTAATACTTTACAATTCTCTCCTCACCACGACTTTACTTATTTCCCCACTTTTACTACTTCGCTTAAAGGCCTATGGTCGCACGTGGGCGGGCCAATGGCCGCTTTCGCCGTTACAAACACGCGCCAAGTGCCGACCGCGTTGCCGGTATTTTATACCACCTGTAAATAATAATAACTCGTGTCGAACTCGGGAACTCTCGACCTAAAACACAGAAAATAATCGGCGGCGAACACACACAATGGTAGCTCCGTCTCTCCACCAAGTCTTCCCCAAATCTCGACAGCACTGAAACAAAGAAGAATATACGGAAAGATCTCACCAAGTAATTTTTATAGGCAAAATTACAAACTTCCTGAGTCTAACGGTCGAGCGCTTTGTGGGCAAATAATTGCCGACCAATCAGTACTCACGTTACTGATTATCTCGCAAAGAATATATATCGGACTCGTTCCCTCTTTCTCCACGCGGACAGCTAAGCTTCTAGAATTCGGGACACGACTGACTGCGATGAAGGCTCCGGACGGAATGGGCAGGGCGGAAGGACTCGAGTCCGCTCCTCGTGGCATCCTTATACCCTAGCTCCCTCTATTCTGCCTTGCTCGATCTTCTCTCCTTTTCTAACGCCTGTGGGCATAGGCCCTCAACTCGATTTTTACTAGAGTAGTAACCGGAGGTTAATTACTGCTCTAGTTTTACCCGTCATGCAGTTCGCCCCGGGGACGCGCGTAATTCAAAATCTTAATAGCGCCCTCTAGACTGCACGCTTCTCCGATACTCATCCCATTACTCGACATATCTTACATGCGGACGGGCGGAGCGCGACGCGTTCATTGTAAACGCGCCTTGCTCCCTTCTCCGTGCGCGTGCCTCTCTTCTCATCGTCTTTGAGGCTTCGTCCTCCGTCTCTCTCTCTCTCTTGCCGCTCGGCTCTCCCTCTACTCTCCCCGCTCGATCCCATGCGCATGACGCGCGCTCGCCTCCTCATGATCTGTTCCCGTCGTCGTCCTTATGGATGACGCCGTTGAGCCTCCTCGCGCTCCGATCGCTCTCTCTCTCCCGGGTGTCCGCGTACGCGAGTGTGTATGTGTGTGTGTGTGAGTATGTTTGCTTCTGCTGCCGCCGTGCTGCCGCTGCTGTATTGCTGCCTCGGCCCCGCTGCTCGCGGCTGCTAGTGTCTTTCCAGTTTCTTTCTTTCTAGGAGCTCCTGAAACAAATAAAGGCCTCGACCTCTTCTCCGTAGTCGCCGCTTCCTGGTGCTGCTCAGTTTGTCTGGAGGTTTCCGTTACATCGGCTGTTGTTTTTGTGTCTGTGCTCGTGGTGTGTTTGTGTGGTGTTGCGCCGTCGATCTCCCCCCGTGAAACATAAAGATATTTGCGGGTTATTAATTATATGAAAATTTAACAAATTAAAATAGCGTGCGTTCGGTGGCTTGGTGCGTGCGTGCGTGATTCCGTCCGGAGTTTGTTTATTTAAATAATATACCCCCAATACTAACCCTACCTGCCCAACATAACCTCACCTTACTCCTATGTTTATTTTTTTCATTGTGGCCTTTTACATGCCACACTTGTAACAAAATAAAAATAATAAATGAGGTTTTATAACACACACACACACACACGATTTTCATGTTTATCGTACCTATTAATAGGGACTAAAGTGACTGTATTTTGACCGGTGGACAGTAATAATCTTAGAAAGATACTTTTTAACACACCCTGCCATAAAATGTGTACTTTTTCCTCACCGAACCAGCGAGCGAAAATTCTTCGATATTTTAAAATTATATTATGAAATATGGTTTAAATAGACTATAATTTTGGTCAATAATTTTTATTTCCAAATTCCCACACCCATACCATACTATACGTATTTTGAACATAATAAAACCTTGAAAGCGTCAATTCGATCACGTTGGCTCTCTAAACCTTGCAGTAGCTGAAGAAATATGGAGGTTATCATTATAGCCAATCAAAAAGACCTAACGACCTTGAAAAACATTTTTAAAAATTCGTTTAGTTATATTTTGATATAATGTTCAAATTTACCGAAAAAAACCAGGCAATATACGATGAGTGACTTAGTTTTACCTTAAAATGTATTATCAATTAATTTAAAATTTATAGGTGTATCTGTCCCCTTAAAACACTATGTCCCCGGGAATAGAGATCAATAAATAAACTGTGCGTTGGCATGCGTGTGCGTGTGTCTATGTGTCAGTGTATATGTGCATACATTCGGACGTACGCGTGCGCACGCGCGCGCGTGTGTGTGCGCGCGCATCTGTATAAATCTCAGGATCTACTAAACCGTGTGACGCGTATTTCACGTCCCAATATATTAAAACACGGGCAGTCAATCGCGACCAAGTCACCCGTCACCAGAGCGGAGCAACTTGCATTAAATAATTATTGTTATTAATGGGGGGAATTGTTATTTATTTTGTTGATGTAATGAGGATAAGGAGTCGCGACCGAGGAAAGCCGCAGACCCGCACACAGACGCACACACCCATACCAGCGGCACCAGCTGATCGCCGCAGCGACGACTGCTTGGAGCGAGCAACGACCACGAGCCTCTACACACACATGCCCAGCACCAACACCACTGCACACTGTACGTGCGACCCTCTCCCTCTCGCTTGCTCTTTCTTCCTCGCCTCTCGAGGATGATGAGCCACTGACCGCGCACACACATATACACACGCGCGCGCGATCGCCCTCTCTCCAGATGCACGCATACGCGGGAGGACAGAGGATTCAGCAGAGGACTCTGAGAGGATACAACAGAGGACGCAGCAGCGGCGGCGGTTTCCTCGAGGCACACCATCTCGGCTGTAGCCACGAGAGAGAGAAAGAGAGACAGAGAGAGAGAGATACCGATACGGCTGTCGACAGAATGGGGAGAGCTAGCAGCCGCCGCGCCGCGAGCCGCATGAAGCTGCCGGCCTATCATAGCGTAGGCCAATGCGCGCACGTCGCCACTGCCAACTGTGATGGTCCGGCAGCGACAAACCGAAAGCGCCCGATATAGATATACACGCCGGGTTGCCCGCGCGTGTATATTTAGCAATTAATATTGCCCGCGCTTCGGGGGCAGGGCGGCAATCGCGGAGCGGACCAATGGTAATTAGCCACTCAAATCGCCGCAGACTTGGCCTTGATTTTCGCATTTAGAGAAAATCAAGGCCAATCACCGTGAAGAAAGGGGCGGAAGCAAATAGTGTGTGGGCTGAAGGTGGTCGAGAAGAAGAGCGAAAATTTTGGAAGAGATTTCCGCCCTCTCCGATTTTGAGCATTGCCTGCCCGCCCGTCATCGAATATAGACGCACGTTGAAAAATTGCCTGCCCGTCCGTGACCGAGTATAGACGCAGCGTCAGAACACTTTGATTATTGAAATCGGCAGACATTGTAAGCGGGATTCTCATCCGAAGGACAGATAGCGACCAGAGTGTGAGGAGCACCGTTAGGCGTCCAGGATTAGCGACGGTGAGTGGACTGCAATTGTCGAGCTTCCATCGGCACTTATAGGTAAAATTTAACTGAACTCAACATTGCCGCCATGTGCTCGGGGTTAGTGGAGTAAACTCGTGGTGGTGTGGCACTATTGTATAGGATCAGTGCGCGTCGGGCCAGCAGTAAAATTACGAATATTAGTGTGGGGAAAATTACGCGATTCAGGAAAACTCGGGAAACGTGGTGATTTGGTCGTCGCGGGAGACGCGTGCGAGGGCTAGCGTAGCCATATTTGTATATCGACCGATTCATTGTACGAAAATTGTAAATGTGGCGACCGTGCGTATTATAACTGTAATAAAGCTTAGGTACTTAAAAAGTGAGATTGTGTGTATTTATTATATAATTAGTAATTCCTGATTTTCCACTTCACGGAACTTCCTCTGGGAAAGAGCTCGTGCAGAGTTAGCCGCGCTTTACCTGGCGCCCATTAATATAGAGAAATTCGGTAAAGTGTCGAGCAAAAGTCTAATAAATAAGCCCTCGTACGAAAAACTACGTTACAAATGACGTACCAACGGGGGCTTAGTGAAACAGGAAAATCAGGAAAATTAGCGACAGAATAAAATAGTTAAGTAGTTAGGTCGGGAAAAGTCAGAAAATTTTTTTTTACACAGTACCCGAGCAAGCGATAGTGCAGCGACTTTCAGCCTTTTTTTGTGTAGTATAAAAATTTAAACAAAGTGGAAAAAATATTTTTTTGTGTTTAAGAAATTTATAGATTGGACTTAGAAAATGTTTTACTTGGGTTATTGGGTTATAGATTGGACTTTCAAATTTTTTCACTTGGTTTAATGGGTTATGAGTAGGACATAGAAAATTTTTGACTTGGGTTATTGGGTTATAGATTGGACTAAGAAAGTTTTCACTTAGGTTAATGGGTTATTAAATTTTACGATTTTGAGAATTTTCCGAAATTTTTTTTTGGATATTTTTGAGAATTTTCCGAAATTATTTTTTGAAAATTTTTTGATTTTGATAATTTTCTGGATAATTTGTTGGGATATTTATGAGAATTTTACGAAATTATTTTTCAAAATTTTTCGATTTTGAGAATTTTTCGGAAATTTTTTTTGGATATTTTTGAGAATTTTACGGAAAATTTGTTTGGATATTTTTGAGAATTTTCCGAAATTATTTGTTGAAAGTTTTTGATTTTGAGATTTTTCCAAAAAATTTTTTTTTGGATTTTTGAGAATTTTACGAAAAATTTTTATTTTGGATTTTTGAAAATTTTCGAGGGTTTTTTTGAGGATTGTTTTATTTTGAGAATTTTCCGGAAATTTTTTTTAGGATATTCTTGAGAATTTTCCGGAAAATTTTTTTGGATATTTTTGAGAATTTTACGGAAAATTTTTTGGATATTTTTGAGAATTTTCCGGAAAATTTTTTTAAGATATTTTTGAGAATTTTCCGGAAAATTTTTTTTTGATATTTTTGAGAATTTTCTAAAATTATTTTTTGAAAATTTTTCGATTTTGAGAATTTTCCGGAAAATTTTTTTGGATATTTTTGAGAATTTTCCAAGGTTTTTTTTTGAAAATTTTTCGATGTTGAGAATTTTCCGGAAAGATTATTTGGATATTTTTGACAATTTTCTACAAATATTTTTGAGAATTTTCCGAAATTATTTGTTGAAAGTTTTTGATTTTGAGAATTTTCCAAAAAAATTTTTTTTAGATTTTTGAGAATTTTTCGAAGGTTTTTTTGAGGATTTTTTTATTTTCAGAATTTTCCGGAAAATTTTTTTTGGATATTTTTGAGAATTTTCCAAAATTATTTTTTGAAAATTTTTCGATTTTGAGAATTTTCCGGAAAAGTTTTTTGGATATTTTTGTAATTTTTCCGGAATTTTTTTTTTTTTAGAGATTTTTTGATTTAGAAAGTTTTCTGGGAGTTCTTTTTCACAATTTTCCAAAAAAATTTTTTCTGAGATTGTTGTAATTTTTTTCAAAAATTTTCGATATTTTCTTTTTGAAAGGTTTTTGTTAAGAAATTTTTTTTTTGTTTTGAGAGATCTTTTTTGTTTTTTTTTTTTAAATAATTTAAAAAAAAAATTTTTTTTGAGCGATTTTTGATTGAGGGTATTCACAGTTTTTTTTGGATGTGTAGTAAAGGAAATTTTCCTTTTAATTGGGACCTTTCGTAGGATTCTTTTTGAGTATTGAAATTTTTCTTCGGTTATTTGAGGAAGATTTCGACCTATTTTTCAAGCCCCTCAATAACTTTTAAAGTAGTAGAGTAGGAGTCACACCACCGTATAGGGAAAATTTATTTGCGAACACCTCCACAAAATATTATTTGCTATGCTACTACCCCCAAATCGATTAGTAAGAACGATTTATAATTTAGGTAAGAGTAAAATTTTTTTAACAACTACTGGAAATTGGGTATAAAAATACAACAACTAAAGTTGTTATTATAACTACTGTGTCAAAGGAAAAATTGATTATTACATATATTTATATTTATTAATTGTATTGGGAATTATTTACAGAAAATTGATTGCGACCCAGAAGAAACCTCAGATTATTACTCCAGACGTGAACAAGAAGAGAATACCAAGAACTACGGAAGACTGAATAGCGACTTTATTAGATTCGCGTCAGGGTATTTCAGCAGCTACTCAAGAGCTAGGCAAACAAGACCTCAAGAAAAGAAGCCATTTTCTTTGTTTTTTTCCTTTTCTCCCTTTAGCAAAAGTAAACATACGGTAATCTCCAGAATAACATATATATAAATATACATATTATAATTATAAATCACTATAAAAATTGAAAATTAGTGACACAGTAGTTAGGCAGGAAAATTGTCACGTAAAAGAGTAAGACTTTATTAGCGACCTCTCCATTCACGTGCACCAGGTACTGCAAGTTAAATCCCCGTCTTTGAGAAGATTCCAAAGACTTGGGCGGGCCCTCCCAACATAGCGAATACTGCTGTAACTGTAGAGTATAACTAGCGATCAAACCGCTGTTTTTGTTTTCTTCCCTTTGTGTACGAGTAGAGTACAAAATGGACACAAGACAAGCAGCAAAGAAGGATCCGCGCATACTCCAGCGAATGGCAGTATCAACTAGAATAAATGGGATGGACCCGAGGGAACTAATAATAATTCTAGATCAGATGGCACTTAGCGTATCTGGGACAACAGCCCAACTTAGAGACAGACTCTTGCGGGCAAGTATAAGGACAGTGGAACCAGGTGCAGCAGTAAATTGGGATACAGTATTGGACGAGAGACCATGGGATCAAGTACCAGCAACATCGACGGCCATAATGCGAGAGGCATCTTTTGAACAAATACCTCAGAAGAAGAAAAGAGGTAGGAAGCCTAAGAGAGCGACCAAAGAAGTAGAGTTGCAAAGCACAGAAACGGAGTATAGCCAAAAAGAGGGACAGCCAATCACAGAGCAGATTCAAGAAGTCACAACACAACAACAAGCGACCGATGCACTAGTTGTTACGGTAGAAACAATAAGCAAAGCGACCACCACTCTCACTACGACGACACCAGTTCGTACACGGGGACCAACGGATAGCTTCGCGGTGCAGATGGTGTCTGCAAACACACGACCAAGAGTGCAAACAGGGTTTCCACCACAACTCTTAGCGATGAGCAGTCATACACAGTTGGCATATTCTCAGGGACTAATGAAGATGATACCAACCGGTTACCAATGGAGGCTGCCAGAGCCACTTTCCATTATACAGGAAATCATCCATCACCGGATTCCAGTACGGGAACTCCCGCGGTACCAATAATCCCGAGACCAATACAATTGATTACACCAGCGTGAACGGATTCGGAACCAACGTTACTTTCGATGCCAACCACCGCAGCGCCGTCGGTCACACGACCTCCTGCTATATCACAAGCAACGAACGTCGGGGCCGGTCCGGGGACTAGTCAGATTGGACAACCCCTAGCAAGAAGTGACAATCCGACAGGAACATCACAAAGCCAAACGCCACAGGGGATAAACCTGAACGACAGTATTCAATATATCAGACAAGTAAAATATAGAGACCCCATAGCCAGTAACCCAAGAAATGGGAACTCAAGAGACAGTAGCGACGTGAGCAACAAAGAAAATGAGGAGGATCGAGAAGAAGATGCCATTCCACGGGGGGAGGACCATACGAACGGATACTGCAGGAGTTTGAACAAACTGAAAATGGCACAACATAGACCAATACTCCTCCGAGAACCGGTATACGCGCCACCATCTCCGGTAGTCCCACCTCCGGTAGCAAACGCACAGAATTACGTAGACACTCCGAAACCACCGAGGGGATCTCAAAAGAGAGGGGAGCGACCCAGGAATCACGAAGTGGCAGAGATTCGGAGTCCTAAGGTGAACACCGTTCGTAGGCCAGCAGACCAGCAAACTGAAGCATCAAAACAGAGAAGAGGAGAACGAAAGGAAAGTAGCGTACTAGACCGAAGATCAGTAAAGAAGAGAGATAGCCGTAATATGAAAAACCGTAGACATAGGAGTTCGAGTAATTGTACCACAAGCAGCGACGATAATACAACGTCATCAGACTCAGATAGCGACCACAATAAAAGAAGTAGAAAACACAGAAGAGGCCACAAACGGAACCAGTCGACATCGACTAGCGATTCGGAATATGAAGATAAGAATATGAAACAAAAAAATAGGAAATGTCATTCGAATGCAGACATAGCGGGGAAGAATGTTAAAATATTGCAGAGCTGGAACCTAAAGTTCAATGGGGAAGATAAGGAGCCAGAGGAAATTTTGGACCGGCTGCAGGATTGCAAAGCAAGCCTAGCCATGAGCGACAGGGAGCTGTTGAATGCGTTACCATCGATATTTCAAAAAAATGCTAGCAGATGGTATCGATCGAAGCGACCGGACCTAAAATCATAAAAGACTTTAAAAAAGCGTTCAGAAGGCAGTATTTGGGTCACAGAGATGAAAAAGACACGATGGTGGACTTACGGAACCGATCGGTGGCAAAAGCAGAAAAGATTGCCAATTACATATCCTGCGTGGAATACATTGTCGACCACTTTAATCGACCCCCATCCAGGAAAACAATAGTAAAACAGGCCCACAAGGGCTTGAGGAAAGACTATCGACACTTCATGGCGGGGAAAGAAATTAAGACGCTCAAGGATATAGAGAAACTAGGGAGAATTTGGGAAAAGGAGAAAGAACTAGACGACCGGTTTGAAGAGCCTCCACCAAAGGAGAAGACGAGCATACCAGGTGCAGCATACTCTGGGACAACCTCAGACCGTAAGGTAGCGGCAGCCTACGAGAACTGGAACCCAGAAAGCGACACTAGCGACAGCACATCAGTGACAACCAAACCTGCGAGAAAGAGAAATTGGAATAGAATAGCGAAGAAAAAACAAAAACAAATAAATGCGGTAGCCGCTGCCAAGGAGAATCAAAGGCCTGAGGCCAACGTACAAGCGACCCCAGTACAGCCAGCCTCGCACAACGCGACCGCAACAATGACGCACAGCATATCGCTGAATACACTGCGATCGAATTTTGTGCCCGCTTGACAATGGTCTCCTCCCCAGAATGTTAACTCGTTTCAGGGTAGAGGTGGTCAGGCCCAAGGATTCACCGGCCGAGGCGCCTATAATAGGAGAGGAACTAGAGACCAAAATGGGCCTCCTGCCCAAAATATACCAGTATATGGTGCATGCTATACATGCCAGACGGTAGGGCACCGAGCAAGAGAATGTCCACAAAGGACATGCTACTTATGTAGGGCTATGGGACACTATGCAAACGAATGTCCCAATAGACAGCCGGCATGGCAGACTTCTCCAAATAATCAGGCCATGGAAAACGGGATGCAGGGGAGGCAGAAGAGTCCCATACCTCCCCAGCAACCGCAAATGGGACGAAACTGGCAACAATAATTTGGCAACCAGATTTTGGCAAAACCTTCACGGTCCAGAGTGATGCAAGCGGAGTGGCGGTTGGGGCGGTTTTGACACAGGAAGGGGATGATGGAGAGCACCCCATCGTATATGTGAGTATAGTACTCACGGCGGCTGAACGAAACTATACCACGTCCGAAAGAGAATGCTTGGCGTTATTATGGGCCATTAAGAAGTTGCGACCATACCTTGAAGGGTACGAATTCAAGACCATCACCGACCATAGCGCCCTCCAATGGCTTCGTAATCTAAAGGACCCTACTGGACGACTAGCCCGTGGGGCACTTGAAATGCAGCAGTAGGACTTCGAAATAATCCATTGGAAGGGCACTCTGCTGAAAGTGCCTGATGCGTTGTCCAGGATGTATGAAGATGGCGGGGAAATAGCTGGATTTGAAGAGATACAGGACGAGCGATACGTATCTAGGATGGAAGAAGTACAAAGACACCCACACCGATTTCCAGACTGGCGAATCGAAGATGGCATGTTGTACAAATTTCGTAGTGACCCCCTATTAGACCCAGTGACATCTCGAAAAGAAGGATGGAGACTTGTCGTCCCAGTAGAGTACCGTGAGAGAGTGATGACGGAGAGACACTCCATCACCTCCGCGGGACATCTGGGACTTGAGAAGACCTATCACCGAGTGGCCCGCGAATACTACTGGCAAGGCATGTACTACGACGTGCGCCACTTCGTCCAGGCTTGTCTCGAATGCCAGAAGCACAAGGAGTCTCAGACGGGACCCATAGGGCTACTAGGCAAGAGAATTGTAGAGCGACCATGGGTCGTAGTGGCAGCAGATCTTATGGAATTTGCACCAAGTTAGAGTCAATGCAAATACTTGGTGGTATTCTAGGATCTCTTCACGCGGTGGATCGAGCTGAAGCCGCTGAGAAAGGCGGATGGCAAGTCGGTGGCTCGCGCCCTAGAGGAGCTCACCTTGTTTCGATGGGAGACGCCAGACTACGTACTCAAAGATAACGGTAAAGAGTTCATTAATAAGCACCTGACCGACACTCTGAAGGAGTATGGAGTGACCCATGTGACCACGCCACCGTACCATCCGCAAGCCAATCCAGTGGAGAGAAGCAACCGAACCCTAAAGACCATGATAGCGACCTTCGTAAAAGAAGACCATCGGGATTGGTATGCCCATCTTCATGAGTTCAGGCATGCAGTCAACACTGCAATGCAAGCGACCACCAAGGTATCACCAGCCTTCTTGAATTATGGACGAAACCCAAGGCCTGTGAAGAGTTTACGAAGAGAAGTAGAGCCAAAGCGACAAATTGTTAGTAGCGACCCCGAAGATTGGTTAGATAGAGTAAGAAGACTGGATGCCCTACGTGACCTAGTAATCAGGCATATCGATTCTGCAAAGGAGCGACAAGCCAAATACTACAATCGTGGCAGGAAGGAGGCGACATTCCAGGTAGGGGACTTAGTAATGAGGGCAAACCATCACTTGTCAAACAAAAACAAGCGCTTTTCGGCTAAGTAAGCTGGCCGGTTAGACGGCCCGTTTGCCATCAAAGAAGTGAAGTCTCCGATGGTATATGTGCTAAATATTAGGGAGGATAAAAGAATACCCGAGGTGCACGTGAGGGAATTGAAGAGATATATTCCCCCAAGGGAAAAAGCCCCGTAGTAGCGACCTCCTCCTTACAAGCGACCTGGAAGTAGTTATTTATCGAGATGGCCAGTAAAGGAGAACAAACTGATCACTCTAGCGACCACAACGATTAGCGATCCATCCGAGACCCGAAGCATCGGCGACCAAGGGCATAACCTGAGAACCCAATTAGCGACCGAAACATGGAGTGATGGAGGCATACCCATGCCCAGTAAGTTGTTAGATTTCTTGTTATTTATTTATTTATTGAATTTTTTTATTAGGATCATATAATTTCCCCTATGGTCGCGCGATATATGAGCGCCATTACTCTGTGGTCGGATTGGGAGTAGTAAGGTGGAGGTATTAATAATTTTTTGTGGTTTTCAGCCTGATTAGTTTTAAGTATATATATATATATATATATATATATATATATATATATATATATATATATATATATATATTGTTTCTTGCAAAAGCTCTGGTGCCGAGGGTTGTTCGGGAATCGCGTTGATGGAATACAATGGCCCAACTAGAGTCTCGTTTGATTATTGGTATAAACAGTCCACTCCTGGCAGTGTGTCCCGTTTAGGGGGGGAGAGTTTGTGACGTGTATTTCACGACCCAATATATTAAAACACGGGCAGTCAATCGCGACTAAGTCACCCGTCACCAGAGCCGAGCAACTTGTATGAAATAATTATTGTTATTAATGGGGGGAATTGTTATTTATTTTGTTGAGGGAATGAGGATAAGGAGTCGCGACCGAGGAAAGCCGCAGACCGGCACACACATAAACACACGCGCGCGCGACCGCCCTCTCTCCCGATGCACGCAGACGCGGGACGACAGAGGATTCACAGCAGCAGCGGCGGCTTCCTCGAGGCACACCATCTCGGCTGTAGCCACGAGAGAGAGAGAGAGAGAGAGAGAGAGATAGATAGATAGATAGATAGATAGATATACTTTTTATTTTGATAACAATCAAAAATATGGTACAGAATATATGTTCATACAGTTTCATTTCTTATGATTAAATTAAATTTACGTATTTGTCACAGTAGTTTTTTTTTTAAATCACATATAGTCATGTTATCACATTTTGTCACACTTCGAGCAGGTACAATCTGTATAAAGTTTTGGTAATAGCATACGCACAATTTACAATATATATCTATCACGTCAATTTTATAAAAAAAAACAAAAATATTCACACACGTTACAGCTACATTCGTGCACCCATTCATGCCTATAAATACATTCGAACTGGTTGCTAAAATTTTATTCTGTATGTAAAACCTTATAAATAAAATAAAAATAAAAATAAATAGATGAAAATAAAAAAATAAATAAGAAAGTTACACAATAAATAAAATAAAATAAATAAAATAAATAAAATAAATAAAATAAATAAAATAAATAAAATAAATAAAATAAATAAAATAAATAAAATAAATAAAATAAATAAAATAAATAAAATAAATAAAATAAATAAAATAAATAAAATAAATAAAATAAATAAAATAAATAAAATAAATAAAATAAATAAAATAAATAAAATAAATAAAATAAATAAAATAAATAAAATAAATAAAATAAATAAAATAAATAAAATAAAT
The DNA here is from genome assembly GCA_949152435.1 of Gastracanthus pulcherrimus. Lineage (NCBI taxonomy): Eukaryota > Metazoa > Arthropoda > Insecta > Hymenoptera > Pteromalidae > Gastracanthus > Gastracanthus pulcherrimus. The sequence goes on from OX424574.1 coordinate 73,250,492, forward strand.
AAAATAAATAAAATAAATAAAATAAATAAAATAAATAAAATAAATAAAATAAATAAAATAAATAAAATAAATAAAATAAATAAAATAAATAAAATAAATAAAATAAATAAAATAAATAAAATAAATAAAATAAATAAAATAAATAAAATAAATAAAATAAATAAAATAAATAAAATAAATAAAATAAATAAAATAAATAAAATAAATAAAATAAATAAAATAAATAAAATAAATAAAATAAATAAAATAAATAAAGTAAATAAAATAAATAAAGTAAATAAAATAAATAAAATAAATAAAATAAATAAAATAAATAAAATAAATAAAATAAATAAAATAAATAAAATAAATAAAATAAATAAAATAAATAAAATAAATAAAATAAATAAAATAAATAAAATAAATAAAATAAATAAAATAAATAAAATAAATAAAATAAATAAAATAAATAAAATAAATAAAATAAATAAAATAAATAAAATAAATAAAATAAATAAAATAAATAAAATAAATAAAATAAATAAAATAAATAAAATAAATAAAATAAATAAAATAAATAAAATAAATAAAATAAATAAAATAAATAAAATAAATAAAATAAATAAAATAAATAAAATAAATAAAATAAATAAAATAAATAAAATAAATAAAATAAATAAAATAAATAAAATAAATAAAATAAATAAAATAAATAAAATAAATAAAATAAATAAAATAAATAAAATAAATAAAATAAATAAAATAAATAAAATAAATAAAATAAATAAAATAAATAAAATAAATAAAATAAATAAAATAAATAAAATAAATAAAATAAATAAAATAAATAAAATAAATAAAATAAATAAAATAAATAAAATAAATAAAATAAATAAAATAAATAAAATAAATAAAATAAATAAAATAAATAAAATAAATAAAATAAATAAAATAAATAAAATAAATAAAATAAATAAAATAAATAAAATAAATAAAATAAATAAAATAAATAAAATAAATAAAATAAATAAAATAAATAAAATAAATAAAATAAATAAAATAAATAAAATAAATAAAATAAATAAAATAAATAAAATAAATAAAATAAATAAAATAAATAAAATAAATAAAATAAATAAAATAAATAAAATAAATAAAATAAATAAAATAAATAAAATAAATAAAATAAATAAAATAAATAAAATAAATAAAATAAATAAAATAAATAAAATAAATAAAATAAATAAAATAAATAAAATAAATAAAATAAATAAAATAAATAAAATAAATAAAATAAATAAAATAAATAAAATAAATAAAATAAATAAAATAAATAAAATAAATAAAATAAATAAAATAAATAAAATAAATAAAATAAATAAAATAAATAAAATAAATAAAATAAATAAAATAAATAAAATAAATAAAATAAATAAAATAAATAAAATAAATAAAATAAATAAAATAAATAAAATAAATAAAATAAATAAAATAAATAAAATAAATAAAATAAATAAAATAAATAAAATAAATAAAATAAATAAAATAAATAAAATAAATAAAATAAATAAAATAAATAAAATAAATAAAATAAATAAAATAAATAAAATAAATAAAATAAATAAAATAAATAAAATAAATAAAATAAATAAAATAAATAAAATAAATAAAATAAATAAAATAAATAAAATAAATAAAATAAATAAAATAAATAAAATAAATAAAATAAATAAATAAATAATTAAATAAATAAATGTTCGCGCGTTTGCCTCGAGAAACGGAGTAGTTGCGTTTTTGAATAATTCTCTCGGTTGAAACGCTCGCGAACAAATGTTCTTGTCCTTCGAGCTTGCAAAGGGATTTATAATTGTAAAAAAGGTGCCTTGCAATCGTGTACTCTACAATAAACTAAGAGAAAAACCCGCGACAGGAACTCTCGCCGATTCGCGAATCTTAATTGTACGAACGTGTGTGAAAAAGGGAGAAAGTGGACATTCAAGCCGCCCTTTAGCAGCGACTTGCATGTGCAGTCATATATAAGGCCTGTAGCGAAAGCGGGAATTCGAACGCTGGCATTCAGATTTCGGCAAGGTTAAGGTCGAGAGATCGTGACGTCACGAGAGGCCGCTATACCACACGACTCTAACGTCGCCTCTCTCTCTCGCTCTCTCGCTCTCTCCCCCCGGAGGGAACACGGTTACCGGCCGAGCACCTTATTCACCGAAGCCCACATTGAGTTCACGCTCCGCCGCTACCGGCGCTGAAGGCGACGAGCACGCGGTCGAGCAACAAGAAAAGCGCAGTTCGGCAAGGATTCGTCAGCACGGCTAACCTCAAAATTTGAGGCCCCCGATCCTGGCAACGCAACGATCGACTTGCAAAAGGACCCCGGATACCTTTTTGGATAGCCCAGCAGTGCTACGGGTTACATCACTGAAGAGGCTTCACACTAAAATAAGGAAACAAGTATTATACAGTTATTTCTGCTGTCAAGCTGCTCGCAGCTATAGCTTATAACCATATATTGCTATAGATAGATTCTTTCTGTGTTCTTTTCGCTGCTTGAAATGTACCTGCTTTAAAGTAAATCTATCCTGCTAGCTGCTCCCTGCTGTAAATTTGCTGCTTACTGTGTGCTTTTTCTTTACCTCTTTGCTAGTCAAGGCGTAGATTCTTGTATTTTTTTTAATATCTTTCCCTCTGCAAAGGTGCCTCTCGTTTAGAATCATGGCTGATAAGCTGATCCTGAAGCAACAAGCTCAAGGGAGCCTCATCATCAACTTCATGACGAACACGGACAAGAAGGGCGCAGCAAGCTTAACTCTTGATAAGCTTCGGACTCGGCTGGCCACCCTCGAAGACTACTGGACAAAGGGGATGAAATATCACATGGATCTCAGTGAATACGCCTCCGCCCAAGCCAGCCATGAGTACTTCCAAGATTCGCACTTCGCAATCTACGAGGAGGCTTACATCTCTGCAAAAACAGAGCTGTCAGGCAGGATAGCCGCTCTCAATCCCCCATCAAACGCGGCGCTTGTTACTGGGACGTCTGCCTTTTCTGCAACTCTGGCGTTGCCCAAGCTCCCACTACCTACATTCAGTGGCAAGCAATGTGAATGGGAGACGTTCAAGGATCGCTTCTGCGCACTTGTGAAGAACGACCCAGCCATAAGCCCAGTAGTGAAGCTGCACCATCTACTGTCCTGCCTGCAGGGTGAAGCTGCTCGTCGACTACACAACTTGGAGGTCACCAGCGCTAACTTTGAGGTGGCATGGGATAATCTAGTAGGTCGCTTCGATAACAAGCGGGTAAGATTATCCACTCATATCCATAAGCTAATGAAAATGCCACCAGCTAGTAAGAAGTCATCCAGTGAAATTACTCGTTTGCTGAATGGAGTAAACGAGGCTACTCGGGCTTTAAGACAGCTTGGCCGGCCAGTAGATACTTGGGATGACTGGCTTATCGCGATTGTGGAACATCACCTGGATCCACAGACGAGAGAAGACTGGGCCAAGTCGGTGGAGCGCACACAGCACTTTCCAACATACACTGAGTTGGCAGACTTTTTGGAGGATCGTGCAAGGACGCTAGATAGCGCCAACACGTCTGACCAACCTGTGCAACGAGGGACCCCAAAACAAAGCTCCTACAATATGCCGATTAAGTCTGTGTCAGCCTTTCATTTATCTCCAGAAACTACATTAGAGAAGGTAAAGGGTCGCAGCTGTGTTTTGTGCTCTGGCCACCATTTCGTCGGCTATTGCCCTGCATTCCTGAAGCTCAACCGGAGCAAGAGGGTTGAGTCGGTCCAGGAAAAGGGTCTGTGCTTCAACTGTCTACGCAGAGGCCACGCAGTGGCAACATGTCCGTCCAAGTCCAGGTGCAGAACGGGCAGCTGCAATCAGCCCCACCATACATTGCTGCATCAAGAGGTCAACAAAAGCGACAGTCTGGTAGGAGAGATCGGGGGACCTTCCTCGAACAGTAAGACTGCAGCTCATACAGCACAAGTAAGCATTTCTGCACCTGTTACTCAAGTAGACGCGAGAGCATGCCCTAGCCCAATCACTCTCTTGGGCACTGCGCGTGTCACTCTCCAGTCCTCAACTGGCACCAAGATTCACACCAGGGCCCTCATTGATCCAGGCTCAGAAAGCTCTTTTTTGTCTGAAAGAGTGGTCCAAGCCCTCTCGCTAAAGAGAAGACGAGTTGTTGTTTCTGTCACAGGCATTGGCGGAGAAGGGTCCATAACTTCAAAATGCCTCACCGAGGTTACACTTTTTTCACCAAAGAAATCTGAATTCTCTCTACTGTTTTCAGCTTTTGTCCTGCCCAAGCTGACCTCTAGATTACCCAGGAAGGCGCTATTTCCTGAACGATGGCTCTATCTAGAAGGATTGGAGCTGGCAGACCCGGACTTCCATAGTCCTGGAGGCATCTACTGCATATTAGGAGGAGACGTTTATCCAGCTCTTATGCTAGAAGGCCTATGCAAGGGACACACTTGCCAACCACTTGCCCAAAATACGGTATTGGGCTGGATACTGACGGGACCCATCTCCTCACCTCAACCTCAGGAACCAGCGGCAACTATCAGCTGCTGTACAGCTGTGACCTCACCGTTATGCGAGGAGATGCGAAGGTTCTGGGAAATTGAGGAGATACCAGCCAAGGCAATCTTATCGGAGGATGATGCTGCCTGCGAAGAGCATTTTGTTCGCACTCATCGCAGAGACAGCTCGGGGAGATATGTGGTTCGGTTGCCCTTTTCGAAGCAACCTAGTTTCCCTGGCTCAAGTAAAATCGCTTTTTCACGATTTCTCCCTTTTTCACGATTTCTCCAAACTGAAAGGCGCTTACTAGTCCATACAGAACTGCAAGCAGCGTACTCCAAGTTCATGGCTAAATTCTTATCGCTGGGCCACATGGAGAAGGTACCAGCAAACAGTGAGTCCAAGGCAGACTCTTTCTACTTGCCTCACCACGCCGTGCTCAAACAAGACGGAAGTGGCAAAATAAGGGTCGTCTTCAACGCCTCTCAACCGGCTCAGAACAAGCTGTCCCTCAACGACTGTTTACGTACAGGGCCAAAGCTGCAGAGCCAAATTCACGCAGTCCTCACTCGCTGGCGTTTTCCACAGTTCGTGTTCACAGCGGACATAGTTAAGATGTTCCGACAGTTCCTCGTCGATCGAGAGGACATTGACTGGCAAAGGATTTTTTGGCGTGAAAAGCCCGATGATGCGATGAACGTTATGCGACTGCTCACCGTCACCTACGGCACTGCCAGTGCACCCTACCTGGCCATACGTGTTCTACGGCAATTGGCTTAAGACGAGCGTCTCAACTACCCCAAGGGTGCATCTATTTTGGAGGACAATGTCTACGTCGACGATGCCCTGGCCGGCGAGGACACTCTCGAAGAAGCAATTTGTGCCCGAGATCAGCTGATCGGCATTCTACAGACAGCCGGCATGCAGCTGGACAAATGGTCGGCCAACAACATTGCTTTGACGAAAAGCCTCAATTCTGTCCACCTGAACGACAGATCCTTCGACAAGATTGATGCAGTATCTACATTAGGACTACGCTGGCATCCTAAACATGATCATTTCTTTTTTATGGTAAATCAACCTGCGCCAACGTCAAAGACCACAAAGCGAGCCATGGCCTCCGAAGTTGTCCGCCTTTTCGACCCGCTTGGCTGGCTTGCGCCAGTCATCATCATAGCCAAGATCCTCATACAGCGTATGTGGCTTAAAGGGGCAGATTGGGATCAAATTGTGGATCAGGACACGGCTTCTTCATGGTTCAAACTCCGGAGTCAGTTGCTATATCTGGAGCATCTTCGCATCCCTCGGTGGCTAGGCAGCTCCAAGACCACCGACTGGTTCTTGCATGGATTCTCGGACGCCTCGCAGCACGCCTATGCAGCCGCCAACTACGCAGTGGTTCTAAGAGAAAGCAACACACCCATGTCTATGCTTTTAGCTGCCAAGACAAAGGTAGCCCCAATCAAGACTCTCAGCATCCCACGGCTGGAGCTTTGTACGGCCGCTCTTCTCGTAAAGCTCATCATGAGTTTCATACCTCATCTACACCCGTGTCCAGCAGCGATCTACTGCTGGTCGGACTCGCAGGTGACACTAGCGTGGCTTGCGAGTCACCCGTCCCGCTGGACAACCTTCGTCGCGAATCGCGCCAGTGAGATTCGCACATCTTTGCCAGAGGCGCGATGGGCACATGTTAGATCAGCTGAGAACCCAGCTGATCTAGCAACTCGAGGAGTCCTACCAACTCAGATGCAAACCAACGACCTATGTTGGCACGGACGGGGATGGCTGATAACTAACTGGGGAAGTTGGACCTACTCTAGTACATACAGCACTGACCTGGAGGAGAAAAGGCAACATTCACAACAACAGCAAGCATTCACGACTCGAATGCAACCGGATGACTTCACCCTTGAATATCTCGTCTCACGTTTTTCATCACTTCCCCGCCTGGTAAGAGTTATTGCTTTTATGTATAGATGGAGGTCCAACGCTAAACGTGTCAGCACGAATCGAGTAACGGGACCATTGAGAGGAGAGGAAACGACACAAGCCCGCAACTCCCTTATTCGAGCCGTGCAGACGGAGCATCTGCCAGGAGAATGTGCTCGGCTGAGATCCAGCAAAACTCTCCCAGGGAGCTGCTCGCTTCGCCGCTTGCTGCCATTCATCGACAAGCGCGGTATTATGAGAGTGGGAGGGCAGCTACAGAACGCCTTCCTCACCTTTACGGAGAAACACCCGGCTATCATCCCGATCAGCAGTCATCTGGCGACGCTGATCATTCATGAGGCTCACCAACGCACACTCCACGGTGGACCGCAGCTCGTTATGAGCTCCCTGCGGCGCGAGTACTGGATACCCCGCGCCCGCAATAGAGTGCGACTTCTCACGCGGCAGTGTGTTCGCTGCATCCGCTTCAGAGGGCAAACTCAGCATCAACTGATGGCACCTCTACCAGCTGATCGAGTAACACCATCTCGACCATTTTCAGCAACAGGACTGTACTACGCCGGTCCGTTTTTGATGCGGACGTCCAAAGGCCGAGGGCAGAAAGCCTACAAGGGCTATGTGGCTCTTTTCGTGTGCATGGCCACCCGAGCCGTTCACCTGGAGGTTGTCTCGGACTACAGCACCGCAACCTTTCTCCTGGCCTTCAAGCGCTTCATCTCTCGACGCGGCCTGCCGCACACGATCTACAGCGACAACGGCACCACGTTCCAGGGGGCACACAACGAGATACAGCGACTTTTCAACTCCACCTCGGGAATTGGCCGGGACATTGCCGCTGCTGTTGCATCTGACGGCATCAAATGGAACTTCATACCTCCGCGGGCACCTCACTTTGGTGGCCTCTGGGAGGCTGCAGTCAAGGCTTTTAAACATCACCTTTATCGGGTTCTAGGCGACGCCAAGCTGACATTCGAGGAGTTTTCAACGCTGTCCTCGCAAATCGAAGCCTGCCTAAACTCCAGGCCACTCAGCCCACTAAGCAGTGACCCAGGTGATGTCACCGCTCTTACCCCTGGCCATTTTCTGATTGGAACAACACTCAGTGGCCCTTCCGGAGCCAGAAACCTCTTCACCTTCTGTTTCAGGTAGAGCACAATTTCAACACCTGCTGCAGATGCGTAATCATTTTTGGTCACGCTGGTATAAGGAGGTTTTACATCACCTGCAGGAACGTTTAAAATGGTTGCAACCAACTGCCACCGTCAGTGAGGGCGATCTCGTCTTGGTCACGGACGACCTTCAGCCCCCCACAAAATGGCCGTTAGCTCGAGTGGAGGAGTGCCACCCCAGACCTAACGGGCTCACCCGAGTCCTCACACTTAGGACAGCTACCACGACACTGCGCCGACCTTTGATTAAGGTCATTAAGCTGCCTGTTGAGCCTACGAAAGATTCGGCTCTATCAACGATCGATGATGCCTAGCTTCCCACGGCGGGCGGTGACATCGTCCCTAACTCCACGATGAAAGAAGTCTCATAAAAAAAAAAAAAAACTACTATTGTCAACACTTTACACTCATGCATTTTTTTCTGTTCTCTTCATATTTCAAGCTGTCTACCTATCTAATCATTCTTTCTTTTCTTTCAGCAATCGTCATTCATCGAATCTCCGGTTCATCGTGACCACTTCACAGTAGCTTGCATACGTATCACCATCATCCTTTTATCTACTACTTTGCTCGATTAATCCTTTATCTAATCTTTCTTCCTTTTCCTTTCAGCTCTGTTGTCTTCACATTCTATCGACCACTTACATTTCGTTGCCACCGACAACGAGGCGGGCGGAATGTTTGGGTCGTTCGGCTATTTATATTTCGCGCCTAATCTATTCTCGCTATATCTCGAGAATTGCTCAGGGACAGAGTCGCAAGTACCGATTAATTTGGCACTGCTAACTTCACGCGGGTGATCTCGGGGCTTCCTTAAAAGCACGGGTCCCCCGCGGTGTAACTCTTCCGCTCTGATTGCGGCACTGACCTAGTACTATCGCGACGCGCACGGTGCTTAGAACTTTCTCGCCTCGTGTCTCGCAGAGGAATCATTCTTTCTTTCTCATTTTTATCCGGCATCATTCAAACACAAACACACACGTACACGTAAGACATTTTGTAAATAATTATCTTTACGAGGCATCAATAAAGGCCGCAAATATTGCATATACAGATCAAAGAGCGTTATTGTGTCTCATTACACGTTTCCCTTCTTTCGTGATCAGCAAGCTTTCGGAGCAATCGGCGGTTTCGCTCCCTCTCTTTATCGCGAGCGTTTCAACGGAGAGAATTATTCAAAAACGCAACTATTCCGTTTCTCGAGGCAAACGCGCGAACAATAAATAAATAAATAAATAAATAAATAAACAAACAAACAAACAAACAAACAAACAAACGACAAACAAACAAACAAACAAACAAACAAACAAATAAACAAACAAAAAAACAAACAAACAAACAAACAAACAAACAAACAAACTAACAAACAAATAAATAAATAAATAAATAAATAAATAAATAAGAAAGTTACACAATAAATACAAAAAATAAATAAACAAAAATAAATAAAATAAATGAATAAGGTAACACATACACTCAACACTTAATTTTAATTCTGTTGGTCACCGTTCTGCTGTCTGAGATATCTCATCAGCGCTGTTTTGTACTTACATAGGGACGGAAGATATCTCACATCACAGGGGAGGTTGTTCCAGAAACGCGAACCCTGAGCTCTAAATGAGTATAGGCCAACGTCAGTGCGCGATCCCGGAACCGAGAGCTCTTTTACTCCATTCCTACTGGAAGTCCTGGTCGTGTTTTTTAAAAAGAGAGCCGCAAGGTACGGAGGTTGTCTCATGTTTATTGCTTTATACAATAACAACCCCGCAAAATACGCTCGTCTTTCCTTTCTAGTAAACCAGCCAAGAAATATCTGTGAGGACTGATGTGCACACACATACACACACGCGCGCGCGACCGCCTTCTCTCCCGATGCACGCAGACGCGGGAGGACAGAGGATTCACAGCAGCAGCGGCGGCTTCCTCGAGGCACACCATCTCGGTTGTAGCCAGGAGAGAGAGAGAGAGAGAGAGAGAGAGAGAGAGAGAGAGAGAGAGAGAGAGAGAGAGACACCGACACGGCTGTCGACAGAATGGGGAGAGCTAGCAGCCGCCGCGCCGCGAGCCGCATGAAGCTGCCTGCCCGCCCGTCATCGAATATAGACGGACGTTGAAAAATTGCCTGCCCGTCCGTGACCGAGTATAGACGCAGAGTCAGAACACTTTGATTATTAAAATCGGCAGACATTGTAAGCGGGATTCTCATCCGAAGGACAGATAGCGACCAGAGTGTGAGGAGCACCGTTAGGCGTCCAGGATTAGCGACGGTGAGTGGACTGCAATTGTCGAGCTTCCCTCGGCACTTATAGGTAAAATTTAACTGAACAACTATCGTACATTGCCGCCATGTGCTCGGGGTTCGTGGAATAAACTCGTGGTGGTGTGGCACCGTTGTATAGGATCAGTGCGCGTCGGGCCAGCACTAAAATTACGAATATTAGTGTGGGGAAAATTACGCGATTCAGGAAAACTCGGGAAACTTGGTGATTTGGTCGTCGCGGGAGACGCGTGCGAGGGCTAGCGTAGCCATATTTGTATAACGACCGATTCATTGTACGAAAATTGTAAATGTGGCGACCGTGCGTATTATAACTGTAATAAAGCTTAGGTACTTAAAAAGTGAGATTGTGTGTATTTATTATATAATTAGTAATTCCTGATTTTCCACTTCACGGAACTTCCTCTGGGAAAGAGCTCGTGCAGAGTTAGCCGCGCTTTACCTGGCGCCCATTAATATAGAGAAATTTGGTAAAGTGTCGAGCAAAAGTCTAATAAATAAGCCCTCGTACGAAAAACTACGTTACAACCGATTTTAACCTTTCATGGTTTCTTGCAGGAATTGACATGGAAGAACAATGCCAGCTGAATTGGCAATCTGCTTTCTCAAAAAGACATCAGTTTATTCATAGTTCAAATTATTTGTTTGACAATTTATAAAATTTTTATAAAAATTACTGTTTTTATGCTGAAATCTTTTTAAGATAGTTTCTTTCATAAAAAGAATTTTTTATGAAGTAATTCATTTATAGTTATACAATAAGTTATATTATAACAATTATTCTTTTTAAAAAACTATAAAATATTGATTTAAAAACTTTTTTAACGTAATTAAATGGCTTTAAAACAATAAAAAGATATTCAGTATAATTGCAAAATTTCGAGCGCACATCGAGACAGCATAAGAAACGATGAATGTGACATAATTGAAATAATTGAAATAATTGAAATAATATATAATATATAATATATAATATTCATAATACTTATTAAAATAATGCTTACAGATATTATCGTGTACAGGGTGAATGAAATGAAATTCTTTATCAACCCTAATGTCATCGAATATTATGCATCAAATCGGCTTAAAAATATCCAGTCACTATTTTATCATGAGCGAATATTCACCGTATATTTTAAGCCATTATATCAAGATATTGGTAAAGTTATTCTTAGTAAAAAAAAGCACAATTTTTACGATTTTTTGGGAAATAATCGAATTTTTTACTTTAAATATTACAGAAGTATAGCATTTATTGAAAGTTAGTTTTTGCAATTTTGGTTGGATTATGTATTACAGTGCTCCAGGTTTAAAATTCGAAAAATAATTGTCTTAAAATCATTATAACTCAAATTGTATGATTTTGAATGTATTATCATAATAAAAATTTGTGTTTATAAAAGTAATTTTTTCTATAACAGGTAATGAAAAAACGTGATTTTTAAATGTTCTATCTTCATTTAAATGTCTGAAACACTAAATAATTATTCAATATGCCTGAAAGTTTTAAGCGCACACCGTACCAGCATGACAAAATAGTGTGCAAAATTTGAGATAAACATACACATGCATGCAAACAAGCACACACCCACCCAACCCCACACCCGCACACACGCTCACATACGTACACACACGCGAGCGTACACGTTCACGCACACGCGAGCGCACACGCATAAAAACACTTATATAGACTAGTGAATTTGAGTTTCTGGAATCATAACTACACTTTTTATCCACAAAATTCAGAATAAAAAAGATTTTCTCCGTGGAAAAGCTTTCTCTTTAAGAAAGCAACAAGTATGAAAAATTGTTATTATTTATTAGCATATATACTACGTTTCTAAAGATGTGAAATAATTGTGCAAAATATGAAAATTTATTTTTAATTTCTGATAACTTTCGAATAGAGCATCTATTTTTCGCCAACTGCAGCTCACATTAAAACTTTATTCTTTCACTACAAATTAGTAGTAGAGTAGAAAATGTTTCCACCCTCCTGACGGAAAATTGCTAAGTCAAAATGTCCGGTTGGCCAATGACTACGATCTGCGTTGGGGGAGCATGTGCAGTGCGCTATATGAAATAAAATAAACATTGTAACTCATTCGTAACCTCACGCTATGACGTAATTTTATTCTCAACTCAACCGTAATGGCCACTTTATTGACCTTAAAAGCGGGACAAAATTTTCCTGCAAATGCATGACATAGTTATTTGTTAATAATTTTTCTCTTTATTAATATACATTTTCAATCAATTCTAGTTCTTACTGGAATTCCTCTTTGCAAGTCAATAAAGTGGCCACAGTTAAGTCGAGAATAAAGTTTTACATGTGCAACGCAGGAATAATGTCGAGTATTCCCTCGGGTGATTACTGTATTTGCTTCGCTCGGACAATAAACCCTCGGGAATAATCATTGGCTTAATTACCTTGTTACATAATGTACTATTATGACCTACTATGGGTGTATTTTGTTTACTTTTATTTTATTAAATAAATATTCAAAACATGGATAATAAGAAGCAATCTGAGTAATAACACCAAAGATAAAAATGTAGAAAACAAAATTAAATGGAACCATTGTATTTGAGTATGTATTAATTAATCAGTTTTTATAAACCTTATTAAAAGAAATATGTTATAGATAAAGTATTATCAATTATATTTTTAAAAACATTAAAAATCATACAAATATTTCATATATACTGGACGTGTTAATCAATGATGACGTGTACGACCTATTAATTTCACAAATATTATTAATAATGTTATTTTAAATAGAATTTTTGAGTAGTATATAATAGTAAATTGTCTTTTTCGCGATTTTCAAAATTGACCATTTTTAGTCATTCGGAGGGGGAAATTTGTGTTGAAATAAGCTGAAGAGTAATATTTGGTTAAATAATCGTTAACAATATTAGCCAATTCAAGATGAGTTGGCTAGATAGTGGCTAATAAATGCTTAAGATGATGCTAAACTCACCCGCAACCGACAATTACGAGGTCCCATTTGCTTCGTTTAATTTTCAATTTTTAGTAAATATCTCTCTGAAACGTTGTTGTCTCAATCAACAACAATAACTCTTCAGTAAGATATTTTGTCAAAATTGAAAATTAAACGAAAAAAGTAGTCCCCCGATTTGAAGGTAAGAGTAGGGTTTAGCATCACCTTAAGGTTACTACCAGGGCAAGTGCTAAGCATTTCGTATTTTTTAATAACCGTTACATTCAACTTTTTGCTTCCTCACAGAGGAAGCTTTGTGAAAGTAAAAAAAGTTTTGCTAAAAATATGTTAGTAATATGTTTTGAGACTTAAGAAATCAAAATACACTATTTTTAGAAAACGTATGTATGGATGTGTCTGTATGCGTGTGTATGCGTGCGTGTGTGTGCGTACGTGTGTGCAGATGGATGTTTACCAGCATAAATCTGCATATAAATGCGGTGAAACTTAATGTTTCAGGGCTCATAATTTTTTTTTTAAATGAATGCACAATAAATTTTTTTTTTCGTTTTCGATGTTTTTTTTTGGTTTTATAGCGGTTGATTCGATTTTCGGGTTTTAGTTTTTTAGGTTTTTGAATAACTTAGAAATAATATCATCAATGCATCGAAAATGTATTTAAAAGATCATTAAATTACCTAACTTCTCCGACCTAAAAATTTGCATAAAGTAATTTTCTTCTTTTGTTATACACGAAAACGTCATTTTTTGTTTAAACGGTTTTATTTCTGAAATGTATGACGGAAAATTTTTGAAAAAATTTGAGATGATTCGGAATATAGAGAAGAATATTCTGTCAAATTTTTGAGTCTTGAACTTTATCTTTTGTCGAGAAAAAAATTGATTTTTTTTCTGACGCGATAACTTAAGTAAATCGACAGCATTTTATCTGACTTTACAAAAAGGTAGCTTTTTACTATCTCGTGACCTGTATGTTTTTTCAGGTCATAAGATGTTTTAGTTTCTGAGATATTGAGGTTGTTTTTTTTTTTTAATTTTTTTTTATCGCTTATATCTTGAGAACGGCGCGGTCATTTTTGAGCAAAAAGGACTCTTTTTTTCTTTTTAAATGAAAATTCAAAATAGCAAACAAATTTTGAGATTCATTGACTTTATCTGTTTTATAGTGATTATTACATTTTTTGATTTTTGAATTTTAATTTTTCGGGATTTTAGAATGTTAGAAATTTTATGATCAATTTAGTGTACATGCACTAAAAAGAGTATACAATAACCTATCTTGTACAACTGCAAAGTTTTGAATAGGCTCTTTACCTTCTTTTGAAAAAAAATTTTTGGATGATTTGGAATGTGGAGAAGAATATTCAGTCAAATTTCTGAGTCATGCCTTTTTCTTTTGTCGAAAGAAAAAATTGAAACTTTTGAAATTTGTGATGGAAAATTTTTTGAACTATGTGACATGATTAGGAATTCTATGAATCTATATACCATTAGCTATCTACATGTACTTTAAATATTTATTTAAATATTTTGAAGATACTTTATATTTTTCTCGTACATGTTAGAAGTCTACATGGACAGATTCCATAGCCTAGTCACTATAAAAATCCATTTTCTGAGCTATTAATAAGAAAAATATAAAGCAATTTAAAATAATGTATGAAAATAAAGAAATTCATATTAGAACAAGTTATTTAGTTTGAGGAGGCTATTATACAACCTTTGAAACATAATGTCAACTGTTAGTATATAAAAAAATCTTACATGTGTATAATAAGCACTCAATCATAGCTATTATATTCATTGAGTGCAGTTCTAAAATTATTCTTAGATCTTTAATAATGTGTAATTAAAATATCAGAAGTTAATTTGAAAGTTACTACACTGCAAACCGTCATTCTGGATTTACTTATAGTAAAAGTAAAGTGTAGATTTAAATTTTCATTCAATTACTAAAGCTTTTTTTATTTTCATTTATTTAAATTATTTATTGATGTTAATTAACATAGCATTTCATTATACACATTAAGAGAGTGAATGAAATTAAGAAGTTTTATGTTAGTTTATTTTCTCAAAGAAAAAGCTTTATAACAATTAAATTTTTTTTATAAAAAAATTTCATGAATCTTTATGTTTTCGTATTTCAAAGTGCCATGAAGAGAAGCACATTTTAGCACTTGCTGCGAAGAGTACCACATTTGGAAATCTCCTACGAAAACTAGCACTTTTCGTCATTCTCTCATGAAGATTAGTATATTTCGCAATTCTGATACGAAGACTAGCACGTTTCGTATAGAATATGTAAATTAAAGATGTACTGATAAACTGACGGCGAACGGGGTTGGATTTATTATTTTTGTAACGATGATTTTCTTGAAATTTGAGATTACGACGTATTTCTATGTTTTGGAGGTCGCAAAATCGGAATATATAGGTTTTTTAAAATGTCTGTATGTATATAAGTGTATGTGTGGGTGTACGTTCGTGCGTGCGTGCGTGCGTGCGTGCGTGCGCCTAGAAATTGTGAAGCGTAGGCTCATTTTTATACTTTTACTCTTGATTAGGACTGCCTGTGTGTTACGGCTCTTGCTTCACTTGGGTCGCAAATTACGCAGACAGCCCTAACCGAGAGTAAAAGCAAAAACGAGCGAGATTATGCGACATTTTACTCCCTTGCAACGGGGATTAAACCAGAGATTAGTAGACAGATTGCCAATGCAATGTTAAAAAGGTGAGGAAAATTTCAGCGTGGCGCTGTCTGACGGCTGCCGCCCGTACTATACACATAATTTCAGACAGCGTGATGGAGGGGGAAGCACGCGCGAAAAGCGACGGAGGAGAATGTGTGTACGGCCAGCGGAAGCTGGCAGGTGCGGCGGCGCCGCGTTTACAATTCTGTTTTGGTTCGCCCCTACTCGAAAGATTTATTTATTTCTTTGAGTTTTATATTATTATTACCTTACAAAATGTTATACTAGCATTTATTATTATTATATTAAAGAGTGTTTCAAAGATTAGTTTTTGCGATTCTTTAAAGAACGTAAAAATGTTTGATAAATACTTGCATTATGTTTTAATGCAAAAGATCAGTATGTGTTATATTTTATTGTATGAGATATAATAAAGATTATATTTATAAAATAATTCATTAACAACACGTGTTCCATTATTTACTATCAATTCAATTTTATTTCTTTATTAGTTTTATTTTATTTATTTCATACTTCAAATAGGGCAGTGAAATATTCGTTATTTCCCAAACAACTTTTTTGCAAATAATGTCAGCTATTATTAATTTTTAAAGTAATATTGTAATTTTCACCGTTAACTTATATTGGTTGTCAACAAATGTTTATATATATATATATATATATATATATATATATATTCTAATTTTCTACACTTTGAATTAATCACCATATACCTTAAATAATGGTACGTTACCACGTTATAGTCTAAACTTATATAAGTGATAAACAGCACACGATGGTATTTAATTATAAAGATATATGGTAATGCGGCTTTCCCGCCAATCACGGGGAACACTCGTGTATACTAATCTGCCCTTGCTTACAGGATGAGCGAGGGATATGAAGGATTCCGAGGACAGAGATGAGACAAGGCTTAACCTTAATAACTCCTTATATTCTATTATATGTACAACTATATACAAGATGGACTATTGTCCTGAAATACGCCAGAGTTATAGCGAGATGAGCCGTGGGCGTGAGGCGGCGAGCAACTGGGGCTTGCCGGAGGACTAGTTCGCCTCGAGCTCCACTCGAGGCACGAGAATCTGCTTGTGCGGGTGTTGCTGCCGCTCGACGCTTGGCCTGGTCGCCAGCTGGTTACTTGGCGGGACGACAGAGGGCGCCACAGATGTTCACAATACTTATCAAACTTTCTGTAGTGTCGCGAACTCCACGTGCTAATTGACAGGACAATAAATAAATGCTAGCTTTTTGAAGCGCGGGAAATGGCATTATGACGGTCACATGACGATAACTATACATGACCGTGTAAATTTTTGCTCGCGCTTGTATAAGTTTCCCGTTTCCCGCGCTTGTATAAGTTTAGATAATTAACGTGTCGTTATTTAATGTATATGGTGATTACTTCAAAGTGTAGAAAATTGGAATTTTTGTTTGTAGGTTATTAACTTTTATAAACGTTGTGTTGTCATAACGCTATTCTTGTCGATTCCACATTTTTCTCATTAAATTTAGTCATCATAAACTTAACATTTGATTCTTTTTATCTCGTGATTTTTGTTATTGTTTCTTATAACGATTCGTTTTTGTCTATTCGATAGATTTATTATAATAATCGTGAAAATGAAATATTCTTTGCTGCGTTAGGACGGTTTGCATGTTGTTTTTGAAAATCAACATAACAAAAAGAACAAGCAAACAGTGTATGATCGATGTAAATTTGTCCATTGTAACAATGGGAAGCACAATGGCCATAGTTTATTTCGATTTCTATCACCACCAGTGCAACGACAACAATGGATTAACAATTCAGGTAAATAATACCCAAGTTTTTTACAAAATTAAGCCTCTTTTAATATCGCATGAATTTTCTATTCGTATTTAAAAATTATAAAATATTTCATTAAATACGAGGGTAGTTCAATAAGTCTTTAGAATGACCAACAGATGGCGCGCGAATCGCTCCAAATCATCTGTTTTCAGTCAGCACCACTCCTGACTAGATATATGGTGCAGTCACAGTCCATATCTTCTGAGTTTACGTGTTTTTATAACCAATTGAAAAAAAAAATTGCTTGTTAAGAAAAATGGAAAAAAACGAGTTCAGAGCGGTAATTAAACATTTTCATTTAAAGGGTTTAACTCCATATGAGATAAAAAATGAATTGGACTCAGTTCATGGCACATCTGCCCCTGCCTTAGCAACGGTTTATAACTGGGTAAATGAATTTAAGCGTGCCCAGATAGCATTGAGTCGGCACTGTGTCGGCACGCTGACGGCCCGCGGGCCGCCCGCGGTCCGGCATTGTGACGGATTCCTGCCCCGCTTCTGAGACGGCACGGTGCAGGAACGCGGTCCTGGCACGCGGGCCGTCATAGTGCCGTCATTTTGCCGACGCAATTTGCATGCGCGATTGGTACTGCGGCCCGCGTGCCGGCAACGTGTCAGCACTGTGCGGTGCAATTTGCCGACAATATGCTAGCACGGCGATATATATATATATATATATATATATATATATATATATATATATATATATATATATATATATTATTTATATTAAATGTATAATTTTATCATAATAAAAATACTGTATTTTATATTTGTAATTTTTTATTTATATACTTTAAATATTTAATATTTTTGTACAATAAATTAATAAGTTAATACGTAATATATATATATGGTTTTGCAGAATAACAACATAAGTCCACTTTTCTGTTTTGAAGATACTAATACTTAAAATTTTTATTTTCCATTTGAACTAATGTAAAAAAAATCATAAATCATAGATAAGGCTACTTATTTTTACACTTTCTTGATTTTGTGCACTTTTATCTGAAAATATACTATATAAAGATATTAAAATCGCTTAAAACTCAATTTTCAAAAAAATGGACTTGAGTTGTTTTTCCGGGAATCCGCAGCAGATATATACATACAATAATAACACATATATACCATTTATTTACGTAAATATTTAAATTTAATTATAATTTTATACTTTAATTATGATTATTCACATACTCCTACTGAATAATCTCAAGTAAGATTCTCACCTGAGATCTCATACCAAAATCTCATGTTATTATATGTACACTTAATGAAATATTGAAATTCGTTCAGAATGAACTTTTACTACAGTTTTTTTTTATTAGTCTTGAAGTTTCGTCTTTACAATACATCAGGAAAGTATGATACATTTTTGGTCAATTTTTATTTGAAAATTTTTATATATAAAATTTTGAAATTTTAAATTTCACCTGAGATCTTACCAGAGATCTCGTGTGAGATTTTGAGTAAACATTCATGAGGTTTTCGCATGATATTTCGCATGATTATATATATATATATATATATATATATATATATATATATATATATATATTATATATCCCTACCAAAAAATCTCAGGTGAAATATCATGCGAAAACCTCATGAATTTTTACTCAAAATCTTACGCGAGATCTCTGGTAAAATCTCAGGTGAGATTTAAAATTTAAAAATTTGATATATAAAAATTTTCAAATAAAAAATTGGCCTAAAAATGTATTATACTTTCCTGATGTATTGTAAAGACGAAAGAAACGTCAAGACTAATAAAAAAAACTGTAGTAAAAGTTCATTCTGAACGAATTTCAATATTTCATAATAATATATATTTCACGTAAACCCGTGAAGAAATTTTTTACATTTCGCTGAAAATGTTTTTACTAGTTCAGAATAGTGAAAAAAGCATGTAAATAAAATTTTAGCTCATAAGACCCAAATCTTGCAGAACCGTGACCCTAAAAATAAAGTTTATTTAAATTTTTAGAAAAGTAGAAAATTCAATTCGAGATAGGTGCAATTTGGGTATTTACATATATATATATATATATGCATTTTTTTCTGTAAATTTTCTGTACAATATGCTGACATTTTTTTCAGACCCCAATTATCACGTTTCTGATTGGTTTATAAAAGATATACCGTTATATGCTATTTAAAAAATTTCGGCAGTATATTTTAATCTCAAAATTTTGTAGTAATAAGAGCTTCAAAATGAGAGCAGGTAGATCATGGACCGAGCTTTATAACTGACGTTACAGCATTTTGAAAGAAATCTACATACAATTTATATATCTATATGTATGTAGGGTATATCATTTATAAAAGAAATCTTCATATATAGATATACAAATTGAATGTAGATTTCCTTCAAAATTCTGTTACTTCGGTTAATAAGCTCGGTCCATGGTCTACTTGGTCTCATTTTGAAGCTCTTATTACTATATAACGGTAAATCTTTTATAAATCAATCAGAAACGTGGTAATTAGGGCCTAAAAAAGTGCTAGCATATTCTATAGAAAATTTACAGAAAAATATACAGAAAAATAATAAAAATGTATATGTGTAAATACCTAAATTGCACCTATCTGGAGCTAAAAATTATTAAAGTTTTCTCTGTTTCTAAGAATTGAAAAAAACTTTATTTTTAATAGGGCCACAGTTCTGCATAGTTAGGGTATTGTGATCTAATTTTTTTTTGCATACATTTTTTAACTATTCTGAACTAGTAAAAACATTTTAAAACGAAATGTAAAAAATTTCTTCCATGGTCGACGTGGAATATATATATATATATATATATATATATATATATATATATATATATATATGAAGAAATTTTATATATATATATATAGTCCCTGAAAATATTTACGTAAATAATGGTGCAGGCCTTGTGCAGGTTCCCCTATTGAAAATATCAAGCTAAATCTCAAGCTTCAAATTAAGCGATGAGTTTGAATCCGGCTCGATCGAACTTGAAATTCAGCGATGAGGTTGAATCCAGCTTGATCAAACATGAAATGTAGGTCGATCAGGGTGGATTTTTTGAATTTGATTTCGAGCTTGAAATCGAGCTGGATTTTAAGTTCGATCAAACCAGATTCAAGCTCATCGCTGAATTTCAAGCTTGAAATCCAGCTTCAATTTTTTAACAGGGATTACCTGAGCTGCAACTCGCAAGAAGCCTCCTACTCAACATCATTCTCGTTGCCCCTGCGTCATCGAGAGTTTTGCAGGCATGTCCACGCGCTCGTACGACAGCATGACCTTGGGAACCATTCAGCAGATCGCTATCACTTCCAGGCAGGTGCACACCGTTTCTGCGCTCGAAGTGTTATGAACTCTGTTGAAAAAAACGAAAAAAATAAGATTTTTATTGCATTATGGGTTGGAAAGTTATAATAGAATGATGAATAAATTACCTTTGCTAGGCCCTCCTTGAAGCTCAGCTTGCAAGTCTGAAAACGATGTCATTTTTGTCGCTCCCAGCCTCAGCTTGTCTACCTCAGTCTTGGGTCAGTCGCTGAATCGGAGGTCTTTATTCCTTGACGTCGTCTCTCAGTACGTGCTGGATCGGTTCTAGAGTTATTTTCTAACGTCTCTCAACGGCATCTGAAAACAATTATTATTTTTATTTTAATAGAAGTAATAATAACACTAAAGAATTCCCAGATGGCAAAACAAATTTCATGAATGTCGCAGACGTTAGAATTCTTTATGAACTCTTTTCAAACTCTTTAAGAATCCTTTTCTAACTTACATGCATAAGTATTCTTAGTGTTCGACAAAAATCCTTAGAAAAAATTCATTTTTTGCTGTCTGGGTAATAATTATAATAATTATAATGTTATTAGAATTATTCTCTTGTAATGTAAAAATTACCTCAATATTGCTATTTTTTCAAACAAAAATAAAAGAATTTTTTTTTTATGTGAGAGAGGGCCCCGTCCTCGCCCATCTCTGTGAGGCACAACCAACATTCTCTGCCCCTCCAACGCTTCCTTACATTTTTTTTTTAATTTAAATACGTAATTAAAAATTAAAATATAATTAAAAAATAAAAGATTAGTAAATTGATAATTGAATTTAGTAAATAAATGAACAAATAAATAAAATATAAAATGTAAGAAAACGTTCTATTCATATAAAAAGTCCACGTTAATTTCAGCAAGTGATAATATAAAAAGAATGCTACTAATATAATAAACGTGTACTTTTTATATGAACTTCCCTAAAAGTAAAAACATAAATAAAGTCGCCTTTATAAAACGCAAAGAAATATGTAGCAAGCTAGTATTTTTCTTGGTGTTTTATAAATGTGTAGATGTCCGGAAATTCTTCGGTCCCATCCTCAGGCTGGCCGTTGTCCTCCATCATGGTGTTGCTGTGGTCGTCATGATCCTTGTTGTTCTCGGCGTCGCTTTCGATCTCCGTGTCATCGTCCGGGTAAGGTTCTGTACCTCCTCTGTCAGGTCGGCACTCCTCCAAATACTTCGCGGGGTATTCGTCATAGTGGGTCCTTCCATCGAATTCTCCGTCCTCTGATTCCCTGATATATTTTATATTTTATTTTAAATTCATTTGATTTTGCTTCATCACAGAGGAAGCTTTGGGATGGTAATAAAAAAGTTTTGCTAAAATCACTAAAGACATATTTTTTGAGACAATAGGAATCAACGTACACTATTTTTAGAAAATGTCTGTATGAATGTGCGTGCGTGAGTGCGTGCGTGTGTATGTGTGCTGCGTGTATGCATGCATGCATGCGTGCATGTGTGTGCGCGTGTATGTGTATGTGCATGCGTGTGTGTCCGTATGCGCGTATGTGTGTGTGCGTGCGTGTGAGTGAGTGTGTTTACGTGTGTGCGTGCGTGTGAGTGAGTGTGTATGTGCCTGCGTGTGAGTGTGTGTGCGTGCGTGTGAGTGAGTTAGTGTGTGCGCATGTATGCGTGTGCGTGTGTGTGTGTCACACCATATTTTTTTGTAACACATGTATGGATTTTTGCGTTTTTTTAAATAAGTTTTTAAATAAACGGGCAAAAAAGAAATTTTTTCTCGGGCAACAAAAGTAGTCAACGGGTAAAAAAACTTTCTTACCCGCTTATCCGGACAGAATAGTACATTATGCAACAAGGGACGAAAGTAGCAGTTTTTCCCGCGGGAAAAATCACCCGAGGGAAGAATCTTCTCGCGAGGGCAGTAATCACTCGAGGGCGAAATCTACTTTCACATTGTAGGGTTTTTTGGAATGTTAGATATAACTTATCTATAACAATAGTTATAAAAGACGTGAAAAACTGTAATTTAATCTAAATATGTAATTTAAGTAAAAAATTATCTTTTGACAATTCATCAATACTAAAATCACAGCTTTTTTAAGATATTGATTAAAAAAAGATAAGTAAATTTAAAATTAATTTCATATTGAAACAATCAATTAAGTTTGAGGAAGCAAAGTGCCAAGGAATTGCCAGCGGTTTTTTACATGCTCTATGATAATATTTAACAGGAGGCCACTTACCAGAGTTTGTCAGGTGGATTCTGCTGTAAATGGTCGAAATTTTCTGTAGGTGCGTCATCTTCGTCGGGTATTTCATCCTTCAGGTCATCCAATCCTACATAGCTCCTTGGTCTGGACAGATGCTGATGATCATCCCTCTCCCTCTCGTCGACTGAAGTTTTTTCTAAAACTCTTCTTCTTTTTGGACTGGATGGCAGGGGTTCTTGATGTTCTTCTTCTTCTTCTTCATCAGGAGCTCGTCTTCTCCTCGGAGATGGTGGCAGCTGCTCCTCATCTCTTTTTTCGGGTAGTAGCTCGTCTCTGCGTATCGCTTCGAGACGCCGTAGACATTGCTTAAGGCTTTTCAAGGCCCTGGTAAAAAAATGGAAACATTCATAATTAATATAATAAGTCTAGAGTGTCAAGTAAAATAAAATATATAAAACAATATACCTTCACAATCTGACACAAAACGGGTATCACGTAGTCCTGTGACATTTTTTTCTTATCTCCAAGCCAAGTAACATTGCACAGAAGCTCTGTGTTGACTGCAAAGCAATTTTTTTAAAAAATTGCTTAAGAGTCATCGGTATTTCTACCACCAAGATAAATCAAGTAGTTGACCTAAAAATAAACGATATATTTAAGAAATGAAAAATTTAATAATTATAAAACTAAGTCTTGCGTTCAGGGGTTTGACGGTTCATGGGTTGTAGGTTTCATATGTTTGAAGATTCATGGATTTTAGAGTTTGAGTGTTCATTTAACCTCCGAAGCACTCACTAGACACCTAGAAATAACGCAGCATTAGTAAGGGGAGATTACAGTGATAAACTAAACACTAATCTCACCTGATAATATTGGCAGTGGACGAATGCAGTAGGAAGCTGTATGTAAACATAACCTCTTCGAGGTTAACCGTGCCACTGCTGCTGCCGTAAGTACGCCGTCCTGGGCCTTGCAGCTCTCGTCTTCGTGCCCCTTCGTGGGGACCGTAGCCCAGATACCCGTCCTGCTGCATCCATCGTCGCACTTCCTCGTCCTGGCCACTCGTCCTTCCTCGTCAAAACTAACCTATTTATTAACATAATATAATTATTAGAATAATTATAAATAAAAAAATTTTACATCTAAGCCAGGGTGATCCTCAAGACAATCTCTTCACCCTGAAACGTCCAGAAAGTTGCCACAGTTCTCTTGGGAAATCCAAATTGCAGCATGTAAATAATTAATGATAGTAATTATTTACTATGAACTGCAATTGCACGTGCGCGCGCCAGGATGATCCTCAAGACGAGCTGCACTTCCTCTCGAACGTCCACCACAAACTTGCCACAGTCGAATTATATAATTCAGAATTCCAAATTACACCACAGATAACTACAATAATTAATAACTACAATAATACGGCTATAATTATTAAGAACAATTTCACTTATTGCGCGCGTCTGCAATTGAAGATCAAGTCTTCATGAAACCAGGGACATTACTGCAATGGCGGGATGCGATATATTTCTTCAAACAACAGAAAGCTCGAAATTATTTCAAGACTTTAAATTTATAATGTAAATCAATTTTAATATTCAATTATAAACAAATATATTTATTATTAATAAAAATATAAATCATAAAATTATACTATTATTTATTTATTTATATTTATTTATTTATTCAATTACACCAATTGAGCCCCATATAAATAAATTAACAAATCATTACTATTATTATCAATTTTATTTGTAATAGAAATAATAACTTAAATATGCAATTAAATTATATTTTTATAATTATATTGATGGCACGTCGTGCTGTCCATAATCCGTCACATTGCGGCCACGATTTTCCCGACACGGCGGGCTTGCACTGTGCCGTCATTCTGCTGGAATCTAAAAGTTCAAAAAAGTGATATTGCGTGACGGCACGATGACGGCACAGGGCGGTCACGACGTGCCACCGAATCGGACAGCACGCCGCGACTGCACAGTGATGGCACAAATTCGTCACGCCGTGCCAGCACGTCGTGCTCGGCACGGGCTGCTATCTGGGTGGTCGTACATCAATAAGTGACGAACCACGTTCAGGAAGGCCCGTAGAAGCAACTACTCCCGAAATCATCAATAAAATCCACGATATGGTGTTGAAGGATAGAAGATTAAAAGTGCGTGAGTTAGCTGAGGCCACAAGGATATCTATAGGTGCAGTTGTTTCAATTCTACATGAAAAATTAGGCATGAAAAAGCTATCGGCAAGATGGCTGCCGCGTTTGCTTTCAGCTGAGAATAAACGCAATAGAGTGGTCGCCTCTGAGGCTCTTTTGGCGCGCATAAGTCGGAATCCTGAGGAATTTTTTCGTCGATTTGTGACTGTGGATGAAACATGGATACACCACTACACTCCTGAGACAAAGGAACAATCCAAACAGTGGATTTCCACAGGCGAACCAGCTCCAAAGAAGGCAAAGACCGTAAAGTCAGCTGGTAAGGTTATGGCTACAGTTTTTTGGGATGCACGTGGAATTATACTTATTGACTACTTGGAAAAGGGTAAAACAATTACTGGTGAGTATTATGCATCATTATTAGAGCAGCTGAAAGAAGAAATTAAAAAAAAACGACCACATTTGGCGAGAAAAAAAATTCTCTTTCATCACAACAACGCCCGAATTCACACATGCTTCGTTTCAATGGCTAAAATTGAAGAACTAAAATTCGAATTGGTCGAACACCCACCGTATTCACCAGATTTAGCCCCCAGTGACTTTTTCTTATTTCCAAACTTGAAAAAATGGCTCGGTGGACAGAGATTTACGGACAACAAAGACGTTATTGCCTCTGTAAGTGCTTATTTTGAGGAACTTCCGAAAACGCACTTTTCTGAAGGATTAAAAAAACTTAAAAAGCGATAGACCAAGTGTATAGAGCTCCAAGGAGATTATGTTGAAAAATAAAAAAAAAATTACACAAAAAAAATTGTTTTTATACTTTATTCTAAAGACTTATTGAACTACCCTCGTAGTTTATTTTTTTCACTTTTAGATGTGTACATTTTTAAATTATTTTAATTTATTTATTTATTTTTTGAGAATTATTAAAATATTACAATAATGAACATTTTTAATTAATAATTTCATAACAGTAGCGGGGCTGTAGATAAAGTTTGCTATTACAATTATCGTTTTCATTTAGGAAGTAGTATATTGTTGTGATCGAGCTCGAACGTTGCACGATTCGAACACCGAGAATAGCGCATAGCAACCCCTAGCAACGAGATCAACGACGTCGCGGATCTTATTGTTTATGTTCAGTCTGATTCTAACAGCTGTTGAAAACAGTTGTGTTTACGTTCGAATAAAGAGTCCGAGTTTGAGTGTGCTTTTCTATAAATACGTGTTGTCATTCTCATTACCTGAACCCGATCATAACATTTTGGGGGCTCGTCCGGGATAGTGTTTTCGAAAAAGTGATTTAGTGGAAAGTTTATGCTTTTTACGTTCCGGCAAGATGTCAGTGGTATCAAGAACACCAGTTCCATCCCCGAGAACTCTTTCAACTGAGCAGCCTCAACCGTCTCTCACTGCAGCGAATTTGGAGATAACAAGCTTGAAGAGACGTGTAGAGGAAATTACTCAAGAACTCCATCAATGCAACGAGGAAGCATTGAATTTACAAAGGGAACTCCATGTTCGAGATTCGCAATTGTTGGATGATCGTCATCACAATGAGGAACTTGAAGCACAGATTAAGCTACTGAGGGATCAACAAGTTTGAAGAGAACTATTCGGTGACCGAGAGCAGAGGGAGAGGACTGACTTGAACGAAGAGATATCGAGACTTCGGACCCTGAATAACACACTGCTGACAGAACAGCGAGAACAGCAACGCCAAATTAATCAGCTAAAGAATCGAAATAAAGACGATACCAAAGTTGTATCTTAAAATTGTTTTTCTTCGTCAAAGAGAAAAATGTGTTAATATACTTAGAATCAAAATATACCATTTTTAGAAAATGTCCGTATACGAACGAGTTGGCATAAATGTACGTATGTGACGAAATCCAAAAAATGAACTTTTTGGTATCCAGTAATCGCAATAAAAATTTGGTGTTTCCAAACCTTTATTATATTTTGGGGGTTAAATTATGAGTAAAAACGCGTTTAAAGAATGAAAATTGCCCATGTAACCATGTTTTTTAGCAAATTAGTTATTTTTTATACACGAAGAGAAAAAGATGGTACCGATTACTATACACGTACACTAATCTTTACGATCTTTTTCTCTCCGTGAATATAGGAAAATACAAGGGGTTACTGTACAGTTAATAACTATAAACTCGAAGGTGGAAAAAACTTTTTCCGAAAAGATATTAAAAGTGGAAGAAAAGACATTTAATTTGATTTTCTGTTCGTTGAAAATGGATGTTCCGGGGCAAAGTTATGACCAATAAAAAAAGTTACAGCAGCATTTACGCAAAAGTTATGTACAATTTTAACATTTTTATAGTTATTAATAACATTGTATATGTAATATGATTTGCGCAACAGATTTTCATAGAATCACGTCCAACTTGGCATGCACGTTCTTTTTTATTTTACGAGACAAATACAGAGCGATTTTTCGTTTTGAAGCATTTTTAGAATTTCTTTTAAAATGCCTAAAAACAAAAAATGTAGTTTCCCAAAAACATCTGGAAAGATTGCAAATTACATATACAACAATGTTATTAATAACTATGAAAATGTAAAAATTGTACATAACTTTTGCATAAAGACTGCTGTAACTTTTTGTACGTTTAAAGTGGTAGTCAAGGGACAGTTCTTCCCTTAACAATATCTGCGTTTGTAATACAAAATTTTCATTTTCAATTCTTTTTTCAATTTATAATAAATAGTATATTACGCAACTAGGGGTAAAAATGGGTTTTTCCAAGCGAGGATAATGATTGAGTGGAAGTCGAGGGCATCGAAGGCGTACACGAGTGCTAAAAATCATCATCCGAGTCTGAAAAAACCCTTTTGCCCCAAGTTGCATTCCGTATTTTTTATAACAAGTACATAAAAAATACCATTTTCGGCGCCTATAAAGTGGAGCGAAAATAGAGTTTTCCGAGCGTCAGAAATAAAGGGTACTGAAAATATTCATTTTCGGTGGCGAAAATATTTTATGACCCTTAATTAAAAAAAAAAGGATTTTTTTTAATAATATTTTAATACAATATATTCAAATTTATTAACAATATATAGTTTTATTTAAATAAAGGAGCTCGATGTCCCCTTCTTCTACCGATTTATGTATCTTGGTTTTATGTACTACTATTTTACTTACTATAAATTACTAATTAAAAATATAAAAAAATTACCTTTACACTTGAAAAACATTCAAGAATCAAATGATCTGAATAATAATTACATTTTTTTCATAAAACCGGAATTAAATGGATTTGAATATTGTCATGGATATTGTACATCGCAACGCAAAAAGTATCTTAATAATATACAATTAAATTACTTTAAAAACTATTTTAGTACATAGAACATAAAAACAGTATTATTTTAAATAAGATGTTGCTTTATTTTTATTCTTAAAATAATCCTAAAAGATTTAAAAGACTTTTAAATGAGCTGATTCAAAATCGAACGAAAAAAATGTTGCGTCTGCAACGCTTGTTTATGTAGTGAGTATTAATTAAAATGAATAAAATAAGTGATTAAAATGTAATATTTTATGTACTTTTCACATACAATTATTTATGATACCTAAAATCCTTACATTTATCAGTAAAATTGCAAAAGTACATCGATTTGTCGCGTTCGCAATACTTATCCGCAACGAGCATTTGTTTAAGGGGTCAGATACACCTTGAAATTTAAAATTAATTGATAATGGGTGATTGTCAAAAAGTTGGTTCTTTTTAAAAGTGGGATTTTCAAAAAAATAAAGTCTTTGAAACCGAAAATAAAAAATATGATGTAATAATATTAATAATATAAATAAAGAAAATTAAAATGGTCTAGAAAAACACTTTAGTTAAAAAAATATTACAATGTTGAAAGTTTCTTATAACTAATTCTTTTAAATTACGAATTTATAGAGTATAACTTTCATTGAATATTGTTCGATATATATTAATTTACATAAAGTATCTCTTGTTTAGCGGAAAATAAAAATTGCATCGCTTATTACAGAATATGAACGATTGTGATCTACGCTTAAATAGGTTAAAATGTTGTTTATTTACCTATTTGTCGTTTTCGATGCTACCGCCTTCGATTGTTTTAATACATTTAACGTAAACATTGGACGAACAAGACATTTGTGCCGTACATATTTTGTTAGTAGTTTATTTATTTATATGCACCAAATGTATGTGAAATTATGAAAGAAGTAATTCCTTTATCTTTTTAAGCGACAAATTCGATTTAAATATTTATTTTTTAAACTGAATGCTCCGTTAAAGAATTTTTCACTGGACAGACAAGACATATAGTAAAGGTACGGTAGAAGAAGTGCAACATTAACTAATTATTTGTAGAAAACAATACTAATAAATAAGTATATGTGAACTTTTTACAAAATTTATATAAGAGTTATAAGAAGGAATAGGTTGCATTTTAATTTGTGAATATTTTAATACAACTTTCTTTGAATAAAGCCCTTGGGACGGACAAGACACCAAAACTAGGGGACACATTGCCGGTCACCTAAGCAAACGTGCTTGTTATTTCCACTTTCAAATTGTTTCTTTGAACTTTAAATAGTTATTATGTTAGTTCAAACCATTGACTATAAATATTTATTATTGGTTTAATATAAAAATGTAAGATATCGAAGCTATAAGTCGAAATAAAAAAAGCATTTTGACCGAATTTACTCCACATCAAAGGGTAATAACAGTCAGCCTTGGTACAATTCCGATCACTATTAGAAAGTTACTTTTATAGGTGAAAAATTTCTTTAAATCAATTATATGAACTTTCATATGATCCGTCGCATTATTATTCACACTTACATAGTGAAACATATAATATCATAACCACTGTTCAATCAAAAACACTTAAGCAAAGTTACCCTACCTGAGAGCGCAGCGAAACGGTTTCTTAGCCTCACTTTCGGGAGCGTCATATAAATAACATTGTGATCGGGATTACCCCCATTCTGCTTAGTAATTTAAATTAAAATGACAAAAAAGTAATAGGTTTCTACTCTTTTTTCTTCACTATTTCGTATTCTTAGATTGTTCAAATTAATAAAGATGCAAAAAATAACTGCATAAAGCAACAAATAATATACATAAAAGCTTATTTTATAGACCAGATTTTTTATAAGAAATGTAGGCCTACACTTTGATTGTATATAATTCCTTAATAAAACTGAATATAAGGTTGTTTGAACATTAGACTAATTGCATTTTATGTTGCGTTTAATATACTTTTCGAATTATTACATAAAAATGTTTAGATTATTGAAAAAAAGGGTGACCGGAATTAGCCAGTGACCGGCATTACCCCGTTCTCCCCTAAACAGAATACACGCATTAAAAGGTAGCGCATCATTTTTGGATTAACTAAGAATTATATTAACCCACTGTATAATTTTTTTTGGATAAAATTTACTGTATTACTAAATTTCTTGGTATACTCGGATGAAATTAAAGCTTGGGTCATGAGATGGACAAGACATTTTGCATAGTTTTTTATTTTTTACTCAGCATAGAAAATACTTGATATTCTGAAAATTTTACAGATTCTGGTTATACGATAGTCTGGTTGTAGTACTATTTTTTTGAGAATCATATAATGCCCTGTTATCTTGTAAAACAGGAGGGACAAGAATTGTTCAAATTTTGACAAACACCCTAATACATTTTATGGTAAAACTAAGGCACTTATCATATATTACCTGATTGTTTTCGGTAAATTTAAATATTTTATCAAAATATAACTATAAAATTTTTAAAAAAATTTTTGAAGGTCGTTAGGTCCATTTGATTGGTTATAATTAAAACCTCTATATTTCTTCGGCTACCGCAAGGTTTAGAGAGCCTATGTGATCGAATTGACGCTTTCAAGGTTTTATTATGTTCAAAATACGTGTAGTTAGGTTATGGGTATGGAATTTTGTATATAAAAATTATTTAGCAAAGTTATAGTCAATTTAAGCCATATTTCATAATAAAATTTTTAAAAAAGGGAGAATTTTCGCTTAAATAGACTATAACTTTGGTCAATATTTTTTAAATACAAATTCCCACACCTTTTCCATAGCTACACGTATTTTAAACGTAATAAAACCTTGAAAGCGTCAATCGATCACATCGGCTCTCTAAACCTTGCAGTAGCCAAAGAAATATAGAAGTTTTCTAAATTTTTAAAAAAATTTTATAGTTATATTTTGATAAACTATTAAAATTTACCGAAAAAAATCAAGTAATATATGATAAGTGTCTTAGTTTTACCGTAAAATGTATTATCAATTAATTTAAAATTTTAAGGTGTATCTGTCCCCTTAAACGCCGCAAATTTAAGTTATAACCTCTATTTATAACTAATAATATTTCATAATAACAATACTAGACGTGATAGGTTAGTGTTTTATAGTCATGCAATCTATTTTGAGCGACTCTAAAGTGAAGATAAAGAGAGAATATATGCAACACAAGCGAAATAAAGATTTACACGAACAAAAAGAAAGGATTAAGCAGAAAAATAAATACAATAAAAATAAAATTTTATTATCTTCTCAGAGGTACAATTAATAATATTTTAAGCATTTAAATTATTAATAAATACGTTTATAATCATTTTAAATATTTAAAGAAGTAGAATTTATAGTTTTTAGATCATTAAAATTATAAATTTCTGACGTATTTGAGAAATTAGGCACTTGTCTTAGTCTTGTTAAGATTACACAGTCCCACAAAAAAAAATTGTAAGTCCCAAAAACTTGACCACGGTACTTATATGTTTTTGGGATCGCTGAATCCGAATTCAGGGTTAGTTTAACCCCATCAGAACTTTCTCAAGGTCAGTTGAAGGTCAAATTATCGTAATACATGAAAAATACACTAAAACCATGGTATCTTGGGGTTTTATGGTCGCTGAATCCGAATCCGGGGTCAGTTTAACCCCATCAGAACTTTCTCAAGGTCAGTTGAAGGTCAAATTATCGAAATACATGAAAAATACACTAAAACTATGGTATCTTGGGGTTTTTGGGGTCGTTGAATCCGAATCCGGGGTCAGATTAAACAATCAGATCTTTCTCAAGGTCAGTTGAAGGTCAAATTATCGAAATACATGAAAAATACACTAAAACCATGGTATCTTGGGTTTTTTTAGGGCGCTGTATCTGAATCCGGGCTTATTACAACCCTATCAGGTCATGGTCAAGGTCAGTTGAAGGTCAAATCAGAAAGATTCATAAAAAGTAGAGTCAAACCATGACATTTAGGGGTTTTTGGGGTCGCTGAATCCGAATCCAGGGTCAGTATAGTCCCATAAGGTTATATTTATGGTCAGTTCAAGGTTAGTTCAAGGTCATGGACGTAAAGAGAGTGAAAAAATTAGTTATAAACTGAAACAATGCAAAAGGTAATGTAAACCATAAAGCAAAGAATAATGTATATGCAAGTACAATCGTATCCTTTAAAACTATATCATAGTTTGCTGCTCCTTCATTTACTTTAAATTTGTTAGAAGTATATGCAATTCAATAAAATACCCGTAAAAATATTAAGCCCATTACTCTTTTTTGTGGTAACGAACTATTTTATTGTCAAATGATCTACGAAGTGGATTACGCTTCCGCTTCTCCGATGTTGATGGTAGATCTCTTTTTAACGACCAACAGTAATCTGCTAACATATTTACGTCCCATCTTCCTTGGTACCTGCGCTCCATTTCCTTGATATCTTGGTGAAATCTCTCTCCCTGCTCTTCGCTGTAA
This sequence comes from Gastracanthus pulcherrimus, assembly GCA_949152435.1. Taxonomy (NCBI): domain Eukaryota; kingdom Metazoa; phylum Arthropoda; class Insecta; order Hymenoptera; family Pteromalidae; genus Gastracanthus; species Gastracanthus pulcherrimus. Next base: position 73,283,384 of record OX424574.1, read on the forward strand.
TCACCTAGGTTTTCTGGAAATTCATCAACATGCGAATATAAAAAGTGTAATTTTAGATTCATTAGGCAGCCTTGATTTTTGTAACTATTTACTAAATTTAAAACTATTTGTTGGTAATTTGGGCTCTTATGATTTCCAAGAAAGTTTTTAATTACGTCCTTGAAACATAACCATGCTTCTCTCTCTGTATGATTCATTTTCGTAACAAAAATTTCATCATTTATCATCTTACGAATCTGAGGGCCATCGGAAATTCCTTCATTTACTTTAGCATCACTTAATTTGGGAAACTGATTTCGCAGATACTTAAAGCAGCTACCATCTTTGTCTAAAGATTTTACCCATTGTTTCATAAGTCCCAATTTAATGTGCAGAGGTGGTATAAGAATTTTTGATGGATCAACAAGTGGCTCATCTTTTATATTCTTAGAACCCGGTTCAAACTTTTGTCTAAGGGGCCAGACACCCTTTGTGTAATGATTCTTTCTATCCCTACTATCCCATTCACATAAATAGCAAGGATATTTTGTGAATCCCGATTGTTGCCCCAAAAGTATTGTTATGATTTTAAGATCCCCACATATTTGCCATTTATGATCATTGTATTTTATTCGGTCTAATATTACTTTCATGTTACAGTACTCTTCATTCAGTATTACCGAATATCTTATGGGAATAGCTGCATAAACATTTGTATTGTGTAACAGAACGGCTTTTAAAATTCTCGTTGACGAATCGATGAACAATCTCCACTCGTTAGGGTTGTAACATCCATGTTTAAAGCAATTCATCAACCCAACTATATCTTTGCAGTAAACTAAGGAAAATTCTTCATCTTTAGCGAAATAATCACGATATTTCTTATCTCTGTCTCGGTAGTAAGAAACTTTAATTTTTCCAGCTTCATTAGTATTTTCTTTTAGCCATGAAGCCAAGTACTCCGCCCCATCCTTTGGTAGGCCCAAATCGCGTATGAGATCATTCACCTTTTCCTGTGTAAGTGGACCTTTCTCCTTCTTAGTATTATAGGGGATGTATTCTTCGTCACTTGTATCACTTGTACTAGCAACGTCATTGTCTTCATCAGGCGCTATTTCTTCTTCCGCAATAATATCTCCTTCCTCCATTTCTTCTTCTAAGATTTCATCTTCATCATGTCTTTCTAAATTTTCCTCAAGATCCATACTTCCACTTGCGTACATACCCAGTGGATCTTCTCTTTTATCAATTGACGATTCATATATAGGTTTCGTGACACTTTCAACGTTAGCGTAATTAATTTGCGACTTGTTTTTACTATTAACTCCATGCAAATTCGTATTACAAAAATAACAGTCTTCTTTTCTTAAAGGTTCCTTCCATATCGTAGGCACTTTCATTTTTACTTCAGTTTTACCATTTTTGTCTTTCTGTAGCATTTTCCTACATATTGCGCATATGATTTTAGGAACCCAATCAAATTAATCAATTTTCATGTATAAATCAAACATGTTCTTGTACTGCTCTTTAATATTTTGATTGATTTTTCTTCTATTTTTTGGGGTCTCATACTTGCTACAAATGTAACAAAAACTATCCCGTTTTGCTATAAGGCATTCTTGGTCACCAGACCTAGTAGTAAATAGTTACAAAAATCAAGGCTGCCTAATGAATCTAAAATTACACTTTTTATATTCGCATGTTGATGAATTTCCACAAAACCTAGGTGATTACAGCGAAGAGCAGGGAGAGAGATTTCACCAAGATATCAAGGAAATGGAGCGCAGGTACCAAGGAAGATGGGACGTAAATATGTTAGCAGATTACTGTTGGTCGTGAAAAAGAGATCTACCATCAACATCGGAGAAGCGGAAGCGTAATCCACTTCGTAGATCATTTGACAATAAAATAGTTCGTTACCATAAAAAAGAGTAATGGGCTTAATATTTTTACGGGTATTTTATTGAATTGCATATACTTCTAACAAATTTAAAGTAAATGAAGGAGCAGCAAACTATGATATAGTTTTAAAGGATACGATTGTACTTGCATATACATTGTTCTTTGCTTTATGGTTTACATTACCTTTTGCATTGTTTCAGTTTATAACTAATTTATTCACTCTCTTTACGTCCATGACCTTGAACTAACCTTGAACTGACCATAAATATAACCTTATGGGACTATACTGACGCTGGATTCGGATTCAGCGACCCCAAAAACCCCTAAATGTCATGGTTTGACTCTACTTTTTATGAATCTTTCTGATTTGACCTTCAACTGACCTTGACCATGACCTGATAGGGTTGTAATAAGCCCGGATTCAGATACAGCGCCCCAAAAAAACCCAAGATACCATGTTTTTAGTGTATTTTTCATGTATTTCGATAATTTGACATTCAACTGACCTTGAGAAATATCTGATTGTTTAATCTGACCCCGGATTCGGATTCAGCGACCCCAAAAACCCCAAGATACCATGGTTTTAGTGTATTTTTCATGTATTTCGATAATTTGACCTTCAACTGACCTTGAGAAAGTTCTGATGGGGTTAAACTGACCCCGGATTCGGATTCAGTGACCCCAAAAACCCCAAGATACCATGGTTTTAGTGTATTTTTCATGTATTTCGATAATTTGACCTTCAACTGACCTTGAGAAAGATCTGATGGGGTTAAACTAACCCTGGATTCGGATTCAGCGATCCGAAAAACATATAAGTACCGTGGTCAAGTTTTTGGGACTTACAATTTTTTTTTTGTGGAGCTGTGATTATATTTTAGTAGTTCTCTGATTAAACACAATACTTCCCGCGTGGTATGATAAAAAATCTTATACGGCATTCGGGAGAGACGCCGGCTATCATGCTAACGTGTTTGCCACCCTCTGCTTCGCCTCCCTTCTTACATATATTTTAACATTTTTTCAATTAAAGAAATGCACATTTGTATTATATGAACTTACGAAAATTGAAAAAAAATCATCGCTTTTTTCTACGCTAACTATATAAAAAAATACATACATTCGTATATCTGACTTAATTTTATTTTGATTGGTATAACTTACATGTACTTAAAAATGATTTTTATTAAAGAAATGCAAGTTTGAAATTTAAAAATTCAAAATATTGGAAAAAACTTTTTCTAACACATGCATGATATACGCTCTTTTTCATGCATGAATAGAGGGTGGAAAGTTGATCTTTCCGAGCGTCTAATAAAGTGGGTGGGAAAGTACTTACTGAGTATCTTATGCGTGTGCAAATATGCGCATGCGTGTGCATGTACGTGGGTGTGCGTGTGCTAGTACGCGCACGTGTGCGTTCGCGTGCATGTTCGTGTGTACCCGTGCGTACGTGCGCCTGTGTGTCTGTTTCATATTTATTTTTTTTTTCGATTTTTGCAATTTTTTAAAACTTATATTTTGTTTTTTTTTTCACAAAGTAACTTTTGAACACACCTTAGCGGAAAGTACGTACTTTTTCCCCGTCGAACCGGGAAAAAAGCTACATGTACTCCTTGCCTTCCCTCTAGTCTCCGAGCGCAGAGACTTGAGTGAGGTTAGGGAGTAAATATGTAGCACTTTTTTCCCTTCTCGGCGGTGAACGAGTACGAACTTTACGGTGGGTTTCTTCAAAAATTGTACCTCGATTCACTCGGGCGACATGCAGGGAGTACACAACCCACTTTATTATCTTGGTGTATAATATACTATTAAAATTATTCTTAGATATTTCAATGGAAAGAAAATTTTCTCTTTGAAAAGGCAATACAACATCAAACTTAATAATTTCATCCACTCGCTTATTAACGTGTATAATGAAATGATACGTTCATTAATATTAATAAATAAATTAAATAAATAAAAATAAAAAAAAATTTAGTAATCTGATAAAAATTTGAGTCTACATGTAGATTATGCACTTTACTTTTATGGTTACAATCCTATAAGTAAATCATTAACAACGGTTTGCAGCGTACCTATGAATATCGGAGAGAACGGGTTCAAACCGATCACTTAATTATGGCAAATATTAAGTTTGCTGAATGCTGAAAATATTTTTATATTCTTTAGAATGTATCTTTCAACTTAATAAATGCTAAAAATCAAACATAAAAGATTTTTAAAAAGATAATTCACATTGATAGGTTTTGGCTACTTTTCGCAAAAGAAAAGTTTGCGTTAAAACCATTTTTACAATTATTTAATTTAATTATGGGAGGTTTTAAGTGAAAGACAAGAAAAATATAACATTGAAACTATTAAATTCAAAAACTTTTATTTGCCTTGTCATATTTATTATTTATTAAATAAATTTTGAAATTTTATAGTGAAATGAGGTCATTTTGATCAGTGTGGATTTAAATGCGAAAAACAGGTTAGGACTACCGTATATTTTTATGAGGGCTCTTTTTTTAACTTTGTTACTGGAAAATAGTGCCTTCCGTATACATTCAAGGGAAATTTAACTTTATTTTACGTTTTGTCCAATTCATCGGAAGTGACTCACCTTGTACGATTAACATTAATAAAATTGAAAAGATAGAGGTTTGAGCTTATTGATCGGTATGGCTCCGTTCTACCCTACACCATACTCACCGCGCTCATTATGGACTTCAAACAGGCGCCTAACTTCCAAATTAACTTCTGATATTTTACATAAATAATATTATTAAAGACCTCTATGAAATTAAGCACAATTTTAGAACTGCACTATGACTTTTGGTAATAATAAGCTAATCAAATATAATAGCTATCATTGAGTATTTTTTATACATACAATACTTATGGTCAATATTTTTCTATCTTGTCTTCCACTTAGCCTTCTAATATTTTGCACATAGATTCTTTAATGTGTAAACAATAAGTAAAAACGCTGCAAACTGCTTTGGCACTATGATTTCTCAAAAAGAATTTAATTAAAATTATTATACAAATAAGCAAGATCTGCGCAGTACCGTCCATCATGGTTATTTTTCTGTCTTACTATTTTCATTTAGAGATTTGTGCCCGATTCAAAAATGAATATTTTTCAATAAACATATTATTGTATATATTGTATATCAGGGTATCTTTGGTCAGCGATGTGTCATAGGTTCTAAAATCTATTTCTATCTATAAAATCACATGAAATCTGTGCTTATAAAGAACTGAATTATAGTTCTCTTTCTAACATTGCAAAAAAAATGCATAAAACACAAAAACGCATCATTTGTTAAAATCACTCATTTGAGAATTTTACTACTATTTAACATGTACTAGTTTACAAATTCCATCATTAAAATAGTATAAAAAATTATAATTTTTCTATGTTATATTATAGATAGATACAGATTCAATATTGCAAAAATAAATTATGTCATTATTAAATCATTTTAAAAAAATCACAAAATAATATTATTTTTAATATAACATTATCTTTCGATTTTTTCTTACAATGTAATGCGTAAAGTTGGCTAGAAGTGTAGAATAGTAAACCTCATATATAATAATACTTAATATCTACAAGAAAGGGCACAATGATAAAGCTTAGATATGTCGTGATCTACAGGGTGAAAAACTATTGTTTAAATTGAATAGTCTCTAATATCTCAGAAGATTATGAACCAAATCGGCTCAAAAATATTCAGCCAATAACCTGGTACTCAAGGCTTTAGATCAATTATTACTCAAGTTATCGTTGTCCAAACAAATGCGTTTTTTTAACATTTAATTTCTCTTTCTCAGAAAACAAACCGTCTTATTACCTAAAAATTCACAAAAATATACCCGCATATAAAACAAGAATTCAGTAAAAATTTCACTGACTTTTATCGTATAGTTTTTGAGTAATAAATGTTACACAACAAATTTTTGTAACAAAGTATAACAACTGAATAACGACTCATATAAAATCATTTCCAGTCCTAAAATGTAGGATTTTATGAGTAATTTATTGTATAAAAATCGCTTCTCAAAAATCATTCTTATATCGAAACAAATTCAAAAAACCAAAATTTAAATATACTTAAATTTTGAAAAATGGACATAAAAAAATTTTTTTTGACCGTTTTTGCTGAAACTTTCAAGCGCAAATCAGGTATTGATAGCGGACATCTGTACAAAGTTTGGGAAAGTTATACCGCAGAATTAACGAATGCTGATATGCCACATACTAACATGCGCACACATACAGACACATACACACACACACACACACACACACACACACACACATACACACACATACACACACACACACACACACACACATGCACGCACACACACACACATACACACACACATATACACACACACAAACACACATACACACACACATACACACATACACACCAATTGGTAACGAATATAGACTTGTATAGAAGAACGGTTCCAATGGAGCGCTGGGGGATCGAAAGTGTTAGTTCCGCGCTCTCCGCGAGATGACGCCGCGACACATTTCTTATCCTTCTCTCTCTCTCGCACCTCCGATATTACGCGCGCCTTTTACTTCTAAATGTTCTGAAGGTTGCCCGCATATTTCTTTCGTATTTGTATAGCTGCATCAGTATGTTATAATTACCATAACGAATACATAATTAAATCATATATAATACATAAAATGATAAAGAGCTCGCTCTTGATGAATATTAGTTGATAAATAATAATTAAATATTAATTTACTAAAAATTAAAATAAGTCTTAAAATGAGTACAAATATTAAAAACAAACTAATATTATTCAATGGAAACCAATATATATATAGTCCTGGCGCCGACCATACATTTCGTGGCCATCTTTAGGTCCCCGCCTGAACCCAAGTTTTCTAGATGTAGTTTCGGTCGAAAAAGTGGGACATAAAAACTTATAAACAAATTAATTGTTTAAAAAGCCGAATATCTCCGAAGCAAAACGATCGTACCAATTTGAAACTTGTTTTAAAATGTTTACTTTTTTATTTAGAAACTTTTTACTTATTATACTTTTTTAGCTATACTTTATAGTTTTCCAAATCACCGAAGAGCGCTTGTTGACGCGTCTTTGCTATCTATACCACGCGCGGCTACCACGCACGTTTTTGCGCTTTTCTTTTTCTTGCAGACAAGGCTAGTATTCTGTACACATGCATATGATTTTCTTAAACTATTGGAAACAATTTTGAACAAAAATAATTATTTTTTATTATTTTTAAAATCGATATTTTTTTTGCTAATTATGTAATGGAGCATACGTTTTTGCACTTATAATTATAAAATCTACTCACTTTATCTGGTAACAGCAAAGCGCAAAGACGAGACACGGCGCGTAGCCGCCGCACACGGTATATATAGCAATGGTGCATCAAAACCACTTTTCGGTGATATCTCGAAACCTATGAAGTATAACTAAAAAGGTATAAGTAAAACGGTTCTAAATAAAAAAATTAACATTTTGAATTAAGTTTTAACTTTGTGCGAGTTTACTTCGGAGATATGGTCTTTTAAACAATTAATTTGTTTATAACTTTTTATGTCTGAGTTTTTCGGCCGAGAACCCTCGAAATTCGAATTCAGCAACCAAAAATGCGTCTAGAAAAGTTGGGCTTGGGGGGGGGGGGGGGGCTAAAAGTGACCACAAAAAGTATGATCGGCGCCTAGACTAATAGAAGCGTTGATTTTTTGTTTTGTTTAAAATTGTAGTATTCATATGTAATAATTTACTGCCAGATAAATGTAATTTATCGACATGTTAAATTCACACATATTTGTCATAATTATGCATGCGAGTATTAGTAATTCAGACCGTGGTAATCATCGCCAATGGCCCTACATAACCACGAACAGACAGAACCTCACTCCCGTAACTGTTAAAAAAATTAAATTAGTAATCATTACGAAAACTTATATAATAACTAACTGAGATAATCTTCACGGAGATTGTTAAAGTAATTGTTCCGATTTCTAATTTATTAATTTTTAATAGAAATCGCCCTTCTGCCTTCATCCTAATTCCAGTATGTATACTCAAAAAAAAAAATTCTTATAAAATATTATTTAAAATGCAAAATATATCTACGTATATATCATATTTGAATATATTTAGATATATCTATCAATTTAAACTTTAATATGTTCTGTTTAAAAATTTGTTTAATGAGTATACTAAAGTTATTATATACATTTTTTCTTAAAAAGAAAAAAGCAATTTATTACATTAAAAGATTTTAAAATTAAAATAGCAGAAAATCAAATATAAAAAAATAATTTTTTATTTATTTAAAAAAAATTTAATCACAATACTTTTTTCCTGATACGATTATGAAAGTAAAATATTACAACACCATGTCTTGGAATAATATTAAATAATTATATTTAATTAATTATATGATTACTACTATAATTAGCTCTAATATGTTATGATAATTTTTTTCGAATTAAATATTTAATTAATAATTATAAAACATGAATTTATCAAAGAAAACACTATTACTTTTTAAGTAAAAGACACTAATTTTGAAACATATATGTTAATTTTTACGAGAAAGTTACATAACAGTTTGAAAGCGAGATGCTATTAAGATATATCTAAAGATAATTTTTGAAACAAAGCAAATATAATTTTTACATAAAATTTATTGTACCGTCACGGACCCAGTTCCTGATCAGTACCCACTTCCTGATCATTTGGTTACATTTATTACTATTTTGACTTTAATGTATAAAAAAATTTGTTTTAAAAAAATAATTAGTAATAGTAAACTATTTCGTAGTCATACAGTGCGTCTCATAACTATAGAAACACCAAAAATTTGTACATATAAATGTGTGTATTATACCTTTTCTTAAAAAACCTGTAACTTTCGAAGCAAGAAACCAAGGATAATTTTAAAAATAGCAAATAAAAGGCAATTTTATTCTTGAATTGTGGTCGAGATTTTCCAACACGCGGGAAAATCCCGATATTTGTTTTTATAGGAAAAAGGGGAAAAGGGAGAGGGTAAAATAAAGGACTCGAATTTTGAGCCACAAAAAGATGAATTTATTAGGCTCTGAGAGGGGAAAGCCTCGCGGCATAAACCCCCTCTCGTTGTCGATGTACAAACTGTGAGAAATTGAGGTATGGATCCTTGTATGTGTGTGTGTATGTATTTGCGTGCACGCGTGTGTAACAAGGAGTGCGCACCTCCTGCGGATCTTTCGATCGCGATTTGTGGCGAGGGCCACACGAATTCACCTGGTGAATTGCGTCGGTAGTGGCAGGGCCACACGGATCCGCACTAGTCACGGATCGCGTCGATGGTGTTCAGAACACCTATTTTATAAAACGACCGCGCGCTGCTATTCCGCTTACCGTGTACCGGACAAACGCGACCCAATGATTTTATTTCCCGTTAATCAAAAAATAGAAAGAAAAAAACGATGCACACCCGACAAGATGCTGAAGTTACAAAACGACGGACGGACGAGAATATCTTACACTTTATATGGACAAAGCGAAAGGAAGATGCCGGACTCTTGCACAAAAGCACGTATTGGCTTGATTACTTAAGAGTGACTGACTTGAATTCGCGCGTTCGCGCCTGTCATTCGCGCTCTCGCGAACCCCCACCGCGCTCGCTTCTATCGGTCGCCGAAAACGTGGCTCGCTGTTTGCGCCGCTCGCATCGCGTCTGCGAGAAAAGGTGGCGCCACGTACCACTGACGTCTGCGACGGAACAATTCTCTTTAAAACATTACTAAAATATTGTGTCTACATTAACTTATGAGAAATTCACGGATGGATTAAACAAAACTTGAAAACTAGATAAAAAATTAACATTGATTTAAATGGGTCTAAAAATTTAAAGTATTTCTATAGTTATGAAACAACGATAACTTCTTTAATGTTGATGCGAAATAAATATTCTAGTAATGTTTTAAAGAGAATATATTTTCCATTCATCGGCTTTTTGTAAAATTATCTTCGGATTTTTGCCTCCAAAGTTACAGGTTCTTTAAAAAATAGGTATAATATACACATTTAAACGTGAAAATTTGTGGTGTTTCTATAGTTATGAGACGCACTGTATAAAAGAACTTTAAAAGTTACTAGTAAAATACATTTTTAAGATAAAACATGTTAAAGTTAGACGTTGTTGACAACGTCATGATTGACGCCATCTTACTGCAGTTGACTACAAGTGAGCATGCAAAGAAATTTACATCATTTCTTTAAAATTTTGTAATAGATCGTAGAAAAACTTATGTAATTAAGTTATTCAACAGTTTATTCGTATAAATCACTTAAAATATTCATATAAAATATTATTGATATTTGTAAAAACGTTTGATTAGAAATAGGGTCCAAATTCTTATCGTTTACCCAATTCCTAATCAGTATTAATAACATGTTTTATGTGTGTTTAAACATCATAAAATACACAAATATTTATAATAACATAATTCTATAAGTAGTTTTAATCCATGCGTAAATAATTCATCATGCAAAAGTCGCAGAAAACGTGACAATAAATCACAACACTATGTGCATTTTATAGGTTCTAATATATGCTCGGACGCGAGTCCATATCGTGCAGTAGACAGAGTACGAATAACCGAACACTTATACCTCACCTAAGTTTCACATTTATAATCACACAACCAACAAATGTTATATTTTAGTATATCTATTGTATTAGTATTACTTAATAAATTTTTGTTTATCATATAAAATACTTATGCGTCAATAATATATGTGATCAGGAATTGGGTCTTGATATGATCAAAAACTACTCCCATACAAATCTTAAGTGATCAGGAATTGCTCCCACAGCTTTTTTTCTTTGAGGCTTTATATTTAACTTAATTTTGATTATTTATGTGTTTGTTCAATTTTACATTAAAGATTAACATTTATATTTGTTATTAAAAATTTAATTTTCCATGAATACCTCATCTTTACGCTTTGAAACAACAAATAACGTGACGACGTGCCTTAACTGATCAGGAACTGGGTCCTTGACGGTAATACATTTTAAATATAATACTGTCATTTTTAAGGTTTTAAATTTAAAATATTTTTAAAACTATTTATACTACAGTATTTTGGTTAGTTTGAATGTTGAAAGAGAAAAACCCTCTCGAAGTAGAGGAAAAAGCCCGAGCAAGCTATTACTGAATAATAGTAAATTTATTAAATAAAAACAAGAGCAAATCCAAATACATAAAAAAATACAAGAATTCAAAACTTAATCTACCGCAGATTGAATGAGAAAGCGAAATATGAAAAACCAAGACATCATTGCCCTTCCTTTTGCAGCATTATACCACTTTGATAAGTTTCAGGTAATAATATGGATGCATATATAAACGGCATTTGAACGAAATTTTGGATCACTTTCCGTAGATCTCTGTTTTATCACGAAATTTCGGGCTAATGCCATTGATATAAGCCGCAAAATTTTCACTTGAAATTTCGCATAGTGGTAGATAATACCTAAACAAAGTACAATGATCTCTAATTTTTTTATAATTTTGTTTATCACTTTAATTATAGCTAGAATTAAAGAATTCTCGGATCGATAAGGTAGGAAGGATAAAAGTTGACTTTCACATCCCCTTAAATTCTTTTGTTATATACTAAGGTAGGAAAGTGACTCATTTCTTTGCTCCTATCATTCATTTCAATTCTTGTTATATTTAGTTAAGATCAGATAATGGAAATAATAATATTTGTTGAAAAGGACTACCTTGTAAACTGCAAAAAAAATTTAAATCAAAATGATGGTATTGCAAACGCAGATATTGTTCAATTAAAAAAGTGAAGATTCAAAGTCCAGAATTCTTTTTGTTTTCAATTCTATTTCGATGTATGAGGGCCTATTTTCTTTCTTGAACAATTATTTAGACATTCACCGGAACCAAATTCTAAATCAATTAATATACAGAGCATACAATCTAATTGTTTATATCTAAATATACTGAAACTTATAAACAATTAGATCTTATGCTCTGCAAATTAATTAATTTAGAATTTGCTTGCGGTGAATGTCTAGATAATTGTCCAACCCAAGTTAAAATGATCTTCTATAATAAAAGTTTATTAAATTTTAAGATTCATTGAACCGTTATTGTTTTACAATGATTTCTGTATCTTCTAATATTCTGAAATCGATGAGGTAAATTATTTTAGGATGTTAGAAATAATATAATCACTTCAATACAAATGCATTTAAAAGAGTATAAATTTCCCTATCTTTCCCAACATTAAATTTTTTATAAACTATAATGTTCCTTCTTCTGTTATACACGAATATGTCTTTCTTTTAAACAGCGATATTTTGGAAACATATGACGGAAATCCTTTAAAATAAATTGAGCTGAAAAAGGTATTTTTTCACCATCTCTTGGCTGAGCTGTTTGTCCAGATTGTGAGGTCTTTTATCTCTAAAAATATTTGTGGTTATATATTTTTTTTAATTTTAATTGCATACATCTCGAAAATCTTGCGATAATTATTTATTAAACAAACGAATTTGTATTTGTTTTTTTATGAACATACGAAATTAGAAATAAAATGAAAGATTCCTCATTTGTCCAGAATTTTTTGACGTCGATTATACTTTAGGATCTAAAATTTTTTGAGATATTCTTTTCATAGGTACATATATATACAAAATCGGCGGCAAGTAACAAAGAGTCGAGTGCGCACGGATTTTTAAAATTTGTTTGGAATGAGTCATATATGAATGAAGGTCCAAAAATCGACAATATTGGTACAGCAAAATTTCACGAAATAAAATCTTTTAATTTAAGTGCAATTGATTACTTTTCTTATATTATTATATATAAACAGTAGAAATATGGTACTAGCAACGCTGAAAAACTTTTTTTTGTAGATATTAATTTTAAAAAATGGATATTTTACGCGTTACGTACTATTTTATATTAAAAGTATTAAAGAAAATGCCTTTTATAACAATCTGTTTAAATTAAACAATTAATATTGCACAAAATAATATTAATATGTAACAAAACTTAAATCATTTCATATTACTAATAAATATATTAACCTAAAACGAATCTGCAAACTTTAGAACAAATAGTATGATTTAGGTTATTTTTTGTAACACAAGCACGATTTTTGCGTTTTTTTGTACCTATTAAGCGGGCCTAAAGTTTTTTTTTTCAGACCGGCGGGCGCTAACACGCATCAGCGGGCGCAAAAGTAAATAAGCGGGTGCAAAAGTAAATAAGCGGGCGCAAAAGTAATAAGCGGGCGCAAAAGTAACTAAAATTTTTTGGAAAATTGCTATTATATATATATATAGACCCGCTTAATATGCCAGAAAAACGCAAAAATCAATACATGCGTTACAAAAAATATGGTGCGCACCAAGGGCAAAGTGGGCTTTTTGGCCTCGCGTGGTTGCAGTACGAGTCGAAGACGAGTCTCGATACTCGGTCTAAAGAAGCCCACTTTACGTCCTAGATACACAATATACTATTTTAATGTTGTTCCTCTTTACAAGAGCTCCTAACTGTAATTATGACCTACGGTAGTATGAATCCTTACATTTTTCGGTGTCAATTCAAAACTTAAATATACATACTTCAAGATATATATATGGGCATTAAATAGTAAAAAAGCCTATTAACATTAATTTCAAGGAGCTTAAAGTAAGATTCAAGGTTACGGGCGCGTTACGAAGACATTTTTCGACGTTTCGTGCTTATTTAAATAAAGTTAAATAGGTAATATAGAAGTCTATGTAGGCAGAAAATGTACATTGTCGATGTTTTTACTCTCACCCATATATAAGCAATTCCACGAAAAATCTGAAATACTCAACCAAAAAATTTTTTGTGCGCACACTTATCGTACCCGGTTTTCCCGAATACGTTTAGCTTTCTAAAAACGGGAAAAATAGTGAACAAGACCCATTCTAGTACCAAGTTTTATATACGGTCACGTGACCATTAAGCAATTTGTGTTTAATAAAGGCTCTTATTGAGCTGCTAATAACTCGGCTCCTATTGATGGAAAAAAAATTTTTCATTACCAAAATATAAATTAGACGCCAAAAGCTTTAATTTGAGACGTCAAAAAAAAATATCATTTCCATGAAAAGTTACACACAAATAAAGATAGTGATAAAAAACGTCAAAAATAACGAAAACGTGCAGCACAACGTGAAAATGCAAAATCATCATTTTCACGCATTTTTGAAGTTTTTTTTATCACTATCTTTATTTGTGTGCAACTTTTCATGGAAATAATATTTTTCACCGTAGATAACATTTGGCACTAGAATGGGTATTGTTCACTATTTTTCCTGTCACATTTTTTGTGGAATTGCTCATATACATGCGTAAAATAGTTGTCCATTTAAAATTGGTATCATACCGTACTCATTTTGCGTAAATGAATGATGAAAATTTGTGCACAGTGTGGGCGCCTAGGCCTTATCTGTAATTTCCATTTGTTATCAATTGCATCTATACAAAATCATGTAAATTTGTATAATATATTATATATTACTTTAAAAGTTCCATCATTATATAACTGTGTGCACCTTAATAGGGATTCCATCATAATATCGTGAATTACAATTAAACCGCGTGAAAGATCTGTGACAATTGCATATCCTTCAAAATACTGCATCATAGGTACCGTCACGGACCCAGTTTCTAATCAGCTAAGGCGCAATGTCGGGATATTTGATGCGTTACAATTTGAAAATGAACTGTTTACTCAAAGGAAACATTTCTAATGATAAATGTAACTCTTAATCTTTCATATGGAATTTGAAAAATACACAAAGAATCAGAAATTAATTAATTATAAAGCTTTAAAGAAAAAAGTAACAGGGAGTAATTTCTGATCACCTAAATGATATATAGGAGTAATTTTTGTTCAATTTTTGTACGTAATTTTTTCAAAACTTCAACGTAATACTCTTTATTGATTGTCTGGTCTGTAGGGGCATATTCGTGGTGCACAACGCCCTCATAATCGAAAAAAACAATCAACATTGACTTGATGAACGAGGATCGCTGTCAACAGATGTGCGGCCACTTTTGAACCGCCTATACCACCCTTTATTTGTGTTTTGCCCATACACTCATCTTTAAAGGCCTTTTGCAACATTTCAATAGTTTCCGCACAACTTTTACCGAGATTAAAGCAAAATTTTATGCAAATTCGCTGTTTGGTTCGTTCTGCCATTTTTAGCAATAAGCAAATTGTAGCAATAAGTAATGGTGATTAATAAAATAAATATTCGATTATTTGTGCTCAGTCGACCGCACGACAGTCAATCAGCTGAAATGCGCGTCTGATCGCTCGGTCGGTAAGTATTATAACCTACAAAGTGAACCTATAAAACGTGGGATGTTTCAGTGGATTTTACGAGACTTTGAACTAAGAAAGATGTTTGTGTGCGTTAAAACAACTTTCATTGCTGTTGTTTGATGAGATTAGAACAATTAAAGGTCTTTTAATATTTGAAATAGTTGTAATAAAACTGATCAGAAATTGCGGAAACTCTAAAAATTCGGAACCTATCTCTAATCGCCCTTTATTTTCTAAAAAAGTTATATTTATTATTAATATTTTGATTGTTTTATACAAAAAAGGTATTAAGTAACTCCTACACTGAGAAAACCATGGGCGAAAATATTTCCCGCGGTTTAAGAAGGCATATTATACATCACGCGTGGTCTAAAAATATCCCCACTGTAAGACAGTGGTTGGATGCAATGACTACGGCGGTGTCAAATTTCCCCCACCAAATAACAACGCATGTTTACGATCACGCGCGGCAGCAAAAGTCGCTCATCCGTGGTGTGAAATTCGCCCCATGTGAGCGACTTTCGCTGCCACGCATGGACATAAACAAACGTTGTTAGATTGTGAGGCGAATTTCTCACCACGCAGGGTGGCGCTCGCAGTCACGCATGACCGTAAACATCCAATGTCCCTCTGCGGTGAAGATTTTGTACCACTAGTAGGAGTTATTAATGCCCATGGTTTTCTCAGTGTATATAAAAGCTTTGCTACGATACATTCAATAATAATAAAGAAACGATCAGAAAATCTTAGCGTGCTCGCTTGCAGTCGGCAGAAGTGAAATGGCGAAAACGTGATGTATTTGACAACAGTGCGATAAAATATCTTTTTTCTTAAAAATGTTTGACATTAATAGCATGTGAAGATTTCAAACGTACTTGTGAGATAGTTAGCTATTAAATGTTATTTTTGTCAAACAATTTCAGGGTTAATTAAATTTTATATCGTAATATATGTGACAAACTGATTAGAATTGGGTACTGATTAGAAACTGGGTCCGTGACGGTATGTACTCCGCCAGAATATCAGACAACTCCGCAAGAGTTCTAGGAACGGGTGGTACATTCCTTAATCTTGCAGTACGTATTATGGATCTATACTTTGTATGACAACCACGGTCGTACATACAGGTGCGGAAACTCCGATGGTGGGAATAGGTCCGCTAATGAAGCCCAGGTTATGATAATTTTATTCGAATTAAATATTTAATTAATAATTATAAAACATGAATTTTTCAAAGAAAACACTATTACTTTTTAAGTAAAAGACAATAATTTTGAAACATATATGTTAATTATTACGAGAAAGTTACATAACAGTTTGAAAGCGATATGCTATTAAGATATATCTAAAGATAATTTTTGAAACAAAGCAAATATAATTTTTACATAACAATTTATTTTAATACATTTTAAATATAATTCTGTCATTTTTAAGGTTTTAAATTTAAAATATTTTTGAAACTATTTATACTACAGTATTTTGGTTAGTTTTAATGTTGAAAGAGAAAAACCCTCTCGAAGTAGAGGAAGAAGCCCGAGCAAGCTATTACTGAATAATAGTAAATTTATTAAATAAAAACAAGAGCATTTCCTTCGAAAATCGACCACCAGATGGTGCGACGCTAAAAAAGTCCGTGGGTCACGTGGTATATGGACGGAGCACGTACATTCAAATCTTGCCTCCGGCAATTTTTTTTTTCATTTTAATTTTATGTAATAAAAAATTATTATAAATTATAGAAAAATAACAATCACGTATAATTTTTTTCTGTATTAATTCTATAAATAAAAAAAGTTTCAAAGAAATGCAATTGTAAGAAACAATAAATATGTATTTTCGGATTTAAAGCCTGAAATTGAAATGATTAATAAATAACAAAATTTACAAATTGACTGAAAACAAATTTCATAATAATTTATAAGTACTAAGATACGAAAATTATTGTTAAAACAATATTTATATAAACATAAATAACACAGCCACAAAAAAAAAAATATTTTTCTGACCTGAAGAGGAGACTTTTATATCCTATAGTATTTTGACTCGCTGAATCCGAATCCGGCCTCTATTTGACCCCATCACGTCAGGGTCAAGGTCATTTCAAGGTCAAATTGACAAAGAACCGCCCAAGAGGAAGAAAATTCTGCATCTATATGTTTTCGGGGTCGCTGAATTCGAATCCGATGTTTGTTTGACCCCATCACGTAAGGGTCAGGATTATTTCAAGGTCAAATTGACAAAGAACCGCCCAAGCGGTAGAAAATGCTGCATCTATATGTTTTCTGGGTCGCTGAATCCGAATCCAATGTTTGTTTAACTTCATCACGTAAGGGTCAAGGTCATTTCAAGGTCAAATTAAGTAATCGCTGAAAAAATTTGTAAGTTGAGAAAAGTAACATTCATAAACGTCAGTCAGTTTTATTTACTATGCATGATGAGCATTTCTCGCTCCATAAGTCGATTGCACTTGATTGAACGTCTGCATTCAATAGAGACTGTGACCGTCGGTATTAGCATAGCCCGATGTACACCACAAGGAGGTTGCGCGAGCGGATTTTGTACATCATATAGCCCTGATAAGGGCTGATTTTTAAGCTAGAATAACTGTTTTGAAATTATAAAACAAAAA
The DNA here is from genome assembly GCA_949152435.1 of Gastracanthus pulcherrimus. Classification (NCBI taxonomy): domain Eukaryota; kingdom Metazoa; phylum Arthropoda; class Insecta; order Hymenoptera; family Pteromalidae; genus Gastracanthus; species Gastracanthus pulcherrimus. Next base: position 73,301,283 of record OX424574.1, read on the forward strand.
TTACTCATTTTCCTTTTTACTGCTATAACGTGTTCTCTTTTCTTCAAAAGATCTGTGCAAAGGATTTTTTTTTGCGCTTTTTACCTTTCCTTTGTGTATCTCTCTTAAGCATCCAACAAAAATCTGCCATCATATTTTCATCCCACCTTCCCTGGTATCGAGTTTTCATGACTTTAATGTCTTGGTGAAAACGTTCACCCTGCTCTTCACTGAAGTGTCCAAGATTCTCTGGAAATTTATGAAGATGTGAATGTAGAAAATGCAATTCTAAATTCATTAAGCATCCCAATTTTTGAAAGCTCTTCCACATTTCTGAAACAATTTCCTTATACTGTAGGCTTTTTCTATTTCCCAAAAAGTATTCTGCAACTGCTTGGAAACTAAGCCAAGCTGTTCTCTCTACTTCATTAATTGTTCTAATGAAAATTCTATTTTTAAACATAGTTCGAATTTGCGGTCCATCAAACACTCCTTCTTTTATTTTAGCATCGAAAATCTTGGGAAATTTTTTGCGTAAATACTGAAAACATTGACTTGTTTTATCTAGAGCTTTGACGAATTGCTTCATGAGTCCCAGTTTTATATGGAGAGGTGGAATCAAGATTTTTGTTGGATCTACTAAAGATAGGCGAATGACGTTTCATGAACCAGGATCGAATGTGGTTCTTACTGGCCATTCAATTTTTTTGTAATTATTCTGTCGATCTCTACTATCCCACAAGCAAAGGTAGCAAGGGTTTTTCGTGAAACCAGATTATTGTCCAAGAAGCAACGTTATAATTTTTAAATCTCCACAAATCTGCCATTGATGATTCTTGTAATCGATTTTTTCTAATAGCACTTCCATACTTTCATATTTTTCCTCCATGACAGTTGAGTGAGCTATTGGAACTGGGGCATACACATTCGTATTGTGGAGTAAGACGGCCTTTATACTTCGTTTCGAAGAATTTATAAAAACTCTACAATTTTTAGATTTATAGCAATTTTCCTTCAATTCATTAATAAGTCCTTTGACATCTGTGCAATATACCAGCGATGAAACTTCGTCCTTCGCAAAATATTTACGAAATTCTCGGTCTCGGTCTCGATAAAAAGAAACTTTCGTATGCTGCTGTAGAAGATTTCTTTCTTTAAAAAATGATGCTAGGTACTCTGCACCATCTTTAGGTAATCCTAAATCTCGAACTAGATCATTTAATTCCAACTGTGAGACCAGTGCAGGAACTTTTGATTTTTCGTAGTGGGGAATATATTTTTCTTCACTAATATTCGATATGGTTTAAAGTTTTTAATTAAAACACTTTGTATACTATAGACGTACAAATAAATAAAATAAACAAATGAAACATTCAATAAAAAAAAATAAAAAAAATAGATATCCTACATTTTAAATCCTTTATAGGCGTATATCACGCACCATTGGGGCGAAACGAAAACATCTCGGCGTCGCCGTCTTTTGAGAGAGGGGAAAAGGGATGCGAGTAACGCTGATAGACCGGTAGCCGATAGAGACAGTCACTTATCGCAGGTAGGCGGTGGTGGCGGCGGGGGCGCGTCTGCTGCTGAAGGTAGCAGCAGCACCAGCACCAGCGGCAGCAGCAGCAGTAGCAGTAGCGGCAGCAGCAGCGACGATGAAGAGAGCGAAGAGGTCGTTGAACTGTCGGTTGAGCCACCTGGTACGAGATTTACGATAGTCGAAGCGCGCAACCAGTACGTTCATAGATTTCGTGTTAATGCTGTACGTTTGACTTTACGTATACTTGAGCCATCCCCTGCAGATTTCAATCCAATATTATGGCTCGAGTTGGTAATGCGCGATATTCATGCACACTTGATTTCATTAGGAGACAGCAATGATTTAATAGGCGTCACGATTAATAGTGAACATTTTTCTCAAGGAACTGCGGGATTGTCTGTATACTTGTTAGTAGTATAACACAAAGTAATGAGAATTTTGAAATAGACGAAAGTTTTCTTTTAGAAGCGACCTATGTAAACATGCCGAATGGAGCGGGGCGTAGCAGAATAAAAATGAACGTGGATACTATCGGGAAGCGGTCTTTGGGCTCTATTATACGTAATAAAGATAATTTATGTTTGCCGCGTGCTCTAGTCGTGGGGCAGGCGCTTATAGACTTGAAAAAAAATGCTACAGCGGATGTAAAAAAATATGGAGAAATATTTCCGACGGTAGACGTCTTTTACAAAAACAACGCGCTCTAGAGTTAGTATCAGGGGCCCGGGTAGTTGTAGCCGAGGACGGTTGTGGATTTCGCGAAATTGAGCAATTTCAAGCTCATTACGCTTTGCATCGGATTGCCATTGTAGTTTACGATGTTGAGTCATTCGGTAATGAGGAGCCACCGTCTTTTGATGGCCGCCCTCTGCTATGAGATGTATATGGACTAGATTCCCCGGATGTAATATATCTTTGTCACGATGCCTGCGAGCGTCATTTTGATACAATTTTAAATTTATTGGGTGCTCTCGGAAGTCGTTTTTTCTGCACACATTGTAATAAGCGTTATCAATATGTGGATCAGCACGTATGCTCGACTATATGTTCGAGTTGTTTTGTAACGCCTGCGTGTAAACAGAATGATTGTAAAATTTTGAAATGTAATGAGTGCTTGCGAAGTTTTTTTGGGAATGCATGCTTTACAAATCATAAGACACCCGGGACGTACAAAGTAAAGAATAAAGAACTTTGTAGTCTCGTAAAAATTTGCTAGACTTGTCAGAAACACGATCACGTATACCGTGGTAAACACGAGTGCGGTATCCATCACTGCACAATATGTCGAGCGAGTCGTAATTTTGAAAAAAGGGTAACGCCGATAAAAATAAAAAATATCTATACGTTTTTTACGATCTAGAAACGCGCCAAGATGTACCGTATAAAAATCATCCGGACACGCGTCTGCATATATCGAACTTGTGTGTAGTTCAGTAAGTGTGTACCGAGTGTATCGATAGTGACAACGATTTAAACCAACGCTACGGTACTTGTAGTATACATGAATTTGTGTTTCGGCAAAACGTTATAAAACAGTTCGTTGATTTATACATTTGTACAAAATCTATTTTCGATAAAATTATATGCATCGCGCATAATGCCGGCGGGTTTGACGCGCAGTTCGTATTGAAGGAATTAGTCGAGGAGCGTAAAAATATTATACCAAAAGTAATACTCAACGGAAAAAACATAATTTTGATTCAATCTGGTCGCATCAAGTTTATAGATAGTCTAAATTATTTTCACATGCGGCTGAGCGCGTTACCAAAAACATTTGGTGTACCACAGGATGTGAAAAAGGGTATTTTTCACACCTGTTCAATAAAGCTGAAAAACAGAATTACGAGGGACCGATGCCTGCCTAGCATTATTACGTGCCCGATTATATGTCGGCGACAGAGAGAGCGAGAGGCTATTTTTTCATGGTACAATGAGACCGCTTCTAATTATTTATTCAATTTTCAGAAGGAGCTTGTAGATTATTGTCGCGCTGATGTACAGGTTTTGAGACTCGCGTGTGTTGTTTTTAGAAAAATATTTTTGAACTTCGGTAAAATCTGTCCTTTCACCGAGGCAACGACCATAGCAAGTACATGTTCCCTCATTTATAGAAAAAAAATTTTAACCTCGAACACAATAGGCATTATTCCTCCAACAGGGTATCGTCGGAGGGATATGCATTTTGAAAAATCTATAGAGTGGCTGCTCCAGTGCGAGCGCGAATTCGGCTGAGCAATCATTCACGCTGGTAGAGCGCGAGAGTTTAGGTTACCCGAAGGTTTCCTCGTAGACGGGTACTTACAGCCACTGCAGGCGGGTGAAAAAGACACAGTGTTTGAGTACGAGGGCTGTTACACACACGGCTGTCCGAAATGTTTCGATAAAAATCGCGATAAACCTCTGTCTTACGGACGCTCTTTCGAAGAGTCCTACGAAAATACCATCGCAAAACTGCAGAAAATCCGGGAACACGGTTACGAAATTCGCATCATGTGGGAGTGTCAGTTTGACGATATAAAAGTAAAAAATCCTGAAATTGCGCGATTCGTGAAAAATTATCCGGTAATGAGTCAGATAACTTTGAATCCTCGCAACGTTTTTTTCGGTGCACGCACTGAAAATATTATTCCTTTATACAATGTCAAAGAGAACGAGAAAATTAAATACACAGATATATGTTCTCTATATCCCTACGCGTGCCAGCGCGATAAGTTTCCGATACGTCATCCGCGTATTTACGTGAGAGGTGAATGTCACCAGTTGACTGATGGCGATAATAACAAACTCGATCGTATCGAGGGTCTAATCAAATGTAAAGTTCTTCCTTCACAAAACTTATATCTATCTGTTTTACCTGTTAAGATGCACGGACGTTTGCTCTTTGCGCTTTGCCGATCTTGCTGCGAGGAAGCGCGAGAGAGTAACTGTACTCATGAAAACATTATCGATCGTCAGTTTACAGGTACGTGGGTGACCGACGAACTGCGTAAAGCCCTTGAACTTGGCTATCGTTTAACCAAGATACGAGGGTAGTTCAATAAGTTTTTAGAATAAAGTATAAAAACAATTTTTTTTGGGTAATTTTTTTTTTATTTTTCAACATAATCTCCTTGGAGCTCTATACACTTGGTCAATCGCTTTTTAAGTTTTTTTAATCCTTCAGAAAAGTGCGTTTTCGGAAGTTCCTCAAAATAAGCACTTACAGAGGCAATGACGTCTTCGTTGTCCGTAAATCTCTGTCCACCGAGCCATTTTTTCAAGTTTGGAAATAAGAAAAAGTCACTGGGGGCTAAATCTGGTGAATACGGTGGGTGTTCGACCAATTCGAATTTTAGTTCTTCAATTTTAGCCATTGAAACGAAGCATGTGTGAACTCGGGCGTTGTCGTGATGAAAGAGAATTTTTTTCTCGCCAAATGTGGTCGTTTTTTTTTAATTTCTTCTTTCAGCTGCTCTAATAATGATGCATAATACTCACCAGTAATTGTTTTACCCTTTTCCAAGTAGTCAATAAGTATAATTCCACGTGCATCCCAAAAAACTGTAGCCATAACCTTACCAGCTGACTTTACGGTCTTTGCCTTCTTTGGAGCTGGTTCGCCTGTGGAAACCCACTGTTTGGATTGTTCCTTTGTCTCAGGAATGTAGTGGTGTATTCATGTTTCATCCACAGTCACAAATCGACGAAAAAATTCCTCAGGATTCCGACTTATGCGCGCCAAAAGAGCCTCAGAGGCGACCACTCTATTGCGTTTATTCTCAGCTGAGAGCAAACGCGGCACCCATCTTGCCGATAGCTTTTTCATGCCTAATTTTTCATGTAGAATTGAAACAACTGCACCTATAGATATTCTTGTGGCCTCAGCTAACTCACGCACTTTTAATCTTCTATCCTTCAACACCATATCGTGGATTTTATTGATGATTTCGGGAGTAGTTGCTTCTACGGGCCTTACTGAACGTGGTTCGTCACTTATTGATGTACGACCACGCTTAAATTCATTTACCCAGTTATAAACCGTTGCTAAGGCAGGGGCAGATGTGCCATGAACTGAGTCCAATTCATTTTTTATCTCATATGGAGTTAAACCCTTTAAATGAAAATGTTTAATTACCGCTCTGAACTCGTTTTTTTCCATTTTTCTTAACAAGCAATTTTTTTTTTCAATTGGTTATAAAAACACGTAAACTCAGAAGATGTGGACTGTGACTGCACCATATATCTAGTCGGGAGTGGTGCTGACTGAAAACAGATGATTTGGAGCGATTCGCGCGCCATCTGTTGGTCATTCTAAAGACTTATTGAACTACCCTCGTATATATCGTTTGCCAGTACGAGACTACGCGTTTCGATGGCTACAGCGGTGGACTTTTTACCGAATACGTCAACACTTTTTTGAAAATTAAGCAAGAGTCCAGCGGTTATCCAAACTGGAGAGCGGACGATACCTCGAAAGCCCGTTATTTACACGAATACAAGAGGGATGAGGGTATCGCACTGGATCGCGAAAAAATTGAGAAAAATCCGGGGTTGCGCGCGGTTCCCAAATTGTGTTTGAACAGTCTTTGGGTTAATTTTGGTCAGCGCACAAATTTAAAACAGACAACGATTGTAAAGATGCGGGAAGCTTTCTTGAAACTTTTAACTTGCCCTTATAAAGAAGTTTTTAGTGTCTTACCGGTAGGCGAAAAAATAATGTACGTTAACTGGCAATTTATAGAAGAAGCCGTGGTACTGTCCCCTCACACCAATGTCATGATCGCCGCTTACACGACTGCTCAAGCGCGATTAGAACTTTACAGACACATTGAGCGTCTCAAAGGTAGATTATTGTACTGTGACACTGATTCGTGCGTTTTCGTGAAAATCAAGAGCAATCTGAGCGAATACGAACCCCCTTTGTGAAATCTTTTGGGAAATATGACGGATGAACTCCGAGAGTACGGTGAGGGTACATATATAGAGACCATGATGTCCGCAGCTCCAAAATTTTACACTTTTCGCGCAATCACACCGGGCGGCGACACTGTAGAATGCTGCAAGGTAAAGGGTATAGGTTTGAATTTTAAAAACTCCTTAAAGATAAACTTTGATAGCATAAAGTCTTTGCTCGACAATAACTTTGAGGAAGAGCAAAACGAAGAAAACCCTAAAAAGATCATTAAAGTGGTGTTTAGGTCTATACGTCGCATAGCTACCCACGAAGTTGTAACGCGCACTGAATTTAAAACCTCTAGCACTGTTGAAAAAAAGGGTTTACCTTTTGGCTATAAGCAATAAGACTGTATAAATTTCTTCGTTGATAGTAATTAATGCTGCGAGCTAATTACTGTGTAAAAACAAAAAAAAATGTATAGATATACTTTGTAATAGATGACAGTGTATTAAAAAATTTTCTGTATCAATAAATAATTTATGAATAACTATAATAACAATAATATATAAAGAAAGAGATATAAGCCAAATCCTTCTCCATTGAATCGTCAACACTAGCGGTGGGTGCATCAGCTGAAGTAGCCCACCGCTGCTAAATAATCAGCTGATTCATCGCGGTAATAAGCTGAAATAAAAATCAAAATAAACTAGTCCTCGCGGTAGCTCGGCTGATGAACGCGTGTGCGTAATCAGCTAGTGCCCGCGCCGCCGCCGCCGCCACCGCCACTTTCGCGCTGGTCGTTGGGTGGTTCGATTGGTTAATATCTTTTTTATAAAATTAACAAACCAGAGACTTTTTTACTGAGTATTCAGCATGGATACACGTTGGAAACACCCATTCACGTGCATCGTGTCGGGTCCCACGATGTGTGGAAAAACTGTCTTTGTGAAACGTTTTCTCGCCAAGCTGCCACAGATGTGTAACGTGCGATTCGACCGCATTCTCTTTTACTATGCTGAATGGCAAGACGCGTACCAAAATGAACTTAAAGTATCCGGTGAACGCGGTATAGAATTTCGAGAGGGTTAACCACAACCGAACAATTATTCGCAAGATAACGATAAGAAAAAATTACTAATTCTTGACGATTTAATGCGCGAATCCTCGAATAACACAGTACTCGATTTATTCACCAAAGGCTGTCATCATAAAAATATAAGTGTGATGTTCATCACGAAAAACATTTTTCATAAGGGCGTAAATCAGCACGACCTATCGCTCAACACGAATTATATCGTGCTCTTTAAAAACCCGCGAGATCGCGCTTAAATACAATATCTCGCGCGTCAAGTCTATCCTGAAGACCCGAAATTTTTACAAGAAACATATATCGATGCCTGCAGCCGAGCGCATAGCTACTTACTTTTGGATTTAAAGCAGGACACTCTGGATGAATTTCGTTTTCGATCGTGTACATTTCCCGAAGACAAAGTGCAATACGTATATGTACCCAATGCTCGCTAAACAGTATACATAAAAGGTTAGAAGAAGAGGCCCTGAAAAACAGTCTATCAACGACTATGGCTGAGGTAACATCGGGGCGTTATCCCCAAACACTTTTCAAAGAAGCACGTGGCTCTGTTGGCCGCACTCTGCCACGCAGACAGTTAGCAGCGTGCCGCCTTGATACGCACGTCCGATAAAAATCTCATAAAGTGCATTTGCGAGTGCGCGTTGAATGTACTGCACGGTGTTGTAAAACTTAAAGATTCCGAAAAACATCGATTGAAAAAGCACATAAAAAATTTTCGAAAATTGGTTAGGATAACAAAAAGCAGCGGCGGTTCAGCGTGAGAAAGCAGAAAATGCACAATCGTTCAGAGTGACGGTTTCTTTTTACCTCTCTTACTTGAACCACTCATAAGCACTGTTTTTTCTAAAATATTTAACAAGTCTTAATCGGATGCGGAATTTCTTGTCCACAAGATGGAGCACGCACGAAAGATGGTTATAGTCCCCGAAGCTGGTCTTAACCGGATACAGAGTTTCGCGCAGCCTGCACCACAAGAACCAGCGCTATCCCAGTCTCTGATGTCGGATACTTCTACCAGTAACGAAAATACCGTACAAACATTCGGTGATAATTTATCGCGACTAGATTCGGAGATGCACGCGATACTCAATTCGAAAAAGTTTACCAATGAACGTGAAAAGTGCGAGCATTATTTACAAGTTTTACGACGATATTTGTTCTTTAAAGAGAGTGAATGAGCCGAGGACAGAGAAACTGATCGCAGCGTCGACGAGGTCGAGGCTACAAAGACACCACTCTCGGAACAGGATATTCTCGAGAGTGTACCCAAGGTATACGTTAAAAAAGCCCGTTTGCTGTTCAAGCACTGGCGTACGACCGAGCCCGGTCGTCTTAAATGAGATAATACAGGCAGTGTCATCGTCGATGGTAAGATAATTCCTCAGTAAAACATCGCTGATCTATTGAACGATGTTTTGAAAAAGAGAAAACGGCGAGACGGGGACGATTACGATCCTCCCATCAGAAGATTTCAATTTGCAAAATTTATCGGTAGCAGTGACACCCCTAGTAGGCTGATTAGAAACATTGACGTCTCCAAAATTGCGAAGAGATTGACATCGCCCTTAAATACGGCGAAACGAAGAATGACGGAGTCAGTATTTACACATCCTCAAACGAGAAACGCGGTAAAAAAAGGTGGCTCAAACTGCCCGCTTAAAATGTCTAAATACGAAAATCAATATTACGACGCTGCACACGAGGTTGGTTATGCGGGTGCTCGAAATTTAATACGTTTCAACGTACGTGGTAAATCGGACGTGCACAATAAGAAAGAGAAAGAGCGTATCTATGAGTGGTTGAGCAATCAAGATTCTTACACACTTCACAGGCCTATACGTAAAAAATTTCCGAGATTGCACTACAACGTGTCTAACGTGGATGACGTTTGGGAGGCTGATTTGTGCCAGCAGACGTTACTCAAAAACGAAAACGATAGCTTTTGCTACCTGCTGGTTGTCATTGACGTGCTCAGCAAGTTTGCATTTTTAGAGCCGTTACGCGATAACGCGTTACGGCATTCGAAAAGACTCTCAAAAGAGCCAACGGGCGTGTACCCGTCTGCTTGCAAACAGACAAGGGAAAAGAATTTGTGGTGGGTGCTCTGCAGAGGGTTCTCAAGAAACACAACATTTTGTTTCGAGCCGCTCGAAATGCCGACATCAAAGCAGCCGTGGTCGGACGGCTCAATCGTACTTGAAAGGAGCCCATGTGGCGATATTTTACGTACCACAACACTCATCGATACATCGATGTGGTACAAAAAATTGTTTACGCGTACAATAACACTCTGCACAGATCTATAAATATTAAACCTGCGGATGTAAACTAGTACAACGCTGCTAAAGCTTGGGCATACCTACAGAGGCGCACTCTTTCGAAAGATGAGAAACAAACATCATCGAAATACACTATTTCGGACCGAAATAAGTCTGAAAAATGGCGTTTCTACACACATGCAGTGGAAAGGGTATGAAGATCGAGCTGGATCTCCTCAGTCTACCACTTACACAGACATCCATCGAAAGCAGCTCTTTTCTTCACTATAAGCCTGTATCGTCTCTCAGTGACGAAATTGATTCACCTTTGGAATTTTTAGTTCCGAGTTCAACGGAACATTACATAGATCTCGCGCACGCCATGCTACATTTGACCGTGCAGATTTTAACTTCGGAAACGGAGTTGGAAAATGCAAAGTTTGCACCCGTCAATAATTCTATACACTCTTTGTTCGATCAGATTAACATATTTTTCAATCAAAAATTAGTCTCCCCGCCAAACAACGCCTATCCTTATACAGCCTATATAGAAACACTGTTAATTTACACTTCTCCGGCAATACATTCACATCTGACTTCTGGATTGTGGTACGGCGATTCACCAGGATGTATGGACGCGTCGCCGGCTATAACCCGCACCACTGCAGGCGCCAACATTGGTGCTCTCAATCGACAACATTACTATGTAGGTGGCAAATCATTCGACGTTTTGGCCCACCTCCACGCGGACATCTTGAACCAATCGAAATTTTTACTCAACGGCGTTGACATGAGAGTGAAGCTAGTGCGTAGCAAAGATGCCTTTTGCCTCATGGATTTCTCCGACGATGGAAAATTTTCCGTGCAAATCAAGGAAGCAACACTTATCGTCCGGCGCGCAAAAATAAGCCCCGGCGTTCTTCTAGCGCATGCCAATGCTCTTTCAAAAACCACAGCCAAGTACCCGATTACCAGAGTCGAGGTAAAGTCGTTTACCATGCACAGAGGCGCTCTCGGAGATACGCTCGACAACGTCGTTTCGGTCAAATACCCCAGAGGATAATCTTAGGTTTTGTACAAAATCGTGCATTCAACGGCAATCGACGGATGAATCTCTTTAATTTTCAACATTTTTCCATAAATTTTCTCTCGCTATACGTGGATGGTGTACAAATACCTAGCAAACCCTTGCAGCCACGCTTTACGGGAACCAACCAGCTGTACATTGAATCTTTCCATACGCTTTTTTCCGGTACAGGCATACACTATCTCAACGAGGGCCTCGACATTGGGCGCAATAGTTATCCACTGGGCTACTGTCTTTTCGCATTCGATCTGACACCCGATTTATCGGCCCACTTTTCATCTCACTGGAGCCTCGTGCGGTTGGGTGCACTGCGCATCGAAGTACGATTCGAAGAAGCTCTTACAGAGACGGTCAATTGTATCATTTACGCTGAATTTGACAACATTTTGGAAATCGATTCAAACAAGCAAATTATTACGAATTTCAACGCTTGAGGCGCTAGTGAAAGAGGGCGTACACTATTGCGGAGGGGGGCTAGAAGGTTAAAACTTGTGAAACGAACCCTCTACAAACTAGTCGACTTACTACCCTCGAATTACCACTATCCACTGCGTGTAAAATAAACGTTTGTGATTAGAGCCGTGTCATCATCATCATGGATTACATAATAGATATCCAAGGTTTCAAAGATAAAGACAATAAATTGTTACCGAAGAAGTGTCTGTTGTATCTCTACAAAATCATGTCACTGGCCATTGGATAATCAGACTACCTCATCCCTATGAAGAATTGCTGAGCAGTGTAAAGACCACTAACGATTACATTTCATTCGAATGCATGGTATACAATGGTTCGACGGCGATATCACCATAAGCAAATTACACCATCATTTTTACAATATCACAAGAAGTGCTACTAAAATATACGGTAGAAGGTCGGAAAAGGCACGATATGTTCAATCGATAATGGCTCGCCCCGTCGTAAATATCGAGGAATATACGACCGAATGCTTCACCGATTTACAAAGAAAATTTTCTTGTAAGCATGTGCGCATTTTTCACGGCTGCCAGCATAATGAGTATAAAAAGGGGTAGTTTTTGAGTCGTTTTATTCACTATTACCCGAGGAAAAGCAACAAAATATACCGGAAAAAAGCAGTGACTTATTTTATCATGCTCTTCAAGATCTCGTCTGGGGGAGAAGCTCCTGTCGCGTAAGATTTGGCTCTCGCTTTGAGGGATAAGACGAGGTAGACGGCGCCAGCTCGGAATACGAGAGTACGGACGAAGAAAAGTCAACATGAATACAAGGGAGATAATGAGAGTCCTTGAGGGTCTGAATGCCATGACAATCGGTGTTTACGCGGCTGATCGAATTCCACGCATCATGATGGCACCAGCAGCCATAGTCTGCAATACCGACGATCATACGAAGCCTGGAACTCATTGGGTAGCTATACATATCGACAAAAATATAACCGGGACATACTTTGACAGTCATGGTGTTCCACCGGTTTCAAAACACCATTTTGAACGCCATCGTAAAGACTGTAGAAACTTTCGATGGAATTCCAAACCACTTCAGAGCGTTGATTTAATGTGCTGTGACCAGTACACCATAATGTTTTTGCATCACATGTGTCGGGGTACGAACCTCGACAAATTTTGTCGTTTCTTCTCACAAGACACCAGAAAAAATGACGCACTAGCTATAAGGTTTTATACAAAAATTTGTAATAATATTAAGTATAAAAAATGTAAAAGGGCCCTTACGTTCACGAACGAACACTCTTTAGGTTCAGGCCTCTATAATCAATCTTGTACCTCTAGATTAAGATGCACTTAACAAATTAAATATATGATTGTCTTTTGTATATGTAGCCGTAAATGGTTGAATAAATATACACACATTAATACAAGTTTAATAAATTATTTACGTTCCTTTCGAGCTACATAGCTTACATCCCACACCATTCATTATTATTATTTTCAATTTAATTTTTCTTAAATTAACGTCCGACGAATACTATACTTTTTACTTCTTTGAAAGTCCGTTAACAGTTTTATTATAAATTTGTATAGCCTACTGGTCGTTTCAAAATTGTACAGCATAACCACACGTTTATTGACAGAATAACGGTCGTGAAAAATGAGTAGCACCTGGTTTCTTTTACCATACTCCCCCCACTCTTATTATTCACGTTGGAGGAGAGGGGGTGTGGGGAGAAAACCATTATAGACCCTCATGCGTCGACGATAGAGTTTTCAGGCCAGTAATAGCACGCAGGGCAAAGCGACCACATCGTCTCTCGTGGCTGCACTTTACAAGCAGTTTTGTCCGTGTGCCCAATTCTGTTCTAGTGGCGTAAATTTCTCAGTTTGTTTTTTTGTTAAAGAAATAACCATGGCTACGTGTCAAGCGCGCGAAATATGGGAAGTGACGAGCGAATTGCCGAATCTTTTACTGTCAACGACGTATGCTCTCAACAAATCTAACACGAAGCGACTCTGCGTAGGATTAGAGCACAGCACTGGCTACTACCATCACGTTATCAAGCTAATCAACGGCAGTGCTTCGTACAAAAATGTTACGCTTGATGAAGCTAGTTGGAATATATTGAAAGACCAATTTGACGCTATAACAGCTTATTTCGACAATTGTTATTCCTTCTACCATGAATTTGGACGTCCTACTAAAATTTTCTTGACAAATCACGACCTAACATTCACAACCTCGTACGGGACTAAATCCATCATGATCGACGAGAGACCACACTCCAGCGATGACCACGAGTCTTTAGAGGAAGAAGATCGGACAAACGAGCAGCCTCTCTGCAAGAAAAGAAAAAATTTCAACAATCCTCCAGGTATCTTTATGCAGCAGTCAACGTTCGAAGGGTTCTACGCTCAAAGCGCACTCGTCGACCTTCAGCTTAACATTTTAAAGAAGCGAGTCGGTAAGGTCAATCGCACCGTTGACTATGTGCTTGAATATTTGAAAGACAAACTCGTAAAAGAACCAACAGAAAATGTAAATAACATTCTTAATGATCCTAAATCATTCAACCAATACTATTCAATACATAACGCCGACATAGAAGGTTTTATTATGGAAAGAATCGTCGACGACACCGATCTGTACAAAAGCGTATATCCAAAAATTGTATTATCCGAAATTCTTGCATTTCATTTACCTTTTATTGCAAATGACTTGAAAGATTATATGAAGACTGTATAAAAATTATTAATAATAAACACCAATCATAAGTTATATATTTTTTCATAATTTATTCAGACCCACTTCCTATAAATGTAACTGTAATTTGATATATGTGATTATTCGTATCCCAGCCCAAGCATAAGATAGTCATGGGGATGTGCGCTGGCAAACTTGCTTCTGCTCGCTCTGCTGACAGCGGTGTAAAAAAAGATAGCTACAAGGCATGTTTTAAAAAAAAGCAATGAAAACTTAAGCGGTTTCAAAGGTCCAATCACAATGACGACGTACCGGAGAAAGTTATCATTGATAATAATAATAATTATTTACACTACAATCCTAGAGTAATGTAAAATTTATTGGAAAAATTTTAATGCTCGATACATAATACGCGTATACCACTTTTTCACCTCATTCACCTACGTAAGCCCGGGCAAGATGGGTCAAGAACAGAGCAGCAGGAGCAAAGGCGAGAAATCTTCTCTTCTTCAGGATAAGAATAAAAAAGAAGGAGATAAGAAGGCAGCAGACACTTCACAATGGAAAAAATACACAGAGAAATATTCTAGCAATTCTAACTCTTTGCCCGAAAAAAACGGCTACAAAAAATTATAATTTAATCGGAAAAACTGCCCTTCTCATGGCCACAATGCCATATTATACGTAGAACACACTCATTTTTCATAGATAACTCAGGGGAAAAAGCAAATTATTTATGCTTTATATTTGATAATTTTTTATATTTATCATTTATTTATTTATATATGTATATATATATATATATATATATATATATTTCTCCCTGGCCATTATCACCTGTGCGACTACAACGCTCCGCCGCGACCTTGACAAAGGCCCCGCATGTCGGGCCTCCCCCAATATAGGTCAAGGAAGGGACGGGGAAAATCTATACTGGCGGCGTCGCGCCATAGTGGCCTTAGTACCAAGGAGGGGAGGGCGAAAATCAATACGGACGTCTCGCTATGGTGGCCTTAGTACTACTTGTACAAAATCCTTCTAAATGAAATACGAATGTCTTTCCAATTCTATTAGTTTCTATCCGGAATCATTCGAATATATACTTTTTTGTACACAATCGTCTGATTTAATTTCTATCAGAAAGCATCCGTATGAATATTTTTGGTACAGAATCATTAAAAATTAATTATTAATGTCTTTCTAATTATGTCCGTTATCGTGGGATGTAAAACAATATGTTCTATACGTAATTGTCGCACATAATAAAATAAATATGAAAAACATCTACGAAAAAATTAAATATAAAAATAAAATTCCGCTAAGGTAGAAATCGGGTCGATGTTTCACATATCCTTAAAGAAAATATAATACTGTATAATTAAACATATTATATATTACATATTAAAATAATATTTTTTAAATGTAAAACCTAATATTAATTTTAAGTTGAAGAATATTATTAAATAATGTTAAATTTAGCACTACATTAATTTTATGTGACTTTTGCTAATTACACGAATTATATTCTCCTTTCTGTGCATGTAATAAAAAGTATTTTTTATCATAGTTCGCGCAAAGTATGGTATTTACTCCCCGTTTCCAGAGAGTAAAATGCCGCATATCTCACGCCTAGAAACTGCGAAGCGTAGGCTCGTTTTTATACTTTTACTCTTTATTAGGACTGCTTGCGTGTTACAGCCCTCGCTTCGCTCGGACCGCAAATTACGCAGGCAGCTCTCATCGAGAGTAAAAGCTAACGAGCCAACGTGTCGCAGTTCCGAGAAGCAAGGTTATACGACGTTTTACTTCCATGCAACAGGATTTAAACACAATAATTTCCGCGTTGTATAATAAAAAATCGTATACGCCACTCGTGAGAGAAACGGACTATCATGCTCACGGATTTGCAAATCTACACCTGAGCGTAAAAGCCTGTTTCTCTCCCACGTAGCGTAATGTATTATTACGCTGTGTGCAAACTCTGTTTGTAAACCATAAAAAATGTTATTTATGGTTTTTTAATTTATAATTTAGTTCAATAAAAAATCATTTTTATATTATAAAATATATAAATGTTAAATTGAAAAGTTCAATTTTCATTGTTTATGTTACAGAAATATTGCTCAATTTTTAGTCCTGATACATTGCCATCGTATATTCCTTGAACATGTAAAATTGCATTGTAATCTATTGATGTACCGTAAAGCAAATATAACTAAATTACAGTTCATGTACATATTGACGGCTGAGTCGAATAATGCGCTATCTCGCCAGCGGTTTAAAAAACGCGCTAACTCGGCGGCGGCTTCGAAAAGACGCCGACTCGGCAGCGGCTTCGAAAACGCGCTATCTCAGCTGAGGTTTCAAAAACACGCTAACACACACACGAGATTTTACGTCTTAGAATTTTGTAGTGGCACTGCACGATTTTACAATACGACAAAATTCAGAAAAAAAATCCGAGTTGTTTCTGAATTACTGTTTTTGGCTATGAACAATAAATTATTACTACAATATATCATAGCTATACCACTACTTGCATCATCTGATCTGAACTAAGTATAACAAGATTTTTTTTTTCTAAAAGGTCTATATTTAGGGGAATCACTGCGTCAATAGATATAGAAAATAATTAAATCTACTATAAGGCTGAATCTGATTTGATAAAAAAAGATTAGCTGAGGCGATGACAGTAGTGACATAGCTATCATATATTGTAGTAATAATTTATTGTACATAGCCAAAAACAGTATTTCAGAAACAACTCTGATTTTTTCCCTGAATTTTTAACCGTATAGTTATTGCATAAAGTCATATTGTAAAATCGCGCAGTGCTGCCACTACAAAATTCTAAGACCAAAAATCTCGTGTGAGAAGCGTATTTTCGAAACCTCGGCTGAGATTACGCACTTTCGAAGTCGCTAGCGAGTTAGCGTTTTTTCGAAGCCGATGTCGAGTTAGCGCGTTTTTTAAACCGCTGGCGAGTTAGCGTCTTTTCGAAACCATCGCCAAGTTAGCGCGTTTTTGAAGACGCCGCCGAGATAGCGCGTTATTACACTCAGCCGTCGATATGTATATATACGATCAAAATAATTTGACAATTAAAAAGCTCTCGAAAGTAATTTAAAATTTTGGACGACACCGAAAGAATCGGATAAGTTCTTATTTTCTGAGTAGTTTACCATTGCAGACGAATTTAAAAAGTATTGGACAGAATTGGATAGAATTTGATAGAACGGAATAGAATCGTAAAGTAAAAAGAACATGAGTAATACTTTATTTACCTATGTAAACATATAACTAAAGTCATTTTTTGATTGAATAGCCCTAAAATGTAATATAAAATTTTCGACAAAACCGGACAGAATCAGATAAATTCTAATTCTCTATTAGTTTACCAATTCTAGATGCATTTTGAACGTTTTAGACAGAATCGGACAGAATTGGATATAATGAAAAAGTTAATAAAATTGATTTATTCTAAATTTCTATACGTATTCATCTTTGTAAATATCGTTTGACGATTAAGAATTCCTGAATTTCAATTTAAAATTTCGGACAAAATCGAAAAGAATCAGACCATATAAGATTCACTTAGTTTTACCCATTCCGGACGAATTTAGCAAGTATTGAACATAATCAGTCAGATTTTGATAGAACCGGATAGAATAAAAAAGTAAATACTTACTTAGTAATACTATATTGTACTACTACTACTAATAAGTAGTACAATACTTGATTTATTCTCAATTATTTTACTATTACACAGCTATGGAGTTTAATTTAAAATCTTGGACGAAGTCGGAAAGAATCGGACAAAGTCGGATTCACTCAGTTTTAAAGATTTTGTATGAATCCATACAATATTTTATAAGACTGAATAGAATTCGGCGATTTCGCAGAACGACTTAAGCGATTTAGGATAATATTGGATGAAATCTTACAGTACCGGAAAGTAAGCCTATCCAGTTCTATAAGAATTCATCTAAACTTGTTAACCACGGAGGCGCCTACGTTCTATACATTTTTATTTGTTTGGAGAGGCTACATACCTTGAATAAATCTACAATTTATTGACATTGTTTAAAATAATAATATAAACTATAGTTACATACAATGAACTATAAATTTTGGCATGAGCTATAAAATTATTAAAAATTATATAGCTACAGCAAACGATATCTGCCAAAAATAAACAATCATTTGCATATAAAAAATGGAAGGCTTACGCCACATAATTCGTATAATCATATAATTTTCAATAGAAATCGAACAATAACACCGTAAATCCTAGATTTGTTAATCCAAGCTGAGCAATTTGATATTGGAACAGGTATAACGTATGTAAATAAACCAAAAATTGAAAAAAATGGACTTAAGCCATTTTGCCACACTAAAAAATTCCATAATATGCATTTTACACTTAAAATTCAAATAATAACTATTTTATTAAAGTTTCAAAAAAAAATTAACAGGCCGGGAATCAAACCATCGTCAACAAAAATAAAACGCACGAAGTTGACGCTTTAACCCACACGGCTATCGCAGAATTGACATATGGTTGGTACGAAATGATACATATTTATTCGCCTAGTCATATTAATTATATAAGTTTTTGCTTTCCGATGACCGATTTTTAAATCAAATTATATATTTTAAAATGAAATTGTTAAAATAAATATATTGAGCATGATACGAAACAATAGTACTTACTTTCACTTTTTAAATTGACGGTCATGGCATTGAAAGCTAGCGTAGTTGAAAGCACTTGTGAGTTTTCATTTATACAAGTAGATTCGTGTTGCAAATTATTATTTGACACATTGGGAGAGTTAATAGATACTTCTTCATTTTGCATATAATCCTCTTCACTCTCACAAAATAGTTTAGCTGGTTTAATAAAAATTTTGCGTTAAAATTAACATCACGTTTATAATAAGTGCACATACAAATGTGATAAAAAGCAATAAATTAGTTCAAAACGTTACAATACTAAATTAAATAAGTATAAAATACTTACTGATATCCAAACTCTCTTCTGCCATGTTCTTTTGAAACATTAATATTCAAGCTAGTACTGCAATCATCTGGTACTGCAGACTCCTTTATTTCCAAATTCTGTTCTGTTAACTCTTTTAAGATATCCTTCGAAACACTAATTTCTTTAAAATGCGAATCTTCCAATTCTATTGCATGTTCAACCATTACACCCTCCTGAACATGGATTTCAGCAATGCCCGAAGAAGATTGTTGTAATTCTGAAATAAATTATTTATTTATTAATTTTATTTTGCGATTATTGTATATTTGTTATGTATATAATCAATACAAACAAGTATTTTATATTGCCTGTGGTAGAGACATCCATATGAAATTCAGGCGTACCATCATCTATAACTTTATCACTTTCCACATCTGATATAATAACATCTGATGGATCTAAAAATTAATAAATCAATTTTAAATAGAAGACATGAAATTAAACAGTAATAAATATCTATTATACTTTATTGTGCGATTATTATATATTTATTATGTATACTATCAATACAAACAAGTATTTTATATTACCTGTGGTAGAGACATCCATATGAAATTCAGTCGTATCATCAACTAAAACTTTTTCTCTTTCCACATCTGATCTTATGGCATCTGATGGATCTAAAAATTAATAAATCAATTTTGAAAAGAACACATGAAATTAAATAGTCACGAATATCTGTTATATCAATCTTACAATATGCGTATGAGTGCTCGATGTTAATTGCAACAGTAGTATTGAGTTGTTGACTTCTTAATCTTTCAATAGTTTTAATATCGAATATCGTTGGAATAGATCCATTATTTAATCGAGGATGTTTGTATGTGTGATAAAAAGTGAAATAAATTGAAAATAAAAAACACAAATTTAAAGAAAGCTAGGTGGAAATATTATAATGAATTGATTATTTAATTTTAATGTTATCTGAAGTATGACTTTTCCATTCTTATCATATTGTATATGTTCTCTATTTATAAGATGATTTTCAAAATGGTTTTCACACACATACTGATGAGACTTGCTGCCCACTGTTCGCGTAAATGTTTGTCGTAGGGTACTTTGAAACAAGTTTTTTTGTTTATGCCACCGTTTTGTGAAGAACAACGTGGTACGACACATCTGGACGGCATTTTAAACTAATACGAAACAGTTATTAAACAAGCAGTCACAATTCACTGCACAACTATGCAAAATCGGTGCGTCGTAGCTCGAACTATCGGAGCACAATTCGCAGGTTAGGAGTGTTTGTTTATTTCGCTGCTCGCTGCTCAAGAGGCACCGACTTTTTCATCACAGCGCCACTCCTGCGGTGGACAACTCGGGACACTGTTGGCCTTCGTTAACGGGTCTACCCCCACCACCGGAGTTTCCAGACCTGTATGTAACGACCGTGATGATAAAGAGTGCGTATTATCAGAATAAACTACATATGATAGGTTTCCGATCCTTCCTTTAAGGGGTTACATGGGTTTCAGAGGCAAAAAAAAGCAAATTTTCACGAATTTTTTTTAGGTACAATAAAAAACTTTTTTTATTCAACTTTTTACTACATAAAAATATATATCTTCAACAACATTTTTAAAAATTTTGATAAAAAAAAATGGAAAATTGACCCGTAGACAACGCATTTTCCGAAGCCCCCAAAAAAAAGTGTCGTTGCGGTGGACATGATAACTCATGTCGGTTTAATCTGAAATAAAATAAAAAATATTTTTCAGTTAATGGTAATAGCTCGTGATTGAACGAAGGGATAAGAAAAACATTAAATTTTGAATTTTTGAGAGAAATTTTTGCAAAAAATTCGATTTTTGGTAAAATTTTGAGCACAAAATAGGTTGTAAGATAAATTGTGATTGAAAGAAACGAAAATTCTACGTTCAATCACTAGTCAATGTAATTTTAAAGAAGTGTGCAAAATTTCAGAACGATCGGTACATTAGTTTTCGAGAAATCGTGTCCACGGACTTTGAAAAAGTAGTTTTGAGAAAAACGCGTTTAAAGTTTCAAGTACAAATAAAACACGGAAAATTTTTTTTTTTTTAACTTACATAGAGTCGTCGATTCCAACCCCATAAAGCAAAGATCCTGCTGCAGCTGCAATGTCCAGGGCATCTTTTTGCTCTTGTCTGAGACGAATTCTGGCCTCTCGAGTCACAGACTCAGCTCTCTTGTTGGCTAGGAGTACGCGCTGCTCATCCTCTTTCCTAGCACATTCATGAATAGTTCGTCCAAGTTTCACATCCATGCTGTGCAAAAAGTACAACAAAGCTGAGATTCCTTTATCGAAAGTACAGGCAGCAACTGAGGCAGCAATTTCAACAACTTTTGAGCCAGCAGGAAGTATTTTTGGCGTGATTTTCCATATAAGCTGGTTCAGGCTCTCGTTGTTGTTCTGCGTGAATCCACCAACACACTGTTCCAAAAGTACATCCTTGCTGAGTTCTTCATAAATTGGTTTGATAGCTGATTGAACATCACTCGGCAAAGCAGTAAAATCATGTTCGTATGACTCCAAAAAATCCAAGATTCCAAACTGCAAAGTGGAGTCTTCTGGCACACATTCCAAATCTTTATGTCTGAGTTTTTTCGCCGACTAGGTCTATCCGTCCTGGTATTTTTGGAGATTCGTTCATCTCTCGTAACTTTGTGAGGCTCCATTTCGCAAATAAAATTTAGATATTTTCACCGCACAAACGTACAACTGTGTGACTCGATAAACGAAGTCAAACTAAATCTACCTACGAATTCTCCCTACTTATATATACTTGTACATTCCATCCAAATTATTACGGATCACAAAAGGCGAATCTGACGAATAATAGAAAGGTAGGGAAAGGGAGATAAACAATAGCTAGGCAGCTGCTCCGATGTACCTGCGACGCGCTGAAGCAGTCGAGCTAGATAGGCGGAGTTCCTTTTGCTCTATTTCCTACAGTCTTAGTACGATCGACTTGTATCTTTCCGAGAATATTATTTAATGACTATACTTTCAAATACAACATTTAAGAATAATGAGGTATACGGAGAAATTGAGATTAACAATATCTAAGCAGATATTTCGAAACATTTACGAAGCAATAAGCTAAATGGTAGGTGATTCATATAGCTCTATCTTCTGAAGTTTTATTACAACCGACTTAAAACCGACTTAAAATTTTCTGGGAATATTCTCTATATAGTGTATATTCAAATAAGACAATTACGGAAAATGAGAAATACAGAGAATTACAGATTAACAGCGACCAAGCTGCTACATCGACGCACCTGTGATGCGCTGCGCTGATCAAGCCAAATGGACGGTTATTAAAATAGCTGTAACTCCGAAAGTTTTAATCCGATTGACTTGAAAATTTAAGGGGATATTCTTAATTTACTATACTTTCGAATAAGACAATAAAAAAATCGATTTTTTAAAATTGCGAAACCCATGTAACCCCTTAAGTGGAAACAACACTTTTAAATCTTCGAAAAGTCTCACTTTTTCTCACTTTATTTTATTATAGGAAATTTTTCGCAAAACACGCTTTCAACCCTGTTTTTCAGAAAATATTAATTTGGTTACAAAATTATGAGGCAAATACTGAAAGTATTTTTCCACACATTTTCGTAACATTACTGTTTTTTTATAAATAATCGTATATTACTAACAGAATTTTTAGTTTTTAAAATTTTAATCTTTACTATATTTTTGTTTAATATATGAAAATTTAATATTTTACCTTCCAATATACGTATAATATGGTAACTCTAACCTAAAAGTATGCATTCGTTACATATACGTATACATTAATCAATTATTGAAAAGATTAAGTGTTCGAACATTTTTTTCTATCGTCTTAATACGATCAATTTAAGTTTATTTCTCTTACATTTTAGCCTAGCAGACTATCGGGATATTAGATATATTTTAAAAGCTGCACGCCTTGAGCAACATTAGTCAGCGGACGTCATAACTCACATATGTCAGAGGTAGACAGAGCGACTGTTTCACACACGAATTGTACTAGCACAAACATTTCAAAATAGACCTTGCGTAATATTGGTACGTGATTTTCAAAACGTTCGTAAGCATAGTTGATATCTGAGTCAAATTTATCAACTTACACAGCAGCAATTAGTACAGTTTATTTATTACTGATTTTTATAGGTAAACGTTGTGACGTAAATTGTGGTGACGTATAGTAAAGTGCAAATGGTTAAAAGAGGTAGCATACCTAGCTTACCAGGAAAGAATAACATATTAGTTTGTTACTTTAAAAAACAAAATATTCGTAATTGGTTACCAACTAATGTTTGTTAATTGTGTGTACATTATGGTAACCCTAACCTAAAAATATCCATACTATTCCATACTAATACCTTTTTAAGAATACCTAATATAAAAATATATAAGTGTTGGTTGCCAGATGCGGATGGATACTTTAAAACCTTCACCTGCAATGTTGCCCGTTCTCACGTCAAAAGTCGGCAATTGCGATCGTGAATTCCAAAGGAAGTCGCGCTAACCGTCATAATAAGAATACTGTACTTGAATAATTTGCAGTAAAAACACTTGTTTGAATATGGAAGAAGTAACATAAATATGGCATATTTGAAGTTTGTTTCTTTAACAAAGGAAAAAAATAACATTATGATTTAATTTTTAACCCTGTATGTTAGCGTAGAATAAGTTTTTGTGAAGTGAACTAACAGTTTAAATGTGATAAAAAATAGTGCACGCGAGTAAAAAATATTTTCAAGCTGGAATAACAAAAAAATGCCGGTGTTCAGCCTAACTAGAAGAATTCTTCAGGTAGAAAAAACAAGTCCAAAAAGATTTTTATGAACAATAAGAATACGTACTGTACCTTATTAAGATAACTTTAGAATGCACAAGAAATAACAGTCTCCCGTTATACAAGGAATAGAATTATTATTTGAACTGAAAGACATCCTAGGTTACAGCCATTATTATGGCAGTGTGTAGTTTAGAGAATCGGTATACGGGGACTAGATTTCAACATTGATTTTGTGTGTGCTCCGTATGGTTTGATAGCACCGTGAGAAAAAGAACTCAAGAATAAGTCTAATATCAGGGGAGGCAACAGGTACTCACTGAAGTATTTTGTAAGTATCTTTACAAATTACTACATTTTTTTCATTATAAAACATAAATAATATCTCTTTAGTTTTCAGTTTTTCGATTTTTAGTTCTCTTTAGTTTTCAGTTTTTCGATTTTTAGTTCTCTTTAGTTTCACTTCAATTAAGTGACAGTTGAGCTTATAAAGAAGACGAAAACGATCAAAGCCTTCAAATTTTGTAATATATATATATATATATATATATATATATATATATATTGGGCCATTTAAAAAACTGGCGAGAAAAAAAGTATTTTCTTTTCCGAACTTATAAATTCGTCTGTAAAGGTAAGTATTCCCTAATTTCGAATTTTTTGAAAAAATTCATAGTAACGTATTTTTGATTCAGACACTATAATACGTTGAAAATTTTTAATTATCTCAAGAACTATCTACAAATCAATTGTTTCGTTTGCTAAATTATAAATTCGACTCTAAAGGCGAGTTACCTTAAATTTATTTCAAAAAATTGATAGTAAGGCATTTTCAAGTCGGGAATTTTCTTTAATATTCAACTAGCCCGGATAGATCTGTTTGGGAATTTTCTTTAATATTCAACTAGCCCGGATAGATCTGTTTGGGAATTTTCTTTAATATTCATCTAGCCCGGATAGATCTGTTTAATTAGGTGGCAGTTGAGGTTCTAGAGAAGTTAAAGATCAAAAACTTATAAAAATAATTAATCTATTCAAAACATAAACTTGAATTATATTTATTAACCTTTCTCGACTATTTTTTTTTGTTTTTCAAGTGATTAAAACCGATAAGAGTTTATCTGTTGCATCTGATTGGACTTATCAGTTGCAAAAAATGTTTACCTAGATAAAGGGAATACTGAAGTCATTCCCAGTATCAATAATAAGTATTGATTTAACTTCTGTTACATAATGTAAGTGAAAACTTAAATGTTAATTTTATTATAATTCTGTTTATATCGATTTCAGGTCACTGTCCGTAATATTACAGGAGAACCAACTGATGAAAGCGGCTCAAATTTTAGGAGGATATTATTTAGTACGGAAATTTAATTTGCCCACAAATATCTCATATGTGTAAATATAACAAAAATATTGAAATATAGCTATGATGTTTATATTGCTTCCTCATAGAGGAAGCTTTGTAATAGTAAAAAAAAATTTTGCTTAAAACATGTTACAAACATGTTTTGAGACTTGTGTGTGTGGTGTGTGTGTCTGTGTATGTGTGTGTCTGTGTGTGTGTGTGTGTGTGTGTGTGTATGTGTATGTGTTGTATTGTGTGTGTGCGTGCGTGCGCGCGCGTGTATATGTGTGTGTGTACGGATGTATTCCTCTATATCTCGAGTAATCTACGGTTAAATTTACTACTTCAGGGCTCATAGTTTTTGTTTTCTTTTAAGAAAGGCGGCTGAAAACATTTTTTTTGGTTTTTCGATGTTTTCTTGTTTTTATAGTGGTTTTTAGATTTATGAGTTTTAGATTTTCGTTTACTTTATATATTTTAAATAATATTATCTATTCATTCTAAATGCATCTTAAAGAGCTTACAATTGTCTATATTTTCCGCCTCGAAATGTAAAAATAGTCATTTCCCTGTTTAGGTTATACACGGAAATGTCGTATTTTGTTTAAACGGCTATATCTGGGAAATATACGAAGGAAAATTTTTGAAAAAAATTTAGGTGACTTGGAATATGACGAGCAATATTTTGTAAAATTTTCAAGTTTCTATCTTTTACATTTTCTGAGAAAAAAATCATTTTGTGTAAAAAATCGATTATTTTTGACGTCCTTTTACGTGAGTAAAACGCCTTTAATCAGTCTGAAACTTTCCAAAAAGTTATCTTTTAGTAATCTCTTGGCTAAATCCTTTGCCCAGATGATGAGAACTTTTGTTTTTTAAGATATTTGAGGTTATGTTTTTTTCAAAAAATTTTTTGATCACTCGTATTCCGAGAACAGTGCGGTTATTTTTAGTCAACTGGAGCTCATTTTTTTCATCTCTTAATAAAGATTCGGAATTAAAAATAAATTTTAAGATTCAGCGACTCGTTTTTGTTTTATGATGATTGTTTTATTTTACGATATTCAGAAACTATAACATTCTAACTTTATCTTTGTTTCTCTTTTTACCGATACTATATTTTCTTAAGATTCATCAATTCCTTATTGTTTTATTATTTTTTCTGAAATTTTTATAATTTTTTGCTTTTTTTCATACTTATGACTTTTTTTAATTTTTATAAAATCAATTGTATTCTATTAAAAGTTGATAATTGGGTATTTTCGTGGTTGAGTGGCTGCTGATTACGCATTCTCTATCAAAAATATTAAACTCAAAATGGGTGGTCAAAAGGTTTATAATAAATCGGATTTATTTGAAGTTTTGTTTTATTTGAAGATTAATCTAAAGACTTCGGGGTCGTTATGTTATTTTTTTGTCCATAATATTGGATTCTGTTGAGGCCGAGGTTTAAATCCTCGCGCCAAACGACTCTTGGAGCGCGCCTCTGGTCACTCGTTCTATGCGTGACCAGTTCGTGACAACTCTGCGGGAAACCGCCGCAGGGTGAATTGCGACGAGCACGACTTCTCCCGTCCGCTTAATACTTTCCTCCACTTTTCAGGCGGAGCAAGGAGAAAAAAACTCCTTGGCCGCCGCGATTTCGCTCTCTCCCGCTCTACCCGCGGCTCTACCTTGAGCAATTCTACGACCGCGTAAGGAAACGCTAAAATTGCCACCGCGTGTCGCCTAGAGGACATTCAACACCACACTTTTACACACATACATCGAGTCATTGTTAAGTTTTTATTGTTAAATTTATAATTAAGACAAGCAATAAATGCTATTTAATTGTTTTGTACAGAAAATCAATGCATTCTACAAAAGATTAACGCGTTTATTAAGTGATATAATAAGTACATATTGGAACATTTAATAAAGTTGGAGAAACCTAACTGCCAATGAATTGGCAGCGGTTTTTTCTTTGTAAAAAGTTTCTAGTCATTCGCGTGGAATTTCTTTTATTTGTGCGATAACTAATATACTAAAAAGTATCCTCTAAAAAATTCAGCCCATTTTATCTATCGGTTCTCCTGCAGTATTACGGACCACAGTTAACTTAAATAAATTATAATCCAATTTATGTTACAAAAACATTATTTAAATTGAGGTGGATGAGCAGTTAATAGAATTATTTTTCTCGGGTTTTCAAAGTATTGTGTCCCCTTAAGGTACTTCTATAACTACAAAAATTCACTAATACTCTGTTTATATATATTATATAAATTAATATTAATTATATACATAATATTAATTATTATTAATTATATAATTAATATTTTCTGAATTAATAGAAAATGACACAGTCCAAAAAGAAAAAGCATGCGGCAATATAAATGTTCTAAATGAAGCTTTAAATAATAAAAATGATTTAATTCTACTTGTTAATATAAGAAGTATGAATGCAAATTTTGATAAATTAAAAATATTATTTAAAAGTTTAATAAACCAGTTATAGTTATATGCACTGAAGCATGTATACAATTAAACTATAAATTATATGAACTAGAGGGGTATGAGAGTTACTATAATGAAAGTAAAGTAAATCAAAATGATGGTGTAATTGTTTTTGTTAATAGAGATATTGTACACAAAACTTATGCTGTTGAATCTGGAATAATTAGAATTATTAATACTCATATTACACTAAATAATGAAAGTAGTATGGAAATTTCTGCTGTATATAGATCTCATGATATACATAAAATTGAGTTAATTCTTGATTTAAATAAATTCTTAAAGAAAAAGAAAAATACCAAAAATCATTTAGTGATAGGAGACTTTAATATAGATTTACATAAGTCAGATAGTATGTGTCAAGAATTTCTTTGTAATTTCTTAGACAAAGGTTACATTCCTGGTTTTGTAGGTATTACAAGGCCCTCTATTGGCAATTGTAAAGCATCATGTATCGACAACATTTTCATTAAAACAAACGGTTTAAGTACAAAAACATATACCCTAAAGCATTCCATAACAGACCACTACCCTCTATTTATTGCCATAAATAAGCTTAAAAATATAAATAAGGAACCGACAGTAGTATTAGATTATAAAAAATTAAGAAATTTTGCTGAGACAAGAGACTGGAGAGCAATTATGTCAATACATGATCCTAATATAGCTACTGACAAAGTAATTAATGAAATTAAACAATGTATAGAATTAGTTAAAGTAAAAAAAAAGAGAAGAAGAAAAACAGAAAAAATTGGATTACAAATGGTATTATTAAATCATGTGAGACAAAAGAATTTATGTACAATTTATGGCAAATGGACTACAATAATGATCAACTAAGATCACAATATAAAAATTATGCCAAAGTGTTAGATAAAGTTATTATGGATGCAAAAATTAAATATGAAAAAAGTCTAATCCAAAATAATTCCAACAATTCCAAAAGACTATGGGAAATTATTAACACGAAATGTGGCAAAATAAAAAAAAAATGATACTATAAATTACATTAAAACTGGTACTGATAAAATAACTGGTAAAGTAGAAAAGATTGATAAACCAATTGAAACTGATTTAAAACTGCCAAACATGAATGAAAATTCTATTTTTATTGAACCAACAAGTTCAGATGAAATAACTAGCATAATTAATACCCTAAAATTAAAAAATGGCGGTGTAGACAAAATAAATGCTAAAACTCTGAAAATAATCAGTAAATATATCGCGGAACCACTAACGTATGTATTTAATACGTGTATTGAAAAAGCTGTTTGGCCTGATGCACTAAAAAAAGCTGAAATTGTACCTATATATAAAACTGGTGAGAAACATAATGTCTCTAACTATAGACCTATCTCATTAATATCTAATATTGCTAAAATCTTTGAAAGGATTTTATACAACAGGATTTTTGATTTCATAAAAAAAATAACATAATATCTGAACATCAATTTAGTTTTATGAAAAAAATAGATACTAAGGATACTTTAAATTACGTAACGAATATTGTATACAGTAACCTGGATCATAGTAAACCAACAATTGTAACGTTTCTAGATTTGGTGAAAGCTTTTGATACTGTTGACCACCAAATATTACTAGATAAACTCTATTGTATAGGAATACGGGTACAGGCGCTGGATTTACTTTCAAGTTATCTTAATAATAGATATAAAACAGTAGAAATAAATGACAAAGAAAGTGATAGCATATTAATAAGAACAGATGTTCCGCAAGGTACCATCCTAGGACCGTTACTTTTTATAATATACATTAACGATATCTTGAAAGAATTTCCAGCAGAAGCAATTCTGTCGTATGCAGATGACACTGCAATTATAGCTACTGGAGATACCTGAAGCGAAGCTCAAAGAATCATGAACAAGTACCTAACAATAGTTGATAAGTGGTTAGCCTTTAACAAACTGTCGTTAAATGTTGAGAAAACTGTATATATGACTTTCGGAAATTATGCCGATAGTGTACCAAAGCAAATAGATGTTAAAATAAAGGATAGAAAAATAAACAGAGTCGAGAGCTGTAAATACTTAGAAGTCATTTTCGACTATAATTTGAAGTGGCATAGGCATATACAATATATCATTAATAGAACAAAATATCTTGTTTATATTTTTTATAAAATTTCAAAATCAATGCCATTAGTAACATTGAGAATGGTATACTATGCTTTTTTTCATAGTATAATAAATTATGGAATTATAGCTTGGGGAGGGGTGTACCAAAATAATCTAATTTTATTGCAAAATCTACAGAATAAAATTCTGAAAATAGTGAATAGGAATACTTTTGTAATACAAGATAATCCAATGAATCTTAAACAACTATTTACTTTTGAAGCACTAAGATACCACTACTCTAGTCTCAAGATTAAATACCTCAATTCTAAAAGTATTACGAGGAAAAAAAACCTAGTTATACCAAGTAATAAGAAAAAAGTCAGTAATAAGAATAGTTATACGAAAGCTATTGTAACTTTTAATAGTCTTCCAAATGATCTAAAAACCTTAGTTATTGATAAAGTATCCCATACTAACAAGCTAAAAAGCTGGATAAAACCTAACTTTTATATATAAAATAATTAAAACCACTGTTGCGTTATTGTGTTACTTTGTTTTACTTATATACTAAGAAATGATTTAAGAAATGATATGGTCATAAACAAGACCTGTAGTATTAAGTTATTAGTTTCTAAGTTTAATTCTTAAGTATATCGATATATTGTTATTTTTTTTTATATTTTTTATTTTTTATATATGTCATTTTGATACGAGATGTGCGAACAGGTAACCCGTTTACCTCTGCAGAATTTATAGATATGTATATTTTTGCACATTTTTCTGGTCTTTAAATAAATAAATAAATAAAAAAAAGTTAAATATACGATTTCAGTGATACTATAATACTAAAACTTTCTCAGTTCAATTTTGCCAATTATCTCATTTGGTAATTATTTCAGAACTTATTAAAAAAGGGAATGTATTTATTTATAAAAAATGTTTTTCGGACTACTTTTATCCTCAGATATTTTTAAGAGTATAATTATTGTAATATTTGTGGCCTCTAGGCACTCATTATAGTACTTTTCGATACTAGTGCGATAAATTGATTCTGGCACGAGTGTGAGTTTATCCCCCGAGCGTAGCGAGAATCATTCTATCGTACTCTTATCGAACAATATTTTATAACACAACGTGTGGTAAATGCTACTTTCGCTAACGCTTGCTTTTTCGAGCGTGCGTTACAGTGGCACTTACCGCACGGAGTGTCAAAAAAAAGGAAAATGTACTCCGTATATGAGGCTGAAGTTTGAATTGCGCAACTTGCGCTATAACAATCCAAAAGATTAAACTGAAATTAACATTCCAAATGGCTTCAAATAGCTCAGAATTAGGTAAAAATATCAAAAGATAATGATATAAACTGAAGAAAACAGTTACAATACCTAAAAGCGTCCCTTACCGACAACACGCTTTATCCGTACAGGCAAAAACACGAAAAATTACATTGTTAGGTTTATCATAGTCAAATAAATACATTTAATTATTACTCTAACAATCACGATAATGTTAATTACTCGGTCCGAATAAACAATTTACAACATACCCGGCACGTACAGTAGAGAAATGCACTTTTACAAGCCTTACTGAATTCTCAGTTAGGATACAAATAAAATGGTTAAAAGGCTACTAATGCATTTCCCGAAATTTATAGTATATGCTGGGTACATGTAGACCCAGCGCCACTTCATGGCGAAAAAACCCAAACTTAATGGCTAAAGAATCAAACGCTTTTATACGGGTAGACAGTGATTTTCTTCAATTAATAAATATTACTCATTAAAAAAAGCCTTTTATTTACTATGAGACTAATAAATTCAGTGTTTATGTTCAAAAGACTGTCTATCTATTTTAAGGAGGGGGGGGGGGGGGTTGAAGGTATTTAAACTTTTGTTTTGCATTTTTTTTTCATTTTTGATTCGAAAGTACAACATTTCAATATTTTATGTAATGGAACATAAATTACTTATACATAAATATATGTAATTCAAAATTTATTAACAATTAATTATTTATAAATAAAAATATGTAATTCAAAATTAATTATTTATAGAAAAAAATATGTAATTGAAAATTAATTACTTCGGCTTTATATGAAAATATGTAATTCAAAATTAATTATTTATAGAAAAAAATATGTAATTGAAAATTAATTACGATTGAAAAATCGTTCAAGTTGATTGGCACAAAATTGAAGAAGTTATATGTACCTGAACGACCGTTACTCCAGGCCGGGTTTTTATACCTGCTCAACAGCTATGTGGCGCGATTACCTGGCGCGCTATTGTATTCATATATAATCCCTAAATTTATTTCTCAATGGAAGCGTGTTTTCAGGTAGTGTTGTGTATATTCGACGTATGGTATATACATCAGTTGATCGCTGTATGTCGTACTGAGTAGTAGCAAGTAACGCTAAAATTTTGGCTGTGTTTACGTTCGTGTTCATTGTATTTTCGTGTGTTTTGAACTGTGTTTGTGTTTAATTTTTGCTGTTACTACATTTATTTTTATTTAAAAAGCCGCGAAAAGTTAGCAGAGGCGATCGTAAAAAAGTGCTGATAGATTAGACCGATCAAAAAAAATAGTGCCGCCTCAAAAGCGTAAAAAAGGACGAAGTGCAAGCTAACAGCTCGTCATAAAAAAAAATGAAAAATAGTCGCACTATACAGGTAGAAGAAGACATTCAAAAACATTATAGAATAATAGATTTTCTTGTTGTATTTTCAACAATTTCTACTTTAGTGAAATGTGTAACGTGTGATGGAAAAGTTGCTTTCCAATCATGCAAAAAAGAAGGTCTTGGTTTCAACATTAAAGTGACTTGTGAGAAGTGTAAACAGCCTAATTATATACCATCTAGTGAAAGAATATAGTCTGGTGCATAAGATGTCAATTATCGATTTGCTTTCGCAATGCGAGTGTTAGGCTTAGGTTGAGCTGGATGTAATAAGTTTTGCGGACTAATGGATTTGGCAAGTTCTTTCTTATCGAAACCAACCTATCATTTGTATATGAATAAAATGTGTGAATCTATACAAAATGTTGCCAAGAAGTTTTTTGTATCGGCTGTACAAGAAGACAAAAAAGTCATGTGTGAAGAAAATGATTTAGAAGAAACGTCAGAATTGACTGTATCAAGCGACGGCACATGGAGAAAAAGAGGGTTCTCTTCGTTATTTGGCGTTGCTTCTCTAATTGGATATTATACTGGAAAGGTATTAGATATTTTTGTAAAGAGTAGTTACTGCCATGATTATACGACTTGGAAAAACAAATTGGATTCTGCCGAATACGAAGAGTGGTACGAAGAGCATGTGAATAGCAGAAATTGCAAAGCCAACCACGTCGGATCGTCTGGAAACATGGAGATATTAGCAATTATAAAAATGTTCAAACTATCGTCGGAAAATCTTGGAGTGAAATATCGTAACTACATCGAAGACGGTGACTCGAAGACGTATAGCGGCGTTGTTAATGCAAAACCTTATGGTGAAGATTTTGTAATTAACAAAAAAGAATGCATAGGGCATGTCCAAAAAAGAATGTGAACAAAGAATGTGTTTATTCGCAATGAGGTGACGCTGAGGTCTACGCGCATCCAGCCTCTTAGTTGATGCGTCAGATACGTTGCACATTAAACACTGAAACCGGGATTCATACCTGTTCCGTAAGCAAGATCAAAATAAAATATATTTTCGAAAATAAAAATTGTTGCATACCACTTCAAAAATAAAATTGATGCCTATTAATTGGCACGTGGCATCTTCTAATTTAATGCATTGTCGCAATTTAAAATATAATGTTATGATATAAAATATATTATTTAAATATATAATGTAATATATAACATTATTACTTCATATTCGCTTACAATGTTCCCTGCACTAATCATGAAAATGTTTGAATCTGGCTTTAAAATTTATATTTTATCTTGAGAAACAAAAGTTATATTCATAAGGAGAGTCCACAACCTGCGGAAAATGGTTTTTAATGAGGTTTGGAAAGTGGTTTCTGGTACCTAAAAATTTTGCCCACCACCCGTACTATCGTTTCATAGGTACTTGGGATCAAGATACGAGAACTTATTGTACTCAAAATAGATGTTATTTTGGTAAAAAATGGTTCCTATATTTCGTATCATAACTTTACAAATTTATTTACTATCGAAATAATATAATAAGTTTAAAAAGCATACTTAAAGAGATTTAATTTAAGCTTTGTTTATATAAAAATATTATTCTGTTGCAAAATTATGAACAGTCAAAAAACATGACAAATAATGCATAAAAATTACTCAATTTAAAGAACTGAAAATCCTCAAATTTTCATGCATTTTTCGTCATTAATTTTGTGGGGAAATGCGGGGAAAAATTATTTTTTTCCTCGCATTCGCGGGGAAAAGTTAGTTATTTCCCCGAATCTTAAAAAGTGCGGAAAAAAATGTAGGAAATAAACTCAGGACCCACTTTTTCAGGTTTAACCTCATACGTGAAAGTGTGAAGTGCTAGCCATACGTACGTAACTGCTCATGCGCGAGTTTCGATTAAAATCGAAATAAAAATGGGAGAAAATATTTGAACTGTACGATTAAAAGTGAACATTAAAAATACACCAATTTTCAACTGCGTTGTGCACGACTCGAAATACGCGATCACCTACCCAATATTCATGCATAAAAAAGGGCCCTAGCATGTCTTTGTTGAAAAAAATACGGTGTGTAACACAGGAAGAAAAGCTATTTCACACTCGGGATAGGCATTTTCAGCACTCGTCTTTGTCTCAGACACCTTCGGCGCCCTCAACTTCGACTTGTGCTGAATACCTCACCCTCGCTAGAAATAGCTCATTTTCTCCCCTAGCTGCACAATGTACTATTATACCACTCTAAACTCAAAATCATAACTTTAATATGATTTTCGGCTCTCGTGGTATAAAATACGGTTCGAAACTGTTGCGTAAGAAGATTTATACCTCATGTGACTTTTCTCACTCGCTTCACTCGTTATGAGTATTTTCGCTACCCTTTATTTTTGACAATCCGAAAACTCTATCCTCAATCCACTTTGTAGACGACAAAGAATGGTCTTCTATATGCACTTATTATAAAAAGATGGTACGCAACTTGGGGCAAAAGGGTTTTTTCAGACTCCAATAATGATTTTGAGCACTCGCTTGTAAAAACCCATTTTCTCCCCTAGTTACGTAATATACCATTTCCCCACACCTGCACCGAAAGTGCCACTTTTCCTCCCGGGCACATGTAGAGAAATCTGTATTTTTGGTGTTTGTGTGAGGAAAAATAGTATACGCATCGTGGGAAGTAAAATGGCGACCACCCATATCACATAAATGCCACCCTCGTCTTCGGCTTGGCAATTTACACGTGCTATGGACTCACCAATTCTTTACCTCCCTAGGTGCGTAATATACTATGACCCTTGTTATCACCTTAAGGGCTGAATTATTGGGATTATATAGTAAAATCTGAGTTTTTAAAAACCGTATATGAGTAACAAAAAATTTTACGACCAGATATTCAGTGTGCATCGAAATATACTACAAAAAAATGTAGCACAATTAAAATAGAAAAAGTTACCCTTATAGCAGGGTTAAGGATGGTGAATATGGCTAAATTCACATTTGAGACGCATGTATAATTTTAAAATGCGTTACATTCCAAATTTTACGATGGTATATTAATTGTAGCAAATATACTGCCAAAGTTTAAATTGGTCGAATTCACCACCCTCAAATATGGTCTTTCGATAGATATAGAGCACAAAACAAACAACAATTTAAAAAAAAAAACCGACTATGAAAATACCCACTAAAAAGTATGAAATAATCGATAAAAGCGCACGAAAAAGTATGAAATCATGGACAAAAGCGCACTAAAAGTATGAAATAATCGATAAAAAGTATGAATAATCGATAAAAGCCTTTTTGAAGTCGCCGCCGAATTTCGCCGAGTTACAGTTAATAATTGTTCCAAAAAATTATGACGTTATAAGTGTAAGTATTGTAAATTTATAAAATAATTAAACCCCTTTTTTGTTCATTTCTTAACCAATTTTAATGTTTCCGGGTTTATTTTTTTCCTTAAATATTTCTCTACAAAGTTAATGGAAGAAATTTAAAAAAATAATATATTTATGCTTATTGAAACCAAATTGTTTATAAAATTGTATGCGTTTATTACCTTTGTAAAGAATGTTAACTTTGTAAAGAAACTTTTGAGGAAAAAATAAGCTCTGAAACATTAAAATTAGTTAAGAAATAAAGAGAAAAATTGCGGTTTAAGGTGATGTTAAACCTCTCTATTAGTGATAAATACGGGGAAAAACGTTTTTCATTTAATTCTCAATTTTGAGAAATTATCTCTCTGAAAGGTTGTTGTTTTTCGTTGAGACAACAACATTTCAGAGAGATATTTCCTATAAATTGAAAATTAAATTAAGTATTTTTTAAATTGACAATATTTACAATTGTAATTTTACGATTTTATTTGGAACAATTTTTTTCTGATGAAGTTATGGACTATTATTAAGAACATTTCATTAGTTTTATTATACGACCTTTATAAGCTCATATAATTTTTTGTTTTATGCCGAATATCTAACGAAAGACCCTCAAGCGGCAATAAGGGTAATTATTTCGATGCTTCACTCAATATCTCGTTATAAAATTGTTGATGGAACTCATATATGTTTAGGAACTCATATTTTACTGTTACCTATCTCTATAATTTTAATGTTAAGGTGAAAACAGGGGCGAATACTCTATAATATTTGATATTATCTAGATTTTTATGTTGTTAGGGGTTGTTTTTCCATAAATTACTAATTTAATTGTCCAAAAGTTGAATATCGCACTTGCGAAATTTTTGTTACGTTGTAATGGTATAGGTAAACTTCAAACGTGTGTTAAAAATTATTTGGGGATCTCCTTTAATTATTCTATTAAATTATGCATATATTGTAAATAAATGTAATATTAAATATCTTCTACATTATAACATACTTACATACTTTCAAGTTTAACTCTATCATATATTAATATATGATAAATATATCATATCATAAGTCAACAATTTTAGTTCGGCTTGAAATTCTTCTTTTAGTATCGCCATCATGATTATGTAGAAAACTAACTTGTGGCTCATCCAAATTATTCAAATTTTCAACACATATTACTGCTCGACAACGTATCGTAAATCTAGTAGAGCATCGAAAGGTGGTACTTGTTCGTCTCCTGTCAACACGGTAAGTATATCCTCAAAGTAGATAAGCTAGGCGGGTTCTGCGCCACCTCCTTCATATGCCAAGGGGCTTCCTACGCCACCTCCTTCCTACGCCAAGGGGCTTCCTACCCTAAGAGGTTTTCTACGTCAAGGGGCTTCTAGAATAGTCTTTAAAATAAATTGAGCTTGGAACGGTAGCTTTTCACATCTCTTGGTTAAGCTCTTTGTCGAGACTATAATAAGGTTTTTTATCTTTCAACATATTTGAGGTTCTATTTTTTTTTAATTTTTGATTGCTTTAGATATCTCGATTATATCGCAGTCATTTTTTATTAAACAAACGAATTTTTATTTGTCAAGATTCAAAGGATTATTTCTTGGAATGGTGCAGGAAGCTTTTTGGATGATTGTAAAAACATAATTTTTTAATATGTCTAGAAAGCCCGCCGTAATCTTTCTATTAACCTTCTAGGAGAAATCCATGTTATATTTCAGAAACCTTCCGGCATTTGTTATAGCAATTTTTCATGAAAGATTCTAGTAAGATGAAAAAGGAATATCTCTTGGAAGGGTACGGGAAGCTTTTTGCAAGATTCCAGATATGCTTTCATGAAATATTCTTGTCTTGATGTTTGAAACTTTCATGCTATATCCCTGGAAACATTTTCTTACTTAAATATTGCAGGAATATTTCAGTAAGAAAACATTGTTTGAGGAAATATTCCTAAATAGTAGTACTGAAAGTTTGATATTACTTACGTAAAGCTTATGGGAAGCATTTAATGGAATCTTTCTTGAATCTTTCGCTGGTAATCTTTCATGCTATGTGGGAATATTATTACACAGTATATTTTTATATTAAATTGCAAAAAATCCAGAACGTGTATAAATAAATATCCATATTTACTATTTATGGTTTTTTTAACATTAGTTTAAATGTAAATTAAAAACTTTAAACCTTAATATCTGAAAAACATGAAACGTGGACTTAAGTCGTTTTTCTGGGAACCCACAGGTATATACTTAATTACAATGCAAGAAAAATCGTGTAAAATAAGTAAGGATATGTAAAAGTAAAATAAAAATCGCTATCTTACCGACATCACATTTATATTTTTTTCTCTGCAATAAAATTATTTCTAAAAAAACGCTATACTATGTCCTCTATATTCTTACCAGGCACCTTCAGTTAAATTTTCAATAGCTTTCATTATTAAATATCGAAGAAAAATGTGTTTGTAAATATACAACTAGCTCTAGTTAAATTTTCAAACGCATTTTTCTCCGAGAGTTAATGAAAGCTTTTACAAATTTAACTGAAGATTCATAATATGAATACAGAGGATATAGTATTGCATTCTTTTATAAGTATTTATTTATTGCAGAAAAAAATATAAATGTAGTGTCGGTAAGGTAGGGACTTTCACATCACGTTTAATGGCATGAAGGATGGCAAAATCGCATTGTCAGTTAAGTTTTTAAACTTAAAATTATTAAAAAAAGATTGTATACATACTTTATGATAATTACAAAAGGAGAGTATAAAATTAATGAGTATAAATATTATATATATACAGAAAAATTTAGCAAGTTTGCCGTAATTTTTAACAATGATCATTTTGAAACATCATAAGCAAGGTTAATTTTCAGATATTGTAGGCAAAATTTTTCAATTTTTATAATAGCTTATATATAGTCTGATCATCCTAGTAGCCGTTTCCACTACAACCCTATTGCAAATGGGAAATGTGATGAATCCGTGATAAAGTGTGCTGCAAGTATGATAAAAGTGTGATAAAATGGCGAGTTTCTGTTGTAGTTGGAACATGATTTATAAAACTTTGTGACACTTTTATCACACTTTCATACATTTTTGTCACACTTTTTCGTAATTAAGATTAAAAAAACTGATAAACTATAAAATACAAGAATCCATGTTTTACTTCAAAAACATTAACGCAAAGCTTCAATAAAATCTTTCATAAAAGATTATAATAAGTTTTTAATGAAATATATCATGGAAAGATACAAGAGGGTTTGTGAAAGATCACTGTAATCGTGCTGGTAACCTTCCAAAAGTGATCCATATCATATTTTGGAAACCATCCAGTTTTGCTTACCCCAATATTTCACGAAAGGATCTGGTAAGATTTATAATGAAATATTTTTTGGAAGATTACGAGTAGTTTTTGAAAAATTTCGGGCAGACTTGTAAAATATAAAATTTATCAATTTGTCAAGAATGCTCAGCGTAATCTTTCCAGTAACCTTCCAGGAAACGTCCATGGTAAATTTCGGAAACTCTCCAATAGTGCTTAGTGCATTCTTTCATGAAAGGTTCTAGTAAGATTTATTGGAATATTTATTGGAAGGAGAAGGAAAGTTTTTTGGAAAATTCCAGTTAAGCTGTTAAAATATAATAGTACATTGTGCAATTAGGGGTGGCAATTGGCTTTTTCTAGGCGATAAATGGGCATGGCCAGCGGATGTCGAGGGTACCGAAGGCGCCCGATAAGAGCACGAGTGCTCAAATCAACTTTCGAGTCAGAAAAACACCTTTCTATCTGTGTTACACATCGTATTATTTTAATATAGTGTGTCAATATGGCCTTTTTCATGCATACCTTTTTCGGAATGCCCAATTCCATTCGCTTTGCAAGCATAGAAAATGTAATTTTTTTACACTTGTAGAAAATACTACATTATGTAACAAGGGAATAAAGTCGAAAATTAGTACCGAGGGTGGGTTTCCTCGCTTCGCCCGGGCAGTAATCACTTCAGGGAATACTCGACTTTATTCCCGTGTTGCATATAGAACTTTACTCGCGACTTAACTGTGGACAACTTAATTGACTTGAGGTAGGGTTACAGAGATTTTTGATAAAAAAATTGAAAGAAATTTTTTTTTAAAAACACGTTTTGAACATAAATAATAAAAATATGCATTTAGAAAATAAATTCTTTTTTATTAAAATAACATTAGATATTATCGTAACAATGTTTATTGATGCATATTTTTATTTGTTATGATAATATCGACGACTGAGCGGAAGAACCGATCAACTCGGCGCGTAATCGAAGAAGAGATTAACTCG